>CM019063.1:423560125-424110125 GCA_009667805.1 Leptobrachium leishanense | reverse complement strand
CACGTACAAAGCTCTCCATAACCATGCCCCTACCTACATCTCCCTTATTAGCAGGTACAGTACATCCCACCCCAACCACTTTGCTCTGCCAATGATGTGATCCTATCAGCTTCACCTACCCGAATCCCCAACTTTCGCCTTCAGGACTTTTCCAGAGCCGCACCCTTTCTATGGAACTCCCTCCCCCGCAACATCAGACTCTCCTCGTCTCTCCAGGTCCTGCAAGAAGTCTCTGAAAACGCATTACTTTAGAGAAGCCTATCATCTCACTCCATGATCCCCCACTGCACATTTCTTGCTCTATCTTCCCACTCAGTCCTCATTCAACCCGCTACTTCAAATACCCAATTCGTCCTCACCTATTGTGTCACCCCTCTCCTCTTAGATTGTGAGCTCTTGAGCAGGGTCCTCACTCCTGCTGTTCTGGTTGTGTAACATGTATGTATATTTGTTATTCTGTTTCTCCCATTGTACAGCCTTAAGGAATTTGCTGGCGATTTATAAATACTGCTCCATAAAAATTTATATAATTTATAAATGCTGCCTCTTCTCTTGATTTGAGTGCAGAGAGAAACTGTTACGGTTTTTAAAATGTATTTTGTTTTAGTTTTCTTAGCCTCAAAACAAAAATTTAAATAGTAATTTTGGCATGTTTCTTCTTCTTTGAGGGGGGGTGGCAGGGGCACTCCACATTTCTGTGCCTACAGGCTCCTGAGGTGCAAATCCGGCCCTGGATAGCAGGCAGTTCACCAAATGTTGGCGAATTGCCTGCACATACGGTGCCTGTTTATTGCCTGTTCGAGGGGAGAGAAATCCCCATAGCTAAGCAATGCTTCGTCTATTCAGAGAACAAAAAGCAGCAGTGAAAAGTTGCCGAATTGCCCTGCTGTTCGGTGGTTTCATGCAGCAGATTTATTCAGGCGAATCCCATAAGCTTCAATGTTAAAAATATTCCCGTTTTAATTCAATCTCTAATAAACTGTTGATTATAATATTCTGCAGTATAAAGTCTCTTTATTTGTAGATTTGTTAGGATCTTTAAGGCATTTTTCGGGATTTTCTTGCGAAATTTTTTTCTGTTTTTTTTTTACATCGTTTTCTCTTTTTTCTGTAACAGCCCTTTTTATTATCATTCGTTGGACTTTATATGTAAATTTCAGAGATTTACGTTCTGTAGTTTCTTTCAAACATCGTTTCAATTTTCAAACATTCTAGCGTACTGTTTTTTTTTTCACTCCATTCGTCTGCGTGTTGGGTTTTTCTGGCGGCTGCTCTACACTGTGATCAGCGACTGCTCGGGTTTCTCTGCAATGTTCGGTAGGGTTAATCCAGATGTTTTTGCGGGTTTCAGTGTGCGTTTGCTGGGTTTTGCGGTGAGTGTTCGGCGGGTTTGTGGCGGCTTTTCCCTGCACTACGACGGCCCTGTGGTGCTTGCTGAATAAACCGCAGGGTCGCTGAAATGGGATCGCCGAATCGCACCGAATTGAAGAGAACGAAAAGTCACCGAACATGCGGTGACTTTTCGATTCTCTTTGAATAACCCTGTATATTTCAAGTTATTTACTTTACACTCAGACTTTGTGAATGTATGTCTCTAATGTTTTTTATTATTCATTATGTGCATCTATAGATATGGAAATATTTGAAAAAATTATAATTTAAAGGAAAATCACGTTTTTTTTAAAAAAAAAATCTAAATTTATTTCCCCTATAATTATATGTACGTTTGATTGTATTCTCTCTCTTCACTGAAATATTTAGAAAAATCTACAAAGAAAAAGTTGAGTTAAAGTATTTGAAAGTTCTGTTTCTGAGATTTTGTTGTTCACAGACAGACATTTTTTACGTTTTCAAATTTTCTCTGTAAACACACAGAACCAAAAAAGTATTTTTTTAAATTTATTGATTTATTTATTTTCAGAAAGGCTTTTACCAGGAAGGATACATTGAGATTTCTCTCGTTTTCAAGTATGTCCTGGGTGGCGAGTATGTACCGCTAGGTGTCTTGCCCAAGGACACTTACTGGAGAGGTGCTCTCTGCCCTCCTCAAATTTTTAGGATTTGCGGAGACACTTTTTACTGATTGTTTTTATTCTTTAATAAAATTTATGGTTATGTATGTATGTGATAACGCAGCAGTTCTAACTTGCTGGTTTTTCAATTCTACTGCAGTCCCGTGGACCCCCTGCGTCTCTGTCGGACAGGCTATGCGCCTGGTCACTTCCCTTTTCTTTCTCCGGCCACCTCGTCAGCCACCTTGTTTTTCACCTTTTTCTAGTTATGTCGCGAGTAGCTAGACCCGGCTCATTTGGTTAAAAAAAGCTGAGGTCTATAGCACAATTGCGGTAGCGCCGCCATATCATTAGGTTTTGCGTGCTTTCTCCTCAGAGTGGCCACACCTCCATCATAGGCATACTCTGCGTTACAGGGGAAATAAACATGTACTTCTCTGAAGAAAATAAACCGCAGCGACGCCCCGCTATTAGGTATTGAAAGATCCTATGCTTTAACCAGTTTTATTTAATTATTTATTTATTTATAAAGGATTTTACCAGGAAGGATACATTGAGATTGCTCTTGTTTTCAAGTATGTCCTGGGTTCAAGAACATTGAGTGGTTACAGTTGTTACAGAAATACAAAGTTACAGTTACAAGTACTTATACAGCGCCAACAGATTCCATAGTGCTTTACAATGGGGAAGCACAAACAGTAGACTTACATGATACAAGAGGAAAAACAACCCTGGTCGTAGGATAACTGTCCAGGTTATACATCACTTTAAACCAAACGCTCAGGCAGACATCCCATGATCTTACACTCTAAGGGACTAGATTAACTGAAACAAATGGGAGCACCCTAGTTCTCCTCAGACAGAGGATGCTTTTCAGAAGTCAATCACCTCAGCGATGCAGTCAGCCATTAGGCTCATGACTGAAAACCTTTACAAGTCTCTCATGGAATTTACTAATAAGGCTGTCACCCATCACAGGGTCCCACCTTCCCCTGATAGGGAGGCTTCTGACAGGGAGGAGAACCCTCCACCTGTCCTACAACCTCTTCCTCCAGTCCCTGCTCCTAGGAAGGCCCTCCGTAAAACAAAGCACTTGCAAATTGAAAGGGCTGGTAACCCTGCACCACTACCAGTAACAGGGACTGACACTTTCTCCCGACACAGTGTCTTCTATAGGGTCTGGCAACCCCGCACCTCTGCCTACAATAGGGGCTGGCAACCCTGCATCACTGCCTGCCCTACCCCCACCTGGACCACCCCGTAAGAAGGCATCTAAGGTTTGAATACCCACTAGACGTGGTAAAAAGAGCAGACATGAGAATTCCTCAGATAAGGATCCCCAACAGGCACTAGTGCCTTACATTGCTGAAGATGAGAATGAACTCCTCTTATATGCCCCTGATGACGATCTGCTGGGAGACAATATTCTTCCTTCTGCTGAAATGATTTTACACCCCCCCGCCCCACGTAAGGGTCAGATTTTACACCCTCACTCCTCAATTTGAGCTCCCAGAGACCATATAGTACAATTCCTTGATTCCCATATGCGTTGCCCTATGGATAAAGAAACCCACAACATGCTACAGGCTGAATGCCCAAGACCCACAACCCCTGGGAAAACAAGTATTACTCCCACAGTTGACGGAAATATAATTGAGTTTGCTGCAACCAAAGGTTTTGTGAGCAAATGTGGCTTGGACCATGCATTCCATGTCTGTCAGGACAAATACCGTGGGACCCCTTACAAAAATGTTTGATATGGTCGAAGTCGCCGTTGAAAATGACACTCAGTAAAACTCTAACTATCAGAAGCAACATCCCAACACAAGATAGTTATCTGCCACCTCCACTCCCAGAGGTCCCCTCTGCCACCCTCTGTCGCTTCCTCCCAGCCACTGAGGAGGAAGTCAATTCCTTATTGTCCTCCTCACATCTCACCACGTGCCCGCTCGACCCCATTCCCTCACATCTAATTCCTCCCCTCTCCTCCTCCCTCACCCCTGCTCTCACACACATCTTCAACCTATCTCTCTCCACTGGCTCCTTTCCATCCGCCTTCAAACACGCGCTAGTTACCCCTTTACTAAAGAAACCATCCCTCGATCCCAACTCTCCATCCAACTACCGCCCTGTATCCCTGCTTCCCTTCACATCAAAGCTCTTAGAAAAACTAGTCTTCAACCGCCTCTCCCTCTTCCTGTCCTCCAATTCCCTACTTGACCCCCTGCAATCTGGCTTCCGTCCCTTCACTCAACTGAAACTGCCCTCACCAAAGTCACCAACGACCTCCTAACTGCTAAAAAACACGGCCACTATTCTATTCTCATCCTGCTCGACCTCTCGGCTGCTTTTGACACTGTTGACCACCCCCTCCTTCTACAGACCCTCAACTCTCTGGGTCTCGGTGACACAGCACTCGCTTGGGTCGAATCCTATTTATCCAACAGGTCCTTCTGTGTGTCCTTTGCTGGAAACTCCTCCTCCTCATTGCCTCTATCTGTTGGTGTACCTCAAGGCTCTGTCCTTGGTCCTCTGCTCTTTTCCATCTACACCTCCTCCCTGGGCAAAATCATCAACAGCTTTGGCTTTAATTACCACCTCTACGCTGATGACACTCAGATCTACCTCTCTACCCCTGATCTCTCTCCCCCTGTCCTTTCAAAAGTCAGTGACTGTTTATCTGGCATCTCCTCCTGGATGGCCTCCCACCACCTAAAGATCAACATGTCAAAGACTGAACTCCTACTTATTCCTCCCTCCAATGCCTCCCCACCTCCTGACTTCTCTATCACGGTGGAGGGTATCACCATTTCCCCATCAAACCAAGTTCGCTGTCTTGGAGTTACACTTGACTCTGCTCTTTCCTTCATCCCCCACATAAAGTCTCTTTCCTCCTCCTGCCGATACCAACTGCGTAATATTTCCCGAATTCGGCCATTTCTTACCGCTGTCACCACAAAACAACTCATACACGCCCTGGTAATCTCCCGACTCGACTATTGCAATAATCTCTTATCTGGCCTCCCTCTGTCCCGCCTCTCCCCCTACAATCCATCCTGAACGCCTCCGCCAGGCTAATTCACCTCACCCGCCGCTCTGTCTCTGCCGCTCCCCTCTGCGAGTCCCTTCACTGGCTCCCCATCCACTGCAGAATTAAGTTCAAAATCCTTATCCTTACTTACAAAACCCTCACTAACTCGGCTCCCCACTACCTGTCCTCACTAATCACCAAATACACCCCGGCCCGCTCCCTAAGGTCAAACAGTGACCTGCGCCTAGCTTCTCCCCGCATCACCTCTTCCCATGATAGACTGCAGGATTTCTCACGCGCAGCCCCCACTCTCTGGAACGCTCTCCCTCGTACTGTCAGACTTTCCCCTAACTTCTCTTCCTTCAAACGCTCCCTTAAAACGTTCCTATTTAGGGAAGCCTACCACCCAACTCACTGACACAACCATCAATCACTCTCACCTTACAGTCCTCTCCTCCTGTTTCCAACCCCAACCCTCCCAGATTGTGAGTTCCTACGGGAATAGGGCCCTCATCTCCTCCTGTACTGTTTGTCAAATGTTGTTCAATGTATTGTAACCCTGTCTATACTGTGCTTATTGTACAGCGCTGCGGAATATGCTGGCGCTTTATAAATAAAGAATAATAATAATAATAATAATATGGTGCATAAGGAGGAGTTTAAAGAAAGGATCCAGCGAGGGGTGGTTTTCCTCGGTAATGCCAATGCTGGTTTGGCAGTGGAGTGCCGCAAACTGTTGATCATATTGACCCCAAATTTGCTTCGCTCTCAACAACAGACCATGGAAGCGATGCAGGCGGCATGTTGTTTGGAAAATCCTTTGTTAAAGATATAGGAGAGCACGCCTAAGGCTATGCCTCCATTGATAAGACACAAACCACTATTAGAAAGGTGCTCAATCCTCACCTTTTTTGGAGGCCCGGCAGACAGGGGAACCGTGCTGCAGGCCGCACTGCCGGCTCCACACAGAGAGGAGCCCCAGGTACCAACTACCAAATACTACTCAGGCCCACATATACCAGCCCGTTCTGCCTAACCAGAGCCAGATATGGCTGAGCGAGAGGATCCCGTGGCGGTTTCGGAGCAAGATGTCCCTACGGTGAGTCTAATAGAACATCCCCATTTTTCCCATGTGCCCGTAGGGGGGAGAATCTAACAGGGTTATCCAAAGAGATCCGAATTGCTTGAGAAAGGTAACCGAACGCTGAAAATCAGCGTTCGGTTACCTTTCCTGGCCATTCGGCTATCCAGAGAGCAGGCAATTCGCCAAATCCTGGCGAATTGCCTGCACATACGGTGCCTGTTCGGTGCCTGTTCGAGGGCAGTGAAATCCCCATGAAAAAGCACTGCTTCGGCTATTCAGAGAACACAAACCAGCAGCGAAAGGTTCCCCTAATGCCCTGCCATTCGGTGGTTTAATTCGGCAAGTTTATTCAGGCGAATCCCATAGGCTTCAATGTTAAAAATATTCCCGTTTTAATTCAATATCTAATAAACCGTTCATTATAAAATTCTGCAGCAAAGAGTCTCTTTATTTATAGATTTTTTAGGATACTTTAAGCATTTTTCAGATTTTTTTTTTTTTTTTAAAAGTCCGATTTTTTTTTTTTTTTTTTTTCAGTTTACTTATTTTTTCTGTAACAGCCCTCTTTATTATCATTCCCTGGACCTCCTGTGAAAATTTCAGACATTTTCGCTCAGTAGTTTCTTTGCAAACAGCGTTTCTTTTTCCCAGATTCATACAAATGGTTTTTCTAATTTATTCACTGCCTCCTCTACGTCACAGCTGCTTCGGCTCTGTGTGATTCGGCTCATGTTCGGCTCATGTTCGGCTCCTGTTCCTCTTTTTCAAAGGTTAATCCAGATGTTTTTGCTTGTTTTCAGCGTGCATTCGGTTAGTTTTCGTCAGGTTTGCGGCAGCTTTTCCCTGCAATTCGGGGGCCCTGTGCTGTTTGCTGAATACACCGCAGGGTCACCGAAATGCAATCGGCAAAAGGAACCGAATTGAAGAGAACGAAACGTCACCGAACGTGCGGTGACTTTTCGAATCTCTTTGGATAACCCTGTAATTTTTTTTCCAAAAGTGCCAGTCCATAACCAGGGATGTTTGGGTCTTACAAACAGTCTAGGTGTCCCAAATAGACTTCTTGTCCCCTCCTTTTCAAACCTCCCCACCCGCCCCATTATAGTTATCGGAGGTAGATTGTCCAGCGATTGGCAAGGAGCTTGGGAGCTTCAGAGACAGCGAGCCATAGAACCTGAATCTCACTCGCATCCAGGTTTTCTGAGCTATATCTTCCTAGTGAGGAAAAAGGGCGGGGGTCTTTGACCTGTAATAAATTTAAGGGATCTGAATGCCACGATTCAGTATCGGCATTTCAAGAAGGAAAGCATTCATTGCTGCCTACCGGACACCCTTCTAGAGAATGATTGGCTAGGAAAAATAGATCTCAGAGACACTTATCAGTCAGTTCCAATGTCCCCTCAACACCGAGATTTCCTCAGGTTTCGTTGGGAACATCAATCATGGAGATTCACCAGCCCATTCGGCCTCTCATCAGCTCCTTGGGCATTCACCAAACTGATGAAACCGGTGGCGTCAGCCTTACGAGCTCAGGGGATCAGTCTAATTATATATTTAGACACATCCTCCGGATGGCTCAGACACACACATTGTTTATAGATCACATTCACCACACAATATCACTCTTACACGACCTAGGGTTCCTCATACATCCAGAAACGTCAGTATTGATTCTGACTCAATGCCTAGAATTTTTAGGTTTCATGGTTCAAACCGTAAACAGACCTTTGTGTCTTCCACACACAAAAGTGGTGTTAATGAAAAAGGAGATAAGGTCACTGTTGAGAACACCAACGTTCCCTCTACGGACCCTGGTAATAGTTATTGGCCTACTCACAGCGGCACTCAAAGCCATTCCTCCCGCTACTTTGAACTACAGGGCATTACAAAGCCTCCATACTCATTTACTCAGGAAAGGGCCCCAATACGAGACTCATCAATCTAGACGAGGAAGCCTCAGCCGACCTTAGGTGGTGGCTTCAGAACATCGCGAAATGGAATGGGAAGAGGCTCTCGGTGCCAGCTCCGAAAATTTATATAGAGTCTGATGCGAGCAAGGTTGGCTGGGGAACTCAGTATGGCCGTTTCACTATGGGAGGAACATGGTCGACAATGGAAAAGTCACTACATAATCAATGATATGGAATTACTAGCATGCCTATTCGTGATCCAATGCTTCAAGAAAGGCCAGGCCAATTGTACAGTGGTGCTGCGGATGGAAAACCTATCAGCAGTGACGAACATCAATGGTGTGGGAGGACCCAGATCCAAGATCCTGTCGTCGCAGCAAAATCCTTTTTGGGACTTTTGCTTCAGCCAACAGCTCCTGGTGTAGGCCCATTATCTACCGGGACTGGACAACACAGTGGCGGATTGGCATTCCTGTCACCTGAAGGACTCAGGAGACTGGCGTCTGCACTTGTCCACCTTTTCCAAGCTATCGCGGCTTTGGAGACCCCTTCACCTGGAGCTCTTCTTCAGTTGGCGTCCCAATCCAGAAGCCTTGGAGACGTACGCATTTCTGCAGGACTGGTCCAGCACTCGGAATTACACATTCCCTCCATTCCTGATGATAGTGCGAACACTACATCAAGTCTGATGACAACAGGCGACAGTGGTACTAGTCACACCCCTGTGGCAATCACAACCTTGTTACCCCAGACTTCTGGAATTGTCAGTGGCTGTCCCCAGATTAGTTCCCAGCAGGTTGCATCTACTAGTGGATCCAGAAGGCCCCCTCACCCACTGTTGACAGTCGATTACAGATGGTGGCCTGGTTGGTTTCAGGAACCCCTGGTTGATCTCAGTTGTTTCGAGACACCTGAATCCCCCTCTAAATGCCGTCATAGATTACCTTTCGACCGCCTTCACGGATGGCAGAGCATGCCAGTCAATTAATGTTTACAGATAAGCTATAACTGCACGACACATTGGTGAAGGCGGCTCTCCAGTAGGACGGCAAGCACACGATTGCCGCCTCCTTAGGGGCATCAAGAGATCTCGTCCGCCTCAACCTAAGTACACCACCCTTTGGAATGTCAATCAAATGTTGAATTTTCTGGAACGCTGGGCAGATAATTCAGAGTTGTCATTGAAACAACTGTCGGCGAAGCTACTGATGCTCTTATGCCTCATATCATGCAAAAGAGTCAGTGATAAAACATAACAATAAAAAAAATGATGTCATCTTCGCTCGTTTCTATATATTTCCATGTGCAACAAAACACTGTTAGAGGTTTTAATTTGCTTAACCTCCCTGACGGTTTTCCCGAGTGTGGCTCGGGGTTAACTTTTTGTACCAAAAGCGGTATCCCCGAGCCACACTCGGGCTGGATACTTACATGTCCTGCGCTCCCTCGCTGATCCCGCAGTCTCCTCCAGCCACTCGCAACATCACACTGCCTTGATCTCTTCTCGCGAGGAGTGAAACCAGGAAGTGTGACATCGTGATTGGCTGCAGTGTGACTGCGGGGACAGCGAGGGAGAGCGGGACATGTAAGTATCAGCCCGAGTGTGGCTCGGAGATACCGCTTTCAGTATTGAAAGTTAACCCCCGAGCCACACTCATACCGGTAGGGGCCAGAATAAATAGGACCAATTCTGACATAAAATATGTCAGAATCGGACCGCCAGGGAGGTTAAATGGCCATTGAAGCATAAGCACACTCGCCCCATCAAGGCACCTCTCGGTAGAGTGAGTCCTAACCAATGTAGCAAAAGCTGCTCCTCTGAGCAACTGCATGCCCTCTTGCTGCTTTTCAGCTAAGGAGAGGCAGAAAAATTTTGGGTTTTATTTATACACGGATCAACCACTTCCCAGTTAATGTATATTATGCTGTAACACCAGTTATTCATTTTTGCTGCTGTTCCTTTTTCCATGTTTTTGTTTTCAACCCCAAATGGGAAGTGCTTGGTGCGTGTAGCTTTTAGTATTATGTTTTAATAAATTTTATTTACATTTTTTACTCTGTCCATCACGGCGTAATCCTTTGGATCCTCAGTGGTTTTTTTCTGGGTTCTCCAACATAATAAACCCATGGGCGTTCATTTAAGAGCTATGGAAGCTCCTCCAACTGTAAGTAGAAAATCAGCATAAAATGGATTTCTGAATCCACCAGATCTGCGCAAGGAGTGTCTTTTTTCTGCTTTGTATTACATGCTTGTGGATGGGAGATTCCTAACAAGGTGGGGGTCACCTGAGAAACAAGAAGGAAATAAACCCACAGGCTCGAACCCACTCAGATGTGGTGAAAGCCTGCTGCCACCGATCCAAAATATCTGCATATGTGCATTTTATTTTAGCTATTCTACAATATGAGGCGACCTCTCATGGTTAACCCCTTGACCCAGTGCTCATTCAACTATAATTTTGCATAAGCTGACTCTTAAATGGAAACCATCATAAATTTGCAAACGTAAGAGTGTAAATCTCATAAAGAAGGTAGTAAGTATGACTACCTTGTCATCAAAAACTTTAGAAAAGTATAGAGCAGGCTTTGTAATATATCTGGCAAAATTGCAAACTGGGTTTACTTACACATCTTATGCCAAATGAAATGAAGAATAGGAAATCAATGAACAATACAGATCATGTTTCTTCTTGTAAGCCGATGTCTGCAACATAGGAATGAGTAAACACAGACTGTGAAAGAGCTTTTTTCTCTCTAACACAGGGAAGAAAATATTTTATGGTAATGGTGGAACTAAATATTGGTTTGATGTGCTTGCTTGCTAAATAATAAAAATGTGTAGGTTCTGCAATTAAAGTCAGCCTTTCATTGCCAAGTTTGTTTTTTACGGAAGCCATGTGTTTAGCACAATGATAAAGCTATTTGGTTACTACAATTTAAAGAGTGATATGACTTTGCCATGAAAATGCATGTAATATTTATCGTATATAGTGATCTCATGCAGAACACATTACCAGTATATGAAATAATCCCACATAGAGCTACAGGCAGAGGGGTTTTATACTAGACATATTGACACCCTGTCGATTGGTTCTTTGATCTTCGAAAGCTATGCAATGTACCAAAAAGGTATTGGCATTAATTTCATAAAACCGAAATAAGCCTCTTAGGTAAGCAGGTTGTTCATTTTTGTGAGAGATCCGTTAGTGATACTGGAGTGGATCCATTCATAAATACTAGGTTACATTACAAGCCCAGGGTAAACTTAACCAGAGCTCTAGTAAACATCATAGTTTACAGCTCCATAGACTTTAATGGCTCTTCTAGGTTTAATAGAGCTCTGGAAAATTTCACAGAAGGCTTGGAATCTAGCCCACTATTGGCTCTCTCTCGGAATTATAGATGGAGTGGCAGCTTCATGTACTTTGATTATGTCCTATATTTGTATAGAATGTGCAATAGCACTGGTAGAAACAGAATAAAATGAGATTTGCTTGATATTCTCCCAGGAAAGAAAAAACAATATATGGTTTCATAAAAACTGGAAATACCAGAAAAGAGCTTAAAAAATAAAACACTTAGCGATTTGCGTATGGTTCTTGCGGCAATCAGAAGAACAATGCAGTCTAAAAGCCTTCACAAGTATCATTTAATATTTTTAATGTTCTTTATATATTTTTTAGAAAGTATATTATCAGGAAAGACACAATGAGATTTGATTTCATTTTCAAGTATATCCTGGGTGGCAAGTATATAGTGTTAGGTGTCTTTCCCAAGGAGAGGTGCTGTTGCCGGGAGTCAAATCTGTGTCTCCAAGGTCTCCACAGTTGTAGAGCAGTGATGTTACCTCTACTCCACTCAGCCAGATATGTGTCAGATGCTGTATCTCACTTTAGAGCACATATATCTGTTTTGGAAATTTACAACAGAATTGCCAGTTAAACAACAATCTGGGTAACTGCACTGACATTCAGTGAGATGTTCACTTTTATTACAGTACCAATTTCTTAACACATTTCCTGTTCTATGGGTATCAGATAACCCTTAGCAAGCAGAGCCATGCTTGCAGGTGGTGGTGTCAGGGACACGGGTGTGATAGAATGGGAAAAGACAGAGACATGGATTTATAAACTGAGATTTGGATTGATCAAAACGGGAAAGGGGAAAGAATGAGTGTAAAAGAGATTGAAGAGAAATTACTGTTTAATTACTATTTTTGATGACTTATTTTCTTCAAGATGACATGTTTTGGTCCTGCACGACCATTTTTTTCCTCTTTTCAGATGACATGTATTGGCCCTACGAGGCCATTTTCTATGTGCTTCTCTCGCTGACTTTCTTTCATAATAAAAAAAATTAATACATTAAATAAAGTCACGGTCTACCTGAGTATTGCTGCTGACCATGTCCATCCCTTTATGACCACAGGGTACCCATCTTCTGATGGCTACTTCCAGCAGGATAATGCACCATGTCACAAAGGTCAAATCATCTCAAACTGGTTTCTTGAACATGACAATGAGTAAACTGTACTCCAATGGCCTCCACTGTCACCAGATCTCAATCCAATAGAGCACCTTTGGGATGTGGCGGAACGGGAGATTTGCATCATGGATGTGCAGCTGACAAATCTGCAGCAACTGCAGGATGCTATCATGTCAATATGGACCAACATGTCTGAGGAATGTTTCCAACACCTTGTTAAATCGATGCCACGGAGAATTAAAGCAGTTCTGAAGGCAAAATGGGATCCTTCCCAGTACTAGAAAGGTGTACCTAATAAAGTGGCCAGTGAGTGTATATACCGTGTATTCTGCTCAGTTCAAGGAAAGCCATGTAGAAGTAAATATCCTCTGAGTTGCTTTAACCACTTCACTGCTGAGCCATTAAAGCACTGTGTGCTGAACTCATTTTCACCACTGTTAGCTCATCAATATTTAAATACTATTTGAAGTCATGTTTTATAGCAGAACTGAGATCAATTATATATCGTTTTTTTAAGTGGACTCAGCAGATAAAAAAGTATATAATTAATATCTGTATATGTCATGTCACATCTGAAAGCTACAACAAAATACGTCAAAAGGTGTAAAGCTTTCTTTATATTTCAATATTTTGCAGGGCGTATATGTAATTGCAAAATTTTGTCATCCAATAAGCAAATGAATATCCAGATTTCTACTGGCACACTATGTATTGGTTACTGGTAGTAATAAAGGGCCTCCAACCTAAACTACTGTCTCTTAGGCAAGCAGGTGTAAGAAGATGATGTAAACCTGAAAACAAAAATTTAACAATTTTCAAAAAGGTTGCAAAAAAGAAACATAGAAACATAGAAAAAATGTCGGCAGATAAGAACCTTTCGGCCCATCTAGTCTGCCCAATTACATGGATACTTAACCTGGATTTATCTTTTGTTTAGGATAGCCTTATGCCTATCCCATGCTTGCTTAAATTCAATTACTGTTTTGGCCTCTACCACTTCTACTGGAAGACTGTTCCATGTATCCACCACCCTCTCAGTAAAATAATGCTTCCTGATGTTACTTTTAAACCTTTGCCCCTCTAATCTAAGACTATGTCCTCTTGTTTTGCTACTTTGTTTCCGTTTAAATATACTCCCTTCCTCTACCTTGTGGATTCCCTTTATGTATTTAAATGTTTCTATCATATCTCCTCTGTCTCGTCTTTTTTCCAAGCTGTACATGTTAAGATCATTAAGCCTTTCCTGGTAACTTTTCTCCTTCAAGCCGTACACCATTTTAGTAGCCCTTCTCTGAACTCTCTCTAAGATGTCTATATCCTTCTGGAGATACGGTCTCCAGTACTGCACACAGTACTCCAAGTGAGGTCTCACCAGTGCTCTGTACAGTGGCATGAGCACTTCCCTTTTCCTACTGCTAATACCTCTCCCTACACAACCAAGCATTCTGCCAGCATTTCCTGCTGCTCTATTACATTGACTACTTACCCTTAGAGCCTCTGCAATAATGACCCCTAAATCCCTTTCCTCAGATGTTGAGGTTAGGACTGTATCAAATATTCTATATGGATAATGTCCATCAAGTTCAAACTTATACACATGTTGTCTGGTCTTGCCACGATGGGGATGCAATTAATAAAGGGAACCTTTAACTGCCAAGGCAGGCGATTTCAGAAAACTGGACCTGGTATTTATTGTAAATCATCATACACAGGTTTGGCATGGAATACAAAAATACTTTCTAAAATGGAAAAAATTTAGAGGTCATCACAGATTGTTGGTCTAATGCCATTGGTGCTTTGGAGGAACCTGTTATGTCATTATAGGGCACTGTATCAACAAATTGTATAGTGGGGTAGAAAATGAATAAAATTTTGAAAACAGTTACATTTCTTTGGTCTGACTAGCAAGATCAATGATTTATGTAATAATTTTCATTTTTTGTATTATAAGCCACATTGCTATTCCCACAAACTTATTTTGACCACAGCCATGTAGCAAATGGCCTACGAAGGTGTTACAACTTTCTGCAGTATGGGGGGTTCTGCGTAGGATGATACTTCATTGCTTTACTAGAACAAAAGCTTATCAGATAGCTAAACCATTACACAACACCAGTGTCTAGGGAAACTTTTTTTCATACATGACACGAGGGACATCCTACTTTTAAGTCAACAACTACAACATGTTAGATATTAAAAAGAAAAAAAACATGCAGCAATGATGAAAACATATTGGTGTGAAATGAAAAGAATAGAGCAAGATAGACACAATGGCCTGTTCCAGCGAGATGGTATCAGTGCGAAGACAGATGGATTGAACTTGTTTGATGAAGTGTCTGTGGCGGAGCAAGGACTGTGCTCGGTGACTCATGTTGACAGGTGTGTTTTTGAAGTGATTCAGGTGGCCTGGAATGTAACATGAAAGAAGTTAACAAGAAATCCATGAACAAATTCCCCGCTTGAGAAATGTAAAGGGAAATATATCAAGTACAAGAAAGGATTAAACAGTTTCTGTTTGTGGATAAGTGCTAAAAAGATAAGATACCGTAGCAGGCATGCTTTAGATAAACAGCTCTGTCTATCTCTATATATAATATCTATCTGACCATTTATCTATAACTATCGGTCTTCTTATAAATCTGTCTGATTTTTATTTGATGGTTTGTACTTCAGAGTGGAAGAAATTGTCAGTTCTCTGCAAGCAAATCCAGCTGCAGGGGAACACAAATCTGACAAAGTTGCCTGGACTTCCAGACTGCAGAGGTGCTGCTGGGATATCTCAATCCTTCTAGCACCTCATCTGCTATTTGTGAAAAGGAAGAGAGATCACCTGGAGGAGATGCCAGACAAGTGCAATTCATAAACAAATGTGGCAACAGAAGTGTGACTCCTATAAGATTTAGGATATAAGCATGTAAACCTTCCAAGAACCCATCCCATAAAGAATAATAAACAATGACACAGCCACTGAGACACACAATTGTTTGTAGACAAAATGTCCCCCCACCCAAAACATTAATTGGTGGGGGGTCAAGCTTTATCAGAAAGGTAGAAATTTAAAATAATTTACTAAAAAAATGGCTGACAAGAAGAAATGGGCTAACAATCACTTTAAGAGGACAACAAAGATGGGAGTTCGTTCCATTCACACCTAAACTGATGCCTTCCTCAATCTGTTAGCATCAGCACAGCCTAGGGAATGTCACTCACGGTCCAGCTAAGGTCAAACCCTATGGTCATCCAAACTGCTATCACCTAGGAACCACCTGATCTTAGTTCTCTGACCTGGCTGGAAAAGCTGCCCATATGGGAAGACCCTCCACCTCCTGTTGTCCCCCACATCCTAACATGAATCCTTGGACCACAAATGTCAGAATTCACCTGGCCGGGCTTGACTTTCCTCTTTTTCGACCATCCTGAGGCTGCAGTGCGGGTGTGGCCCGTGGCCCAGACTTTCCGAATGTGCCCAGGGATTGGTGGGTGGCGCTCGGTCGGCACCTGCTGCTGACGGCGGAATCCTCACTCGACGGTTCGGGCCATTGCGCGTGCAGCTCCCGCGACAGCTCTTTCATCATTGGCGGCTCCAAGCAGGGTTGGTCGACGTCTGTCCACTGGAGGGTAGTGGTCATGTTCCTGGCCGCGGTTCTGGCGTGGGGAGGCAGGCCTGGCATGGCACCTGGGGCTCAGTGGCCGTGCCACGCTTTTGTTTGGGGAGTCCCCCTGCAGGGATTGGCTGAGGGGACAGCAATAGCGGCAGAGAGGGCTGTGCTAGAGCTTATGGCCCCGGGCAGGTGTCCAGGGCTTAACTGGAGCCTGAACCACTGGACCTTCACTTTGGGGAAGGGCAAGGGAAACTGGACTGGCCTCTTAGTGTGGTTTTCCTCCTCTCTCTTTATAAACCTGGCTCAACTGGAGTCAGGTGCGCAGTTGTTGTCTTCTCCCTGTGACACGCTAAGCTATTTCTTCCCTGACTGATCCTTGGATTTTGACCTCTGCTCATTACTCTTTACTGTACCTATTCCGCCTAGGGGGCTCACCTGAGCATGGAGGCCGGCCGAGTTACCTGCTCGGGCGTCCTTCAGGCTCAGGCGAGTCCCCGGCTCGGCTGGGCCTCTAGGCCCAAGCCAAGCCGGGGGCTCGCCTAAGCTTGGATGCAGGCTGAGCAAGCAGGGTGGGTGTTGGGGGGGGTGCGGAGAGCACATACTCACCTACATCGGCCTCGAGTCCTCCACCGGTTCCACACATATTCACCTACATCGGCCCGGAGCTCCTCCAGCGATGGCAGTCCCGCTTCCAGTGTCCTCTCTCCGTTGGTCGCCGGTATGACATCACGGAAGCCTTTGACCCTGGGTCAAAGGCTTTTGTGACGTCATACCGGTGACCAACGGAGAGAGGACACTGGAAGCGGGACTGCCATCGCTGGAGGAGCTAAGGGCCGATGTAGGTGAGTATGTGTGGAACCGGTGGAGGACTCGAGGCCGATGTAGGTGAGTATGTGCTCTCCACACCCACCCTGCTTGCTCGGCCAGTATCCAAGCTTAGGCGAGCCCCCGGCTTGGCTTGGGCCTAGAGGCCCAGCCGAGCCGAGGGCTCACCTGAGCATGGAGGCCGGCCGAGTTGCCTGCTCGGGCGTCCTTCAGGCTCAGGCGAGTCCCCGGCTCGGCAGGGCCTCTAGGCCCAAGCCAAGCCGGGGGCTCGCCTAAGCTTGGATGCAGGCTGAGCAAGCAGGGTGGGTGTTGGGGGGGGGGGGTGTGGAGAGCACATACTCACCTACATCGGCCTCGAGTCCTCCACCGGTTCCACACATACTCACCTACATCACCCACATGGGCTTACAGGGTATATATATATATATATACATATATACACCCACATGGGGTTACAGGGTATATATATATATATATATATATACACACCCACATGGGGTTACAGGGTATATATATACATATATACACCCACATGGGGTTACAGGGTATATATATATATATATATATATACACCCACATGGGGTTACAGGGTATATATATATACATATATACACCCACATGGGGTTACAGGGTGTATATATATACATATATATACCCACATGGGGTTACAGGGTGTATATATATACATATATATACCCACATGGGGTTACAGGGTGTGTGTGTGTATATATATACCCACATGGGGTTACAGGGTGTATATATATATACCCACCCACCCACATGGGGTTACAGGGTGTATGTATATATATATATATATATCTCCTGTAACATATATATACAGTTGTGTTCAAAATTATTCAACCCCCAATGCTGTAAAGGGTTTTAGGGAATTTAGTGTACATTTGTAATTGTATTCAGAATGAAATCCTACAAGGACTTTTTAAAGAACCATATGCAACTAAAATGACATCAATTGGTTTTGTAATACAGTAGTAAATGTTTCTTTTGTGAATTCTTCATTGACACAATTATTCAACCCCTTAAAGACTACCACTCTGAAGAACAGAGGTTCATTCAAGTGTTTTCAATCAGGTATTGAAAACACCTGTGGATGTCACGGAGCAGCAATAAAGCATAATAAGCACCAATTAGGCAGCTTTAAAATGACTGTGATACTCAGCTATTTCTAGACATTTACTGGTGTGGTTACAAACATGGTGAAGTCAAGAGAATGGTCCAGGAAGACAAGAGAAGAGGTGATTACTCTTCACAGGAAGGGCAATGGCTATAAGAAGATTGCAAAGATGTTAAACATACCAAGAGAGACCATAGGAAGCATCATTTGCAAATTCAAGGCAAAGGGCACTGTTGAAACGCTACCTGGTCGTGGCAGAAAGAAGATGCTGACTTTGACTGCTGTGCGCTACCTGAAGCGTAGAGTGGAGAAAAGTCCCCGTGTGACTGCTGAGGAACTGAGAAAAGATTTGTCAGATGTGGGTACTGAAGTTTCAGCTCAGACAATACGGCGCACACTGCGTAATGAAGGCCTCCATGCCAGAACTCCCAGGCGCACCCCCTTGCTGTCTCCAAAGAATAAGAAGAGTCGACTGCAGTATGCCAAAAGTCATGTGGACAAACCACAAAGTTTTGGGATAGTGTTCTGTGGACTGATGAAACAACATTAGAACTGTTTGGGCCCATGGATCAACGCTATGTTTGGAGGAGGAAGAACAAGGCCTATGAAGAAAAGAACACCTTGCCTACTGTGAAGCATGCTTTGGGACTGTTTTGCTTCTGCAGGTACAGGGAAGCTTCAGCGTGTGCAAGGTACCATGAATTCTCTTCAGTACCAGGAGATATTGGATGACAGTGTGATGCAGTCCGTCACAAACCTGAGGCTTGGGAGACGTTGGACCTTTCAACAGGACAATGATCCCAAGCATACCTCCAAGTCCACTAGAGCATGGTTGCAGATTAAAGGCTGGAACATTTTGGAGTGGCCATCGCAGTCACCTGACTTAAATCCGATTGAGAACCTCTGGTGGGACTTAAAGAAAGCAGTTGCAGTGCGCAAGCCTAAGAATGTGACTGAACTGGAGGCTTTTGCCCATGATGAATGGGCGAAGATACCCGTAGATCGCTGCAAGACACTTGTGTCAAGCTATGCTTCACGTTTAAAAGCTGTTATAACTGTAAAAGGATGTTGTACTAAGTACTAAGATTGAATGTCACTTGGGGGTTGAATAAAACTGATAATGATGTGAGCACAGAAAAGACATTTGTGGTTATTTCATTATAAATGTTATGTTATATTTGTCTGATCTACACGTGCCTCTTTGATTTAATTGTAAACAAGATGACTGAATGATCAAAATCAATGTCAAACTGGCCAAAACACTCAATTTCAGTGGGGGTTGAATAATTTTGAACACAACTGTATATCCACAGTAACATTAAATTAGTTGCATAGAGATTTGTAAAGCTTATGCAGATTTTGGGATTTACTTTGACTGCACATAAATTATACGATTTTATATATTATAGCACGCTGTTGCTATTACACATCCTGTAGCAATTTCAAGGCACACTCAAAGTACCATAATCAGTTTACCTTTTGGTTCAAGGAAGCTAGCCCTGTAAGCGTTCTGATATAGGCTAGTGATATAAAACTTTACATTAAAAACTAGATGGTAGAGTTATAATAAATAATCTGATCCAACAAATAGCCTTTGGGTTGAGCAAACACAATCACTCAATAAGAGATTATTTTAAGGCAAATTCAAAGAGGAGTCATAGGGCACCAAATCGGCCAATCAAAACCAGAGTCAGACCAAATGTGTATGGCCAAATACGAAACCCATCACTTAATTGTCAGAAGCCAAGACATATGGACAAAGCAGTTTAAAAAGTAAAGAAATACCCAACGCATTTCGTCGTCACTCAGAACGACTTCATCAGGAGTGGTCCTACTGAGTGTGTGGTCCCCGTTTAAATAGTCTAAACGGGGACCACACACTCAGTAGGACCACTCCTGATGAAGTCGTTCTGAGTGACGACGAAACGCGTTGGGTGTTTCTTTACTTTTTAAACTGCTTTGTCCATATGACTTGGCTTCTGACAATTAAGTGATGGGTTTCGTATTTGGCCATACACATTTGGTCTGACTCTGGTTTTGATGGGCCGATTTGGTGCCCTATGACTCCTCTTTGAATTTGCCTTAAAATAATCTCTTATTGAGTGATTGTGTTTGCTCAACCCAAAGGCTATTTGTACCAATTTTTTGTGACTATTTGGTCTCCCTTTATGTTATAGAATAACCTTGGGAAGGAGAGGGGGCGAATCTGTTTGGAATTAACTATTTCGAGAACCTCTATAATCTCATATTGTGTCAATTTAATTAATGTATGTATTGAATTTAAATCTCGAATTGGACACCTGAGAAATTTATCGAGGCAATTATATGCCGAGTCTTTACACCTCAATGTGGACCTTTAAATGATTTAACAACAGAGTTTTCTCTAAAAGATTTAAATATCTATCTGTTGTCAGAAAATTGAATTTTTCATTTCACTGATTTTTAAAAAAATTTTTGGTTTATCATGTGTTTAATTTTGAATAAAATTTACTTATAATTGAAAATATTTTGTATCATTAGGGTTACCCCCTTTGTGTAAACACTCCACTTTTCTGTTTTTTCAACCCCTAGGTACCAACACATTTAGCTTCCACTTATTTTAGGGTTCTCAGACATTGATACCAGCCAAGATAACACTTACCAGGGTTTGACTAGCAATTCTGAATTATGTGAGGTCTGAGGTAGCCCCACAAATGCTACGGGTGACTTTGCTCATGACTTACAAGTGAGCACACCTGAAGTGGCAAATTTTTGGACTTTTAGCCAGTATGTAAAAATATAAAAACAGATATTGAGTTCTTGGTCACCATCCAAGACCAAAAAGTGTCCACAAAAAAGTAAATAAAGGCTCTACAAACACCTATGGCCATTGGTGAAAAAGCAGGTTTGAATCTTTGCTGGTTGCAGTATGATGGACTGATAAAGTTAAAAAAAAAGTAAATTCACTCACTGTTTTTCCAGGAGCTGTTATTCAGAATGTGTACAGAATGTGTACATATAAATATATACGGGGCTATTATAAGCCATTGTCTGGAGACCTATTCATTAATACGACTGATTCCATTGTAGAGCACTAAGGAATTTGCTGGCGCTTTATAAATACTTGTAACTGTATCTGACTATACACAGGACACGAGGTCACCCATTTAGACTGGACGAAAGGAAATTATGCCTAAAGCCTAGGAAGGGTTATTTCACTGTGAAAAGCTGAGGAATTCTCTGTCTGTTGAGGTGGTTGGGTCAGAGACTGTACAGACTTTCAACAATGACTGGATGACTTCCTGCAAATTCTTTTTTGTTTTTTGAGAAAGTATTTTATCAGGGAGGATACATTGAGATTTCTTTCGTTTTCAAGTATGTCCTTTGTGGGGAGTATATACTGTTAGGCATCTTGCCCAAGGACACATACTGGAGAGGAGCTCTTGCCGGGATTCGAACTTGTGTCTCCACAGTCTCCATGGTTATTGTCACGTTTTCCATGTTCCAACCCTGTCCCCCTGCCCTCTGTATTCCTTATGTATGGTTCCTATGTGTTTCCCTATGCTGCTTTCCATGGGATGCAGCTCAGGGGTTAAGTTTGGTTTCTATTTGGTTTGCTCATTAGATCTCCTGTTGTGGATTTGGGCTGATCACTCCTCCTATATAATGCAATGGGCCCATTTCACAATGCTCTTGCACTGGATCACATCAGCTTATGTGTTTTGTTCCTGAGAGCTCCCTGTTGTGCTGTCTGATTTAATGTAACAGGGTTATTCAGAGAGCGTGAAAAGCAGGAGAATGACTGGAGAATGAAAAATTCTAGGTAAAAATAGCCAATTTGGAAAGTGAGATGAAAGGGAGAATATTTCTTGTTTAGCTATTTTGACCTAGAATTTTTCATTCTCCAATCATTCTCCTGCTTTTCACGCCCTCTGAATAACCCTGTAAGTTTTTCATGTTTACCTTATTTCTTTGGTTTGTCCGTCTGGTGCTTCTTTCAGTAATCACAGGTTCCAGTTCATGTCTAGCATTTCCCCATGTGTTAGTTTAAGTGTCTTGCCGCTGTTATATCTTCTGATTTGATCTCCTGGAATTGACCCTCTGGCCTGGCTGACATTTTCTCTTGTGTATCCCCGCTTTTGGCTTAAGGTAAACATTTTGGTTTTGACTCCTGGCTTATTCACTGACGACTCTTCTGGACATCCCTAGCTGTACTATATATATTGATGTATATGTTGTGTGTCCCTGCTGACCACGGGTTTTGTGATTGAAGTCCTTCCCTGCAAGTTGTGGAGTATAACTCCTTCAGGTATTCTGTGTACACCCTGGGACTCTGTACGGCTACTAGGTAACCTTTTTCTATTAGTGCAGATTTGGCCACTCCAAGAACCGATCTATCAGTATAGGGCTCCTTTGGTATAGCCGTGCAGGGGTCCCCAGTTTCATCTGTGTTCATATACATATATATTGTTGTTTATTGTGTTGTGCATCTCTGCATAGGGGCTTTTACTCCTTCTAGGGCCTTATTCGGCGCATGCCGGGTACCGCCATTGTGACTGACTGTGACAGTTATAGAGCAGAGATGTTACCTCTACTCCATCCAGCTGGTAATATTAATGGTTATAATATTTAATATGTGGGTAAAAGCTGTTTGATCCAAGGAGAAATCTGACTGCCATTCTGGGGTCAAGAAGGATTTTTCCCACAGTATGTTGCATATTGGCCAGCGCTTCAGACTGGGTTTTTTCCCTTCTTTTGGATCAACAGCATTAGGTGATGTGTGAGAGGCTGAACTCAATGGACACGTCTATTTTTCAGCCTTTTTTTTTAAAATAAATTAAGCTCACAGCATTTTCTTGCTTAAAAGGCACATTCAGGAGTTAGAAGAACAGATGCATTTTTGTTCTGAAACCATGAGAAAAAAGGTGGCAAATCAACATTAAAGAATATCTTTAATTGGCCCTCGTGAAGCTGAAATCAGGGTAAGTCAATAGGAGTAATGGGAAAAAGAAAGTGCTCGGCTTGGAGTGTCATGCTGCCTTGGGGGTTTTAGTTATATCGTTAATTTTAGGTTGCATTCACTATGTTCTAATGAATGACAGAATTGGAGGATGGAGAGTAGTATGAAAATGGCTGACTAGTAAGAAACCAGTCTGCCGTATACTGTATATGCATTCTAAATAACTATTTTATTACTATTCTGCTACATATTATGGGGTTATTCAGAGAGCGCCGAAATGTCGCCGACATTTCGGTGCTCTGTCATTCCCACCCTGCAGTGATTTCACCAGTGGGTCCCCAAAGTTCAGGGAATCGGGCGTCGCATGCGGTCGCATGCCGTCGCCAACCCTCTGTAAACCCAGCACCCGCCAACATGCCAGACATCTGCTGCAAACCCAACAGAGGGTTGCCAAATGCAGCCAACGAGCCGCCAACCACCCGCAGAAGAAAGCTGACCGCCGCTGGACAGGGAAAAAAAAACAATACGATTGAAAGTGTCAAAATTGAAAAGCTGTTTGCAAAAAAACTACTGGACGAAAATGTCTGATATTAACATAATAAAAAGGACTGTTACAGAATAAAGAAAATCTACTATTAAAAAAAAAGAAATGTTTTTTTTTGCTGCTAAAGGCCTGAAAAATGCCTAAAACATCCTAAAAAAAAATCAATAAATAAAGAGACTTTTTACTGCAGATTAAAATAATAAACGGTTTATTAGATATTGAGTGAAAACAGGAATATTTTTAACATTGAAGCCTGTGGGGTTCGTCTGAATAAATAGTTCACACTGTGCGATTTATCACGTGGATTTTGCCGTGACGTCGCAGCAAAATCCGCGCGACGTCGCGCTGTGTAGCTTCTCCAATGCATTTCAATGGAGCTGTTCACATCTTGCCGCGCGACGTCGCATGCCGCGCATCGCAGAAGCATGTCGCTGGTACATGACCCTTTTTTTGCGATTTGCTATCTGCGATTTTGCGATTTGTATTGGTGGTGCTTTGCAAAAATCGCACAAAACATTGATGTCACGCAACATTATCGCACCATGTCACGAATATGAAAATCGCGCGATTTTCAAATCGCACAGTGTGAACGGGGCCTTAACCTGCTGAATGAAAACACTGAACAGCAGCGTATGGGGAAATTCCCTGTTCGGTGACATTTTGAGGCCAGATCGGCTGTCTCTGAATAACCCCTTATGTATTCATGGACATTTCCACATTGTTCCTAGAATAATATTTTTCCTTACTATAGAAAAGTGAAGCGCCCACAAGAAATTTGTGAACAATCCGCTCGCTAAACATTGTGTATGGAGGTTCCTCTAAACAACCTTAACCCCTTAGTGACCGGGCGGTTTTACACAAATCCGTCCTTCGTGACCGCAGCGTTTTTACGTTCTGCGCTCTTAGTGTTTACGTCAAATTTTCCTCTTACTCGTTTATGTAACCCACACATATTTTACACTGTTTTTCTCGTCACTAAATGGACTTTATAAAGATACCATTTTTTTCATCATTTCATATAATTTACTATAAAAAATATTGTGAAATATGACACAAAAATTGAAAAAACACCCACTTTTTCGAACTTTGACCCCAAAATTTCTTATGTATCAACAACCGTCAAAAATTTTTTATTCCTTAGTAGTTTCTAAATTTAGTACTGAGTTTAGCAATACCCAATGTTTACATATTCCTCGCTTTTTTCCTTATTTATGCAACAATAAGTGCAAGTAGCACTTTGCCATTTCCAAAGAGTTTATTTTCAAAACTAGTGATAGTGACATTGTAACACTGATATCTGTCACTAATTCCTGAATAACCCTCCACATATACATATTTTTTTAAAGTACACAAATCAAGGTATTAAACTTGGGTATTTTGACTCTTTCCATGCAAACCATTTTACCACAAATCTATGCCAAAGTTTGAAAAAAAAAAAAATTTTGGTGAATTTTTTTTTTTTGAACGTAATTTAAGAATACATGTACTGTGAACTTTAAGGTTACTGCCAAAAGCACCCCAAAATATGTTCAGCAACATCTTCTGAGTAAATTGATACCACCCAGTATAGGTATGTCGGGTCATTTGGGGGCTAAAAGGCCTTATTTGGGGGGTGCACATTTCAGTTTTCCAACTTGAATTTTCACATTTCGTCATCATGCACCCATGTCCTATTTGGGACATTTTTGAAGCCGGCCAAAGTAATTTACCCCCATCAAACCATATTATTTTAGAAAGGGCACACCCTAGGTGCTTCAAAGAGTTGTATTTTAACACTTTCCATGCACTAGCTCTTTGTCAATCTTTCAGGTAGTCACTTTTTGTGTTATTTTTTCACACACATTGTACTTTAGGCATGAATTGTCAAATCCAGTTATGGGTTACTGCCAAAAAACACCCCAAAATATGTTCAGCAACATCTTCTGAGTAAATTGATACCACCCATGTATAGGTATGTCGGGTCATTTGGGGGCTAAAAGGCCTTATTTGGGGGGTGCGCATTTCTTTTCCAACTTGGAATTTTCACATTTCGTCATCATGCACCCATGTCCTATTTGGGACATTTTTGAAGCCGGCCAAAGTAATTTACCCCCATCAAACCATATATTTTTAGAAAGGGCACACCCTAGGGTGCTTCAAAGAGTTGTATTTTAACACTTTCCATGCACTAGCTCTTTGTCAATCTTTCAGGTAGTCACTTTTTTGTTTATTTTTTCACACACATTGTACTTTAGGCATGAATGTCAATCCAGTTATGGGTTACTGCCAAAAAAACACCCCAAAATATGTTCAGCAACATCTTCTGAGTAAATTGATAACCACCATGTATAGGTATGTCGGGTCATTTGGGGGCTAAAAGGCCTTATTTGGGGGTGCGCATTTCAGTTTTCCAACTTGGAATTTTCACATTTCGTCATCATGCACCCATGTCCTATTGGGGACATTTTTGAAGCCGGCCAAAGTAATTTACCCCCATCAAACCATATATTTTTAAAAGGGCACACCCTAGGGTGCTTCAAAGAGTTGTATTTTAACACTTTCCATGCACTAGCTCTTTGTCAATCTTTCAGGTAGTCACTTTTTGTGTTATTTTTTCACACACATTGTACTTTAGGCATGAATTGTCAAATCCAGTTATGGGTTACTGCCAAAAAACACCCCAAAATATGTTCAGCAACATCTTCTGAGTAAATTGATACCACCCATGTATAGGTATGTCGGGTCATTTGGGGGCTAAAAGGCCTTATTTGGGGGGTGCGCATTTCAGTTTTCCAACTTGGAATTTTCACATTTCGTCATCATGCACCCATGTCCTATTTGGGACATTTTTGAAGCCGGCCAAAGTAATTTACCCCCATCAAACCATATATTTTTAGAAAGGGCACACCCTAGGGTGCTTCAAAGAGTTGTATTTTAACATTTCCATGCACTAGCTCTTGTCAAACTTTCAGGTAGTCACTTTTTGTGTTATTTTTTCACACACATTGTACTTTAGGCATGAATTGTCAAATCCAGTTATGGGTTACTGCCAAAAAACACCCCAAAATATGTTCAGCAACATCTTCTGAGTAAATTGATACCACCCATGTATATAGGTATGTCGGGTCATTTGGGGGCTAAAAGGCCTTATTTGGGGGTGCGCATTTCAGTTTTCCAACTTGGAATTTTCACATTTCGTCATCATGCACCCATGTCCTATTTGGGACATTTTTGAAGCCGGCCAAAGTAATTTACCCCCATCAAACCATATATTTTTAGAAAGGGCACACCCTAGGGTGCTTCAAAGAGTTGTATTTTAACACTTTCCATGCACTAGCTCTTTGTCAAACTTTCAGGTAGTCACTTTTTGTTTATTTTTTCACACACATTGTTACTTTAGGCATGAATTGTCAAATCCAGTTATGGTTACTGCCAAAAAACACCCCAAAATATGTTCAGCAACATCTTCTGAGTAAATTGATACCACCCATATATAGATTTGTTCTGTTGTTTTTGGGGTGCTACGCCAATCTTTGACATGTGCTTGTCAATTTTCTAATTTGACATACAGTATCTTCTTTGCTTATCTTCTTTTTAGGGGCCTTTTTACATACCCCAGTTTTATGAACGTGCATATATTTGGTAAGCTAACACCCAAAGTATTGTAAATGGAGTGTTTTTATGCTATGGATGCATCCGTTTGCTCCAAACAAATTAGATACTGTTTGGTGGTCATTTTTCATTTTCACACCCACATCAGTTTTGGACTGTGATTTAGGAGACACTGTTGTTTTTTACTGCATGAAAACTCTCCAGGTTGTTTTCTGCAAGGTCTCCTGAGTACACCCATGCCCCCCATGCATAGGTTTGCCAGGATTTTGGGAAGGTTCAAATACAATTTTTTGACTTTGTCATTGGAGTTGAAATTGAGATTATTTCTTCAGCTAGGCCTAGCTTTGGTTTTGGGTCTACCGCATACCCCAGTTTGAATTATTGCCAGAAAATTGTTTATATTTGTTATGTTGACACCCCAAGGTATTGCATATGGAGTGCTTTGATGCCATGGATGCAACGGTTTTAGCCCAAAACATTTGAGAAGGTGTGTGGCGGTAATTTTTCAATTTTCAGATTTTTACGCCCACAGTAGTTTTGGACTGTGATTTAGCAGACACTGTTGTTTGTTACTGCATGAAAACTCTCCAGGTTGTTTTCTGCAAGATCTCCTGAGTACACCATGCCCCCATGCCTAGGTTTGCCAGGATTTTGGGAAGGTTCAAATACAATTTTTATGACTTTGTCATTAGAGTTGAAATTGAGATTATTTCTTCAGCTAGGCCTATCTTTGGTTTTGGGTCTACCGCATACCCCAGTTTGAATTATTGCCAGAAAATTGTTTATATTTGTTATGTTGACACCCCAAGGTATTGCATATGGAGTGCTTTGATGCCATGGATGCAACGGTTTTAGCCCAAAACATTTGGCAACAAGGTGTGTGGCGGTAATTTTTCAAATTTCAGATTTTTACGCCCACAGTAGTTTTGGACTGTGATTTAGGCTAGGGTCAGACGAGCGTAGTGTTCACGTCCGTGATCGCGCCTAAAAGTACGTCCGTGATAGCATGACATAAAGTCCAATGGAGCCCGACACACGAAGTACGTCCGCACTGAACTGCGGACGCACAACGGCCGCGGCCACGGACGCAAGGCAGGCAAGAACGTAGAACCGCTAGAACGGCCGCACAAAGTGCGCTGCGTCCGCAACGTCTGCATAGCTTTGTGTGTGAGTGATGGAACGTGGTCAGACGGACTGCATTTATACGTCCTGCATTTTTCACGGACAAAATGGTTTTGCAATTGAATTTATTGTCCCTCCTACATCTGTCAAAAAATAAATGTCAGTGAAAAAACGGACTGTGTGACCACTACTGCGTCTTCCGTACTGACGATGTCCGTACTGCACGGACGTACAGTCCGTAGAAATCACGCTCGTCTGACCCTAGCCTTAGCAGACACTGTTGTTTGTTACTGCATGAAAACTCTCCAGGTTGTTTTCTGCAAGATCTCCTGAGTACACCCATGCCCCCCATGCATAGGTGTGTGCAAAGATTTTGGCAAAATACAGCACCAATTGTAGAACATAAAAATGTACGAATAAAATGTAAAAGTCTGGTGCCTGTCAAACTGGGGATGCTCTCTAGGGGAGCACAGGCTGTTGTCACTGAAGTGCATGAAACGCAAAATGTTTTCATACCTTCTACGTGACATTGATTGAGGTAAATGGGGGTAGAGCAGATGGGGCTACTGCTCCAGCAGGAGCGAATTGAGGGCTTCTTTATGATGCCCTCAGCATAGTAAGTGCCCAGAATTTCAGAAATTCTGGCACATCTAGCGGGGTCCATTGCTGCCTTGCCAAGTAGGAGTCTGGCTTCGCAGCACAATGCTGATGGGCATACAGATTTGATTGGGCCACGATGTGGCCCAACAAATCATCCCCCATAAACACCTGCAAAAACTGTGTGGCGGTAAATCCTGCAACATCAATATTGATGCCAGGATTTGCCGTGAAAGGAGGGATATCTGGCCTCTGGCGATGAGGCACTACCCACTCCTCAGCTGGAGCTGTGCGTCTCCTGCTGGCAGGTGGTGACCCAGGATCTGCATCAGAAACATCACTAGATACATCAGCCAGCATAGATAATGTATCTAGCGACGCCTCTGAGCAGTTAGCGGGGTCGAAATGAGGGTCTGAGTCTGACGCAGATGCCTCAGATTCTGACGCCAGGATGGCATATGCCTCCTCGGCGCTGTACACCCTCTCAGACATTATATATAATAGATTATAAAATTTTATAATTATTATATATATATAAGCGGATTGTTGTTCTTAGAAGAACCGTTGGGTTTCACAAGAAAATACAAATAAACACCTAAATCTCTCTAAATCCCTCTAAACCTGCCTCAATTCTTCTAAATCTCCCTAAAATCTCTCTAAATCTGCCTCAATTTTTCTAATCTCACTAAATCTCACTAAAATCTCTAACCTGTCAAATCTGATCTCTCTCTCTCGCTCACCAAAACACAAGTGAGGAGAGGGAGGGAGAATCACAGAGGTCAGAGCCAATATTTACAAAATATTGGCCTGACCTGACAAATTAGAAATTTTATTTTGATTTTTTCTAACTTCTGATTGGATGTTGCTAGCCTGCCTCTCTGATGAGGCAGGCTAGGAACATCCCACTCAGCCCCAAGATGACCCTGCCTTAGAACCCTAACCCTACCCCTGACCCTGCCCTTAGAACCCTAACCCTAACCCTACCCCTAACCCTACCCCTACCCCTAACCCTACCCCTAACCCTACCCCTAACCCTAACCCTACCCCTAACCCTACCCCTACCCCTAACCCTACCCCTAACCCTACCCCTAACCCTACCCCTAACCCTAACCCTAACCCTACCCCTAACCCTACCCCTAACCCTAACCCTACCCCTAACCCTACCCTAACCCTACCCCTACCCCTAACCTAACCCTAACCCTACCCACCCTACCCTACCCCTACCCCTAACCCTACCCCTAACCCTACCCTAACCCTACCCCTAACCCTAACCCTACCCCTAACCCTACCCCTAACCCTAACCCTAACCCTAACCCTACCCCTAACTGTCAGTTTATTTTATTTATTTTTCTTTTTTTACACTTTTTTTACACACTTTTTTTTACTTTTTTTTTACACTTTTTTTTTTCACTTTTTTTTTACTCTGCTGGGTGCCTTGATCCCTCGAGGCACCCAGCAGAGCACCTGATCACTGAAGTGATCGATTTTGTACTGAGTGCCACGATACCTCGTGGCACTCAGTACTTCCTGCCGCTACCGGAAGTGATCGCTCGGGGGGAGCGATCACGGACGGACCGGCGGCAGGTAAGTATATTACAAGGATGCCTCGATGTCGAGGCATCCTTGTAATATGCTCAGAGCAGCTGGAAGCGATCCGATCGCTTCCAGCGCTCTGTAGAAGTGCCGGGCACCTCTCCGGTGCAACCGGATGTAGATCGCTCCCGGGGAGCGATCACATGGTGCCCCGGCACTTCTAACGGCCATTGCACGGATGCCTGGACTCCCAGGCATCCTGCAATGGCGTTTGAGCTGCTGGAAGCGATCCGATCGCTTCCAGCAGCTCAAAAACGGCAGGACGTACCATGTACGTCAGCGGGTCTAAGAGAGACCCGCTGCAATGACGTACATGGTACGTCCTCGGTCCTTAAGGGGTTAAACAGTAAACATGAAGAGAAAATAACATAGCGCCAGAGAACATTAGCCCACCGGTTAGCAAGATTATACACCCTGCATGTCCATAAACATAATGTTCTTTTTTTCAAGGATTCGCCTGCTTTGAGGGGATGTTTGCAGTTCTGTAGAAAAAAGAGAACAGGATTGCGCAGTATATAATTCCAGATTTGAAGATATAATCATACAAGTACCCAACTCACATTTACATGAGCCCACACCTGGCTCTGGTGTGAATTGCTTTATTTGTTTCTTTGGGTGCCCATTAACCCCTTTGGGGATCCTGTAGACTCCAATAGGGTTCCCCTACAGTGCAAATAGACGTTTACCAGGGATACCCCTGTCTCCTGCACAGCAGACGGTGGGTGTGATGCTGCGGATGATGCTGCTGTAGAAACATAGAAACATAGAAAAATGTCGGCAGATAAGAATCTTTCGGCCCATCTAGTCTGCCCAATTACATGGATACTTACCTGGATTTATCTTTTGTTTAGGATAGCCTTATGCCTATCCCATGCTTACTTAAATTCAATTACTGTTTTGGCCTGGGTATGTGATACTTCTGCTCGAAAAACAACAATATTTTTCCTTACCCATGTAATTTACACACAATAAGATATGTTAATTATAAAATAAGGCATTTTTACTTACAGTGGCAAGAAAAAGTATGTGAACCCTTTGGGATTACGTGGAGTTTTGCATGAATTGGTCATAAAATGTGCTCTGATCTTCATCTAAGTCACAACAATTTGAAAAACACAGTCTGCTTAAAATAATACAACACAAACATATGTTTTCATGTTTTTATTGAACATCACATGTAAACATTCACAGTGCAGGGTGGAAAAAGTATGTGAACCTTTGGACTTAATAACTTAATAACCCTCCTTTGGCAGCAATAACCTTAACCAAACGTTTCCTGTAGTTGCAGATCAGACCTGCACAACGATCTGGAGTAATTTTGGACCACTCCTCTTCACAAAACTGTTTCAGTGTAGCAATATTCTTGGGATGTCTGGTGTGAATTGCTCTCTTAAGGTCATGCCACAGCATTTCAATCGGGTTGAGGTCAGGACTCTGACTGGGCCACTCCAGAATGCGTATTTTGTTTTGTTGAAGCCATTCTTTTGTTGAATTACTTGTATGCTTTGGGTCATTGTACTGTTGCATCACCCATCCTCTGCGGAGCTTCAGTTGGCGGACAGATGGTCTTACGTTTTCCTGCAAAATGTCTTGATAAACTCTGGAATTCATTTTTCCATCATTGACAACAAGGGAGAGTAGCAACAGTGCTGAACTTTCTCCATTTGTAGACAGCCTGTCTTACCGTGGACACATGAACATCCAGGCTTTTGGAGATACTTTTGTAACCCTTTCCAGCTTCATGCAAGTCAACAATTCTTGATCGTAGGTCTTCTGAGAGCTCTATTCATGCGAGGCATGGTTCACATCAGGCAGTGCTTCTAGAAACCAGTAAACCCAAAACTGGTGTGTGTTTTTAAAGGGCAGGACAGCTTTCAGCAACACATCCAATAATATCACACTGATTGGACTTAAGGTTGGCTCACTCCTGGCTCCAATTAGCTCTTGAAGAAGTCATTAGGCTAGGGGTTCACATACTTTTTCCACCCTGCATTGTGAATGTTTACATGTTATGTTCAATAAACACATGAAAACATATAATGTTTGTGTTGTATTATTTTAAGCAGACTGTGTTTTTCAAATTGTTGTGACTTAGATGAAGATCAGAGCACATTTTATGACCAATTCATGCAAAACTCCTCGTAATCCCAAAGGGTTCACATACCTTTTCTTGCCACTGTATATGTTACAAGGTTATTGTAATTTAAAGAAGCTAGCACATTATCTTCGCTTGAATTCATTGTACATCCCAACACTGGGACTACACGGTTCACAAGCATTACAAAGAGATTGAGGCCTGAATGGGGCCTAAAAACTCTCCAAAGAGGAAAACTATGGAACAAATTGTTGTAGTGGGAGTCAGGGAGGGATAACAGCATGAAAGGTCAGGTGGCATTTGAGATGTGAAGAAATAGAATTGCAGAAATATGGAAAACATTTGCAGGGTTAATGACAGAAATACGCAAATCTTTGTTTCCATGTTGGTCTGACCTATGTGACCGACGTCCATTGATATTGCTCTGTAAAAAAAAAAGTGTTTTGGAGGTTTTCTGATGCCCTAATAGCATCTCTGCTACCTTTCATTATTAGGTAAAATTTTATAGACCCTCCAGCGCACTATATTTATACACTGTATTACTTCATTGACATCCAAAGGTTCCTATGAAAGAATGTTTCAGCTGTCTCCTTACAAGATAAGGTTCATCTGTAGCGTTTGATAGGCCAGAACCTGACCAGTAATTGTGGCAATTAATAGTAAAAAACATAATCCCCCCCCCCCCATAGTAACTAGTAACGTTTTGGTTTCTGTCCAGAAAACTCTGTTAATCCTAAAAGCACATTTTCAAACTATATGCTCTATTTGACAGGCAGATAGTGCCATCCTCTAGCCAAAAAGTGCTAGTACATCTCCATAACAGAGCTTAAGATGTGTTTTTACTTCAGCTTGGGGGGGGGGGGGTAGGTTCCAAGCTGATAAAACTGCCATTCCCGAGATGCTAAAAACCTGGCCTACATCCTGGAATCCATTTGCAAACTAATTTTATTTACAATCAATGAAATTCCTTTGCATTGCTCCATAATTAGACCAAATCATGAATACTTCATATTGGGACACCAGCAGGTGCTTTGATGATATATACTTAATCTTGGTACTGGAGAGGTTAAGCCACCCAAACCTCAACTCACATTTTTAGCTTGAGAGCAAGTATGTTATATAAATGATATTTTTGCTACCTTTTTAGAGACTATCAGGGTTATTCAGAGAGCGTGAAAAGCAGGAGAATGACTGGAGAATGATTGGAGAATGAAAAATTCTAGGTCAAAATAGCCGATTTGGAAAGTGAGATGAAAGGGAGAATTTTTCTGGTTTGGCTATTTTGACCTAGAATTTTTCATTCTCCAGTCATTCTCCTGCTTTTCACGCTCTCTGAATAACCCTGTATGGTAAAACATGCTCAGTCTGGTGGAGTCAAATGAGCGCCTGCATTCGCCAGCTGTTACTGCTTTGTGCAAGTGAAAAAGTGATGGCTGTAATCCTGTACTTCCTGTTGCAGTGTTATATGCCTAATAAAGTGCCTAGTAAAGGTGAAAGAATATTATTTTGAAACTTGAACTCCACATACATTTTCCTAATACTGTATCTCATTTATAGGTTGTACCATGGATTCATTTGAGTTTATTCTTTTTCCAGGAACCTATTACTGAACCTTTCCAAGAACATTTAATTTACTCAATGAAGTGCCGTGATTCATCCATACTATATTGTCACACAAGTAGGATTGAGTCTCTTGAAAGTCATCTGGGAAAATGTTCCTAATGCAGAAAAAAAAGAAACTTCTGAACCTGACACAAAGCTAGGTCTTTCATCTGTCTAGAATGGCTTATTGCAAAGGTAGGAGGTGGCCATATAACTGTATATTATGGCAAATGTTAAGCATCTGCAAGTGAGTAATGGAAAGATCACTGCACGCGAACACTATTGGCCACACAGAAATACTGTATGATAAAGTTATAGAACAGCTAGTACTTTTATTTCTTGCAGCTTAACTCGAGTATTCGTATCATTTAAATTTACCTTTTGAAAATACATGAAGTAGAAATTAAATATTACTTCATGCTGTACGATAAAAGGTTAAATGAGGTTTTACCCTGACAGGATGAATATCTCAAGGATAAAGTAGTTGCCTAATCCCAGGGCTGAAAGAGAAAGCTGTATCTAGAAGAAAAAAAATCTTTCTGTAGCGCCTCATTCCCTTACACCAAAGACAGCAGAATAGAAGCCTAGAGACCAATTACAAATCACTGTTCTGATTCTGTTAATCCCTTTATTTCCATTCTCTATCAACACAGAGAGTGTTGGTTTCAAGTTAATAATCATATTGAACGAAAAGGAGAGAAAATAGAAAATAGAATATATATATATATATCAGAAGAGAATGTGAGAATACTTAAGTGTTTATGAAAATGTTGGTTTAAATAGAGAAAAACAGCAATAAATTCACTCCCCACCACAGCCCGTACTTACCATTACTTATCCTACTCGGCTATTTACCATTACCTCAGTGTGTCTCCCACTCGCCTTAGATTGTAAGCGCTTGAGCAAGGTCCTCTTGTCCCATTGGTCTAAGTGTGTCTGACTTGTTTGTTTTGTCCTACCCGTTGTACAGCGCTACGGACGTTTTTTCTTTATAATGCTTGTAATTGTATCAAATAAGTTTTTATTTTTAAGAGTTACAGGGCCATATTACAATGTTCACGCTAAAACGGGACACTAAGGAGGAAAACCTGCGCCTGCAGGTTTCTCCTTAGCGTTCCCAGTTTTAACGTGATATTACGGGGCAGGCGCTAATCCAGCAGCCTGCCCCGTAACACGGCGCTAAGCCTCAGGATGTTCGAGGCAGCGCTAAGCGCAGATGAGAGCACCCCCTCCATGGAGGTTTCCACTGCCAGTCACATGACCTTCAGGATCTCACCTCGCACGAGATCCGGCAGAGTGATCTTGAAGGGAGACTGGAGGACTTTTTCTCCTCAGTCTCCCTCTGCTCCCGGCGGCCAAAAGAAGCGGATCGAGCCGCCATTCTCGCCGCGGGATGAGAGGTGAGCATGTGATTTTATTTATTCTTTTTAGCTGGTGCTGATTCTGCAGAAGTGGAATCCATTAGCACCAGTTTATAGCTGTGGTTAACGTTTGAGTTAACCGCAGCAGGACTTAATTAGCATTTGTAATCCTAACGCTAATTAACACTTTGCGCTCCCCATGTTAAGCATAGGGAGCGTAATGTACAGTAAACTCGCGTTGAAAAGTGCAATCTCCGAATTGCTAATGAGTTTTTTAACCCGTTAGCGTTCGGAATGTAATATGGTCGGCCCGTTCTAGGGCCACCAAAGCTAACATTAACGCTCACACAGCTGAGAGCATACGTTAGCGTTAACTATGTAATATGACCCACAGATTTTTTAGATTTGTATATTTTGTTAATATAGTCCAGCTTCGAACCAAAGTTTCTGGGAGCCTGCCATAAAGCAAATTGTTCAAAATACTTTGACATGAGATAATGGGTAATGATTGTAACAAAAAAATATAATATATATAACAAAAAAACAGATTGCATAAAAAATTAAGTAATCCTAACTGATGTTTCTATTATTTGTAATGGAAGCCTCGTGAATATCTTATGAATGTAGCCGAAACGGTCATTCCTGAAAGAAAGTATTAAGTAGAGTTGGGCAGGTGACAAAGTACAAAGCAAACACTTTTTACCCGTCCTACCCCATTTATAATTTAAAACATAATATTTAAAATTGATGCATGGGAAACAAATATTTGATAATACAGGAATTTTTTTATCACACCCTAAAAAAGAATAGATTAACCCCATGGAAGCCTCTCCCATGCGGTGCTGTATGTAGAGACAGCCCAGTGCAACTCACACTGCTTTTAATCAACAGAAGAATGGGAATGGAGGTTGCGGTTCATAAATGGCAATAGTCCTTGCTTTCCTTGCAAACTCTCCCCTTGTAGTAAGTTATAAAATGGCATTCTATAGAATGTCCTGTACAAGTCCATGAATAGGAATTGCATCCCTCTATAACATAACCGAACATGGTGGTGAGTGCAACTGCGTCGCAATCACTATTCTACACCAGTAGGAACAGCAAGGCAAAGATCAGGCGGTGGGGGATGACGACTTATCTCATAATGGCTTTATGGCCTGAGATTCAGTATAGCACTCAGAAACCTAGGTCATCATGGATATGGTTAAAGAATGGAGCATGGAGAAAAGGCTACGGGTCTCCTATTATCCTTGTACATCTTCCTGTTAGGGACAAAACTTGGCTGAATCTCAGCCCTCACGATACAAAGAAGATGAAAACAGAAACCACAAAAGAAGGAAAAAACACTGTGTCAGCAGCATCAAGCACACTTTTAATCAGCAATTTTAAAATAAACAAATTACACACTGTAGCACCAGCTCTCCCATAAATAATAGCTTAAGGATGCCTCGGGGATTTATCAAACCACTAAAACAGATTGTTTATCTGCCTTTATTTTTAAATACCCTGTTGGTGGCATTATGATATGAACTCAGTATTATTATACTTTTATATAGTGCCAGCAGATTCTGCAATGCTATACAAGAGACCTGTAGATGCACAGGGGATATTTTCATAGGATATAAAGACATCTGAAACAACACATGACTTGAAAAGATTATACATTGGTTTTGAGGGAATTTACAAAATATAAGCCCCTTTAAATGCATGGGTTTAAAATGAAAAAACAAAAACAAATGATTCCTGGGTAAAATATTCTTTATCAGTGCCAAACACAGGTTATTGGTGTCATTTTATTTAGGAAGACAGTAATGTCTGTGAGATCAGAAAGAATAGCAGCGAGATCAGTGATAAAACAACACAAGGAAAAGATGTGGCACCTGCAGAGATGAGCTCAGTCCTCATTCATGGGAATTGTGAACATCAACAGCAAAGACATTTTAACATTGTGTTTGGACCAAATAAAAGGCAGCCTAAAATAGCAATGTGTATTAGAAAGAAAACTTTATTGCCTTAAATATACTGGGTCTGTAAAAGGAATATACAGAGTGACACAGTTCTTCTATGCTCTAATAGTATATATTAATAGGGTCAAACAAAACATAAGCAAGACAATAAGAAATTGCAACAATAAGTAAGACCTACCTGGTGTTCTTTCAAAGTGGGTAAAAATTATGGGCCGAAACACAGAATTCTATTGTAATTCAAATTTTAAGTAACATAAGCAGAATTGTGTATTTGTCACCGAAATTTCTATCTCAAATCAAATTCTAGAGATCACAAATTTTTGTACATTGTATATATATTCTAGAAAAGAGACCTAAAATAGGTATCAGTGTATAGGCGCTAAGAGTTAATGTATACAGGTCAGTGTACACTGCAGCTCACCAAACAAATGTATCCTCCACTTCCAATTATTAAAAAGATGCCAAAGGCATATGGGAGCGCATAAGTTATACGTACTTAATATTAAACATCATACTACAGAATGTAGCACCAATATATCAGGATGATTGCACCAGTAAAAGGTTTAAAAGGAAAAGCAGATGAATGAATTGGTCAGCAGGTCCTACAAAAAAGAAGAGAGACCATCGCACAATATATAGTATCAAAATGTACACACGAACTGTGGAGTTGCACTCACAAAAGTGGAGTCTTCAAGACCCCAGATGTTAGCCTTTAAGTCTCTTTTAGGGGGACTTCTCCCATATATCGATTCCTTGTTTCTGATGTTGCGTGCGATCTCAAAGAGAAAAATACATGCACTTGGTACAGTCCTGCGACACAAATTGAGGGTGCATAAAGAATAGAAAGACACACTCACGTGCCCTAGAGCCTCCTATCCAGGTGGCTCGGTAGATGCGCCTTGGACCTCTAAACACTTGAGGGGGTCCCACCTCGTATCTCCTGATCTGGTCCGAGTGGTGCTGGACTTCGCAGTATATGGTCTGTATCCTGCTGGGCTCAGAGAGCAAACTCAGAGACAGGGTATCCTCATAAAAAATGATCTTGGATAAATTTAAATAAAATAAAATTTAATGTGAAAACACCGAGACGCGTTTCGCCCACTAGCTGCAGGCCGATTGATAAGGCCTGCAGCTAGCGGGCGAAACGTGTCTGTGTTTTCACAATAAATTTTATTTTATTTTAATTTATCCAAGCTTGGGAGTGGAGTTACGTGAGAAGCAGCTGAAAAGAGTGTGTTCAGCCAAGTTTGTGTAAGTATGATGCTAACCTGTGGCTATTACTGATTACCCAGGCACGTCTTGTGGCACCCTTTTAGAAAGCCGCTGGCACCTACTTCCCTTTGGTTTCGGAGCCACAGTCTAAAGAATGCGGCTAGTTATATAATTAATTTATAAAAATAGCTCTATTACAGTCCTAACTTAAACGTTAACGCTCACATGCGTGAGCATTAACGTTTGCTGCGGTATTTACCACATATTACAATCCAAACGCAAACGGGTTTAAAAACCCGCTTGCGTTTGGTACCTTGTGCCTTGCTGCGCGAGGTTACTGTACTTTGTGCTCCCTATACTTAACATGGGGAGCGCAAAGTGTTAATCAGCGCTGATTAACGCCTGGCTCTGGTTAGCGAAAAGTTAACACCAGGTTCTGGCTCTAGTTAACGGATTCTGCAGAAGCGGAATCCATTAACACCAGGCGGAAAAATAAAAAATAAATCACATACTTACCCTCTGTCCCGCAGCAAGGACCGCGGCTCCAACCGCCTCCTCTGGCCGGCGGGAGCAGGGAAAGACTGGGGGAAAGTCCCCCAGTCTCTCCCTGTGTATCCCTACGCCGACCGGCCGGATCTTGCATCAGGTGACCGCCGGCGTCTGTTTCAATGGAGTCCTATGGACTCCATTGAGAGGATGCACGCGGCTGTGCTTAGCGCTGCTGCGCGCATTCCGGGACATAGTGGGCGCAAACAATGCAGCATTGTTTGCGCCTGCATTGTAATCCCCCGTTAAAACGGGGGCAGTAGGGGGAAAACTGCGGGCGCAGTTTTTCCTCCCTACCGCCCCCATTTTAGCGCGGGGATTGTAATAGTGCCAAAGACTATTTGCTGAAGATTAAAAGAAAAAACTGTTTAATAGATATTCAATTAAAACTGGAACATTTTTAACATTTGCAACCTATGGGGTTTGCATGATTAAAACCTGCCGAATCAAACCACCGAACATCAGGGCATTTCACTGACATTTCTCTGCTGTTCGATATACTCTGAATAGGATAACCATTGTTCTCTATGGGGATTTCACTGCTGTCGAACAGCACTGTAATTCGCCAAAATTTGAACTGCCTGCTTTCTGTATGGGGAAATCCACTGTTCGGTGCAATTTCGGGGCCAGATCAGCTTTCTCTGAATAACTCTGATGGTTTTGCAGATAGGTGACACAGTCTTCTGTGATAGAATGCAGTTGGGTCATATGTTATAAGGAAGTTCAATAAGTTGTTTAAAATGTTAAAATATACCGATGTTTAATAAATCTGTGGCCTATGTCCTTTCCACCTAAAGATAGCATGGTGTCAATTTATGTTGGGCATGGATCGAGATTAGACAGTTACCAGGACTCAGCAGTCAAACACACAACACCATTAGGTATTTGTATGATTTGAGAGCTTCCATGTGATTTGTAGGTATACCTGAACATACATATCACTTTTATTTTATGTTTTTCAATGGAGCATCCGTCATCTCTAAAACTAGAGCCAGGCTTCTGGCATCCAGGAGCTCACAAGTCCCGAAGATCTGAGCATGCTATGATGATCAACAATAGCCACATAGGTAAGGAAGCAGATAACGTTGAATACTTGGTTTGAGATATTTTGTAAAGCATTTTTCAATAATAATATATATAATTTGAACTGAAGTGTATGATGGGTTTTTGGTTTGTTTTTTTTGTTGTCATGCACTGATAAGCATCTGACTGTAAAAATTGTTTTAGTAGTTCTTAAAGTCCCAATGGTGATATGTAGTCGATTTATATTTTGATATTATATCCACATTTCTGTGGCCTATTTTTCTCCTTTCATTATCAGAGTTTTTTCTCTCTCACAAATCAAAGGGTTGGCTTAAGTAAGAATACTAAATAAAATGGAAAAGGAATTTCCAGAAGATACTGTACTTGTTCAAACAAGATACTCTTGTCCTGCCAAAGTATCACTTACACCTTGAAGATCAAAAAATATGTAACTGAAAATAAAACTTGAGTTCTGTAGTACAGTTCAACATGTTACTAGACGGTCGTCACGCATGTGCGTGATTTCTGTACATTAAATGACATGTTGTGCTACTAAAAATATTCGCTCATGTTTTTACATGCCAGAAACTCAGAAACTGACTTAGTGGGCAACGATCCTAAACTGAGCATTGTGCTATTAAAAGGCAATTTAAATGTTTGTACTATTTTTTTTTTTTTTTAAGCAGAAAAGGACAAGTTAATCTAAGCTTTTCAAAAGTAGCTTTGTTAGAAAGCAGTTTGGTTACAAGCTTACAGACTCATACTTTGATCTAAGGGGCTTTTCCCTCTTAACGTCTAACAATAGGAATGGCTATAACTATGTTTACCTACATCAGACGGCATGTGTGAAGGAGATGCTGCCATCATTACGAATTCCTACAGAATACAGAATATTTCTTAGAACACCTTGAAAATTCAAGAGCATGGTGCTTTGCAGGTTTATATGCTTTTACACTAACTAGCATTCAACGACCGGGGTATTTCTGTATATACACAGCCTTCTAGCGACATCCTCTGGTATTGATGCTCGTAGACAGATGGTTAATGTTTAAATTTGTATCATTTACAGTTTTGTGTATCCATACTGTTACTGTGCTTCTGTAAAAGATACATTAGTTCATTAGACAATTTGCAGTAGGCTTGTGCACCGATTTTTTTTTTTCGGTTCGATTCGGTTCGATTTGATCGGATGTTTAAACTTTTCAATTCGGCTCGTTTCGACCGATTTCTGTTTCGATTCGGTTCGGCACGTTTTTCGTGTACGTTTTTTTTTCCGAATATCAACCATTTTTCGTGTTTTCGGGTCACTTTGCTCGTTTTTTGTATCGACTTTTCGGAAATTTCGGAAATTTTCGTTTTTCGGAACGTCTGTTCTCCTCGTTTCAAAGTGTCTACGATAATTCTGGCGATTCTATCGTGTTTTTTTTATTAAATAAAGATCTTTTTTTCTTATGAATAATTGAATATACATTTCACAACTTTATTTAATCATATTAAAATGGTATGAAAGCCAAGGAACAAAAAAAATGAACAAAACGATTTAAAAAACGCTAAACTGACCCAAATGCCACAAGAAACAAGTGATACGCATTTACAAATACAAAATTTACAGAATCAGCGATATAACCGATAATAGTTGAATATACGATTTCCAGAATTACCGAAATGGAACTGAAATCACGAATGGAACCGAAATCATGAATAGAGCAAAAATAAATTTCGATTTGACACATTTCAAGTCCATTCGAAAAATCCGAAAACTTTTCGTTTCGGCTCGGAAAACTTTTCGGATCTGTCGGTTTTCGGGTCCGATCCGATTCGGAAATTCGGCCGAATCCGAAGACAAGAATCGGGAAATTTCGTGAAAATTCTTAAATTCCGAAACGCACATCCCTAATTTGCAGCTACACACTGAATAACTCATGGCATTGGCAATAAAATGTTACCTTATTTTAGCTAATCTTTCCACTTTTGTTTTTACATTTGTTTACGGTAACAGATTTTCTATTCATTTGTTGAATAACAATATTAACAAATATCATAAAATATAAGCATTCCTTTTATTTATTTTTTTAACCCCAGTTTATTCTGGGGTCAAGAAGGATTTTTTCCCCCAGTGTGTTGCATATTGGCGAGCGCTTCAGACTGGATTTTTTTGCCTTCTTTTGGATCAACAGCAGTAGGTGATTTGTGAAAGGCTGAACCTGATGGACGCATGTCTTTTTTCAGCCTATGTAACCCAGTTCTCTGGGTATTCAGTAATTTCATCTAAATATATTTATTTCTATATTTTATTTATACACTAAATCCATTATGGGAGTGTTGAAAATAAATTGAGAGATTAAGGCTAGGGTCAGACGAACGCATTTTTCACATCGTCCGTAAAGTGCGTCCGAACGCATGGACATACTTTTTCACGGAATACGCGATAGCGGTCATACGATGCGCAATTTCAGCCGTGATTTCATATGGATCCAAACCAGGAAACTTTGGGTGTCTGGACGTTATGTTGGCCGGACATGAGCAGCGTCTGACGTCTCATAATCACGCATACACGCCGCTATGCGGACGCAGCGCACTCTGTACGTCAGTACTAGCGGTTTGACGTTCTTGCAAAAATGCGTTAGTTTGCTGCTTGCATTGTGCGGCCCTACTTTGTTTGTGGGACTGCGTTGGACGTCATTTGCTGCTACCATGGCCGTCATAAAGTGCGGGTAAACACACGTTCCCACTGCGTTCGTCTGACCCCAGCCTTAAAGTTAATTTTTGCAGGGATTTTATAATAGGAAAACCTTGCTCGGTTTCTATAGTACATATTTTTGAAATGTGTAATCAAGCACCCATTAGAGAAACGGTCATAATTTTTGTTAATGTTGCAGAGTAATTAGGCAATTGCATAATTGTTAAACCCCTTTTATAGCACAATATAATTTCTACATTAAAAAAAGTAAACTAAGTTCCCTTGACAAAGTCAAGTTAAAAAAAAAATGCAAGGGAACTTCCGGGTGGAGGGCCTAGCTAATGGCCACTTTGTACTGAAGCTCCACCCATTAAGCAATTTTATAAAGAGGTGGGTTACTTACAGCCGCCTTGCCATAAGAACTGTACAGAATTTCACCATTCACCGGGGTAGTTCGCGATGCAGCACTACCCCGGAACCCTGATGCCGACACGTGGCCAAATAACCCGAGCAGCTGTCTCAGTAAAGAGAAAAGACTTTTCGCCATTGAGCTTGTCATGCCCACGCTGCTGACTGTGCCATGCTGTCCTGCCCATGCCGCTGGCTTTGCAGTGTGTACCAACTGTGCTATGGCAGTTCACATGTAAAGTGCTGCCCCATGCTCTGCCCCATGTTCCGCACACAAACCGTTAAGCAATTGACACACACACTCCAGAACTAGGGATGAGCTGTTCGGTTCGATCAGTTCGGAGTTCGACTCGAACATTGGCAGTTCGAAAGTTCACAAACTTCGAACTTTTTGGCGTGTTCGAAAAAAATATTTCTTGAAAAAAGTATAAAAAATGCTTAAATACAAAAAAAATCTAGAAATAAAGAGACTCTTTTTACTGCAGAATATTATAAGCAACGGTTTATTAGATATTGAATTAAAAAACTACCTAGGGCAAGAAGGCATGCATGTGGGCGATGATTAGCAATGGACGGACTGTGTACGTCGTCAAGAAGCGGTATGTATAATAGCATAAACATGTTACATACACATAACACACATTACATACATCTACCAACATATGTCAACACATGCTGCAGCGTAATGTATTATCTGTTTGTCAGACAAATGTGACTGTCATAAAATTATTCTGGCTTTATTTAAAATATTTGCACACGTGTACATTTTTCTGAAACTTTCACACCTCAAAATTACATGTGCTTAGAGTGCATGAGGCTTGCATAGGATTTTTTGCGCCGCCTGTGTGTTTCATCTTTAAAATGCTGCAATGGGTGATGTGGACTTTCTAGCTTACAAGGAAAGCATGCTTTACAGTCTGCCTAATGTCTAGGTCAAAGATTCTCACCCCTAAATGACATGTGCTCGCAGCAGGGCTCTCAAACTCTGGTGCCCCTGATGTTTTTGAACTACAACTGCCAGGATTCCCTCGCCATGTATTGCATTGAAATCATCCTGGGACTTGTAGTCCAAATCATGTTGGGGAGCCGTGAGTTTGAGACCCCTGGCATACTGTGCATGAGGCTTGCATAGGATTTTTTGCGCCGCCTGTGTGTTTCATCTTTAAAATGCTGCAATGGGTGATGTGGATTTTCTAGCTTACAAGGAAAGCATGCTTTACAGTCTGCCTAATGTCTAGGTGCAAAGATTCTCACCTCTAAATGACATGTGCTTACAGCAGGGCTCTCAAACGGCGTAAACAGGTGTTAATTAGTGTTTGGAAATAACATGTGCTTCTAATTAGTCTGGTCTCATGAATTTGATTCATTGCCTGCAGACTGAGTGTGGCTCCTGCACATGTATGAACACTGTGCTTCTGAATTCTAAGAAGTGTTCATTTCTACTACATGTTCCTCTGTTATGCTGTTTAACCCCTTAAGGACCAGGGCTCTGTAAAGCCAATCATTAATGATGTAGATGTTACGTCATTTGTCATCAAGGGCTTAATAAAATCTTTATCACACTCCTTAGATTTAAACGTAATATTCCAGTATTTGTATGTCTTGTACCTCTCCCGAAGGACCTATGTGAGCATACAATTATTATTGTGTTAGATCTATAGTTTTGGTGGAAGGGCTTGCTGCTTCTGCATTAGGCTAGGGTCAGACTGAGGCAGTGCGAACGCGCGTGCAGCCGCACTTAATCACGGCCGTGCTAGCAGCAGATGCCGGGCAATGACGGCCAATATACGAAGTACGGTCGCACAAAAGTCCGGCTGCGCAACGCAAGTGGAAAATGAACGCATTTTTTCGAGAACGTGAAACCGCAGGTACTGACGTACAGAGTGCGCTGCGTCTGCTAGCGGCGTGTGTGTGTGATTAGGAGACGTCAGACGCTGCTAATGTCCGGCCAACATAACGTCCAGACACAAAAAGAGTTTTATTGATGATCCGTACAAAATCACGGACGAAAATGCGCATAGTATGACCGCAGCAGATGCCGGGCAATGACGGCCAATATACGAAGTACGGTCGCACAAAAGTCCGGCTGCGCAACGCAAGTGGAAAATGAACGCATTTTTTCGAGAACGTGAAACCGCAGGTACTGACGTACAGAGTGCGCTGCGTCTGCTAGCGGCGTGTGTGTGTGATTAGGAGACGTCAGACGCTGCTAATGTCCGGCCAACATAACGTCCAGACACAAAAAGAGTTTTATTGATGATCCGTACAAAATCACGGACGAAAATGCGCATAGTATGACCGCTATCACGTATTCTGTGAAAAAATGCGTCCATTCGTTCGAACGCACTTTTTCACAGACAACATAAAAATGCGTTCGTCTGACCCTAGCCTAAGTAACACAACACAACGTGAAAATGTCTATCATAAAGCGTACAAGCTGAGTCCCTAGAGTCTCTGACTATCCATTGTCATATATACCTTGCTTTATACATATAATACATTCCCTCATCTAACAGGATAGTAGCCAGTCCCTGTGCATTTTAAGGGTGGCTAGGTGTTGTGTGTGGGTCTCTGATGGCAATATTTCTATACATCCTACAAATCCACCACTTCACGGGCAGGTTATGGGGACCTCCTAGGCACGATACTTGAAGGAATTTTTCGTTTTTATTTTTAACCCTTATTTTATGGAAAACTCACTGTTCCTTTAAAAACGTATTTTTTTTAAAACTTTTTGTCCTTGTTTCCTGTCCCCCAGGGTACTACCCGGACCCCCATACACCTTTTATGGCAAATATCAAGCATATATGCCCTACTGGAGGGCACTCTAAAAATCTAACTTTTGAGTCCCATTGACTTGCATTGAGTTCGGTTCGTGTTCGCGTTCGAACTCAAACTTTTGAAATTGTTCGCATTCGAATGCGAACCGAACACGGGGGTGTTCGGCTCATCCCTATCCACAACCCTGCCTTGCATAAAAGTCTTTTCCACCCCTTCAGCAATGCTTCAAAAGTAACCTGTTTAGCTATGTGTGTAACAGACGTGCCTCCTGAAGCTCCCTGTAATATCTATAGACTTCCCGTGTACCAGACTCCCCTGCTTGATAACCGATTACCCGATTTCTGCCAGCCTCTGACCAAAGGACCGTCTCGACCATCCTATTGGAACACAATACTGTAGTTCGCCTGGAGTCCCCCCCCCTTGTGTCCAGTTTGCCTCCCCAAGGTACAATCCCAGTGTGTTCCAAATGTCCTGGTCCCTCCCGTCAGTCTGCCCCTGTGAATCCACCGCATACTGAGCTCATACCACCCAGACCGGTACCGCACCGGCACTGAACCCTGACAGAGCTCGAAACTGGTGACACAAAATATAAATTTTTCCCTCTTCTGCCAGGCACAACTACAATGGAGCGACTCATTACTTTGACTTTCCGATGGAGGAGAGTTCTTCCCTGCTGAACAAGGGTTTGCAGATTGAAGGGACCCAACCTTTGTCTCAACATGGTCCAGCGAGCAGGTTTCGTACCAAAAAGGACTGAGTTTCCCGATAACGAGACTCCTAGGAGTCACTTCTCTTCTTTCCCATGTGTCAATGAGTGTTAATATTTTCTTCTGTGGTTTTGCATGCTGTTGTTGTTTTCACCAGCGTGCTACTTAAGTTTTGTTCTATCTAGCCTCCAACTGCTATTGTTTATCAGATGGTACTGTGTTGTCGGCGAGCTGAATGGACACGTTTTCAGACCTTTCCTTCGTCGCCTGGCAATAAATATGGGAAAATTTCCCAGCAAACTTTGGCTACCTGGTTTTTGATGCCTGCCTTATGCTGGCCCAGAGAAAAACTTTTGCCTTCATAACTCAGTTCATTTAATACTGTTGATTACTGTTCATGGTGTAATTTTATTTTGTTTCCATTTGAAAATAATAGAAAAACTGGATTCAGGTCGAAAGCAATAGTTCCCACCTCCCTTTTGGAAGAGAACAATTGCGGCTGGGATGGCCATGCTCACACCTGTTTATCCCATATGACATGGACCTCAATACCAGGTCTTTGATGTCTATAGTCATCATATATCGTGAATACAACCACAGCCCCTGCTACAAAGGTCTTCTTTAGATTAGTGTCTCGGAATGTGAAATGGTTAAACTCCCCTCTCAAAATGAAAAGTGTTATCTCATCTGAACAAGCTGAAGTCCAACATCGTATCTCTTCAAGAGACTCATTGGTTCTCCTCATCCAATCATTTATACGCCCACTGTATAGGTTATCAGACCTATGCCTCCTTTGCAAATAAAAAGCGAGATACTGCCATCTTGATCAATAAATCTCTTGCATATAGCATATTAAGAGAGGGTAATGACTGATGGGCAGATTCTCTCTCCTTTTGGTTAAAATCCAGGACAAAATCTATTTATTGGTGAATGTGTATACACCTCACCCCCTCACCTTTTTAGTTTTACTCTGATTTGTATGTTAAAAGGGGCGTACTGACAACTAATGGGGCCACCGGGCAATAGGAGGTCATGGGGCCCCCTTGTTCTGCACCCACAGGAGGCCACACCCATAACAAACCCATCCCCTACAACGCAACACATGGGTATATATTGCCCCAGCAGCTCACACGTGGGTATATATTGCCCCCAGAAGCTCACACGTGGATTTATATTTCCCCCAGCAGCTCATACGTGGATATATACTGCCCCCAGCAGCTCAAACATGGATATATACTGCGCCCAGCAGCTCAAACATGGGTATGAATTGCCCCCAGTAGCTCAAACATGGATATGAATTGCCCCCAGTAGCTCAAACATGGATATGAATTGCCCCAGTAGCTCAAACATGGTAATGAATTGCCCCAGTAGCTCAAACATGGTAATGAATTGCCCCCAGTAGCTCAAACATGGATATATATTGCTTGCCTCCCCCCCCCCGTTGCTCACCGGCTCTGTCGGGATGCGGGTCGGTAGGGGCCCGGTTTGGGGCAACACAGTGAGCCCCTGCCGGTTTCCTTCTGTACATAGAAATTAACATTCAGCCAGTGGCGCTCTCTGAAAACGCCGCGGTGGCCCCTGTAGCGTGCCTGCATCCCAGTCTAACACTGGAGCAGGCACGTTGCACTGGTGCCGCCCCCTCAAGTGACACGTCACGTGAGGGGGCGGCGCAGACACCACCGCAGCGTTTTCACAGTGCGCCGCTGGCCGAATGTTAATTTCTATCAGAGGCAGAGGGAAACGGGCGGGGACCCAGCGTGTCGCCCCAAACCGGGCCCCTACTGACCTGCGGGCCCTCGGGCAGTGCCCAATGGGACAGTCCACCCCTGATACCTACTGTATATTTGGCAGAGACTACAACAAGGTTTTGGACCTGGTCTTAGCTCTCGCCCCAGGAAGAGACCTTCCCTCAGATAGTATACCAAAGGCCCCAATTTTCTTAAAGACCAACTAACCCTGATAGATGCATGGCACTATTTAAACCCACAGGGCAGAGACTTCTCTTTTTACTTGCATCCCCATGATTTCTTTCGCATATTGACATGTTTCAGTTTCAACTTCCTTAGTACATTCTATTGTGGATGCATCTATAGGCACAATACATAGTCTGGATCATATAGCAAAAAAAAAAACAACAACAAAAAAACCACAAACGATATGGTGATATCATAATGTAGCCACTGTATATAATATAAGATCCTGCTAAATGTGATCATAAGATATCTGCCTTCCAAAGATTGTGGGCTAGCCATGGATGTTACAATACACAACCCTCGAAAATCTGTTTTAGCTACGAAAGTGTATTTAAAAATCATTTGAGGTATAGCCATAAGAATGCATTTTAGACTTTGAGCTCTGAGTTGCGGCAACTGTTTTGTGCAAGTGATTTGGATTTTCACCTCCATGAGGCAAATAATGCATTCAATTTCTTAATTTTGTTGACTCTAATTTTGACCATCCTGATTTCTGTTCTCCAGCCACACTTATTGGTCAATACATTTAACCAAGCCATTATAAGGATTTGTAACATGGATAGAGATTTCCAGTTCTGGGTTCTAAATACGTCTGTCCTTGACAGATGGGTGCAGGAGGGGGGGGATTGCACCTGAAAACCTCAAGTCTGTTCGTGCAGAAATCCAGTATCCTGTGAAACTTCCGCGCTCAGCTTTGCATTGGTTGTGCCTCTTTCTTTTTTTTTGTATTCAAAATTTTTATTTTGAAAGAAAGTCAGCGGTACAATCAGACAGTTAAAATAAATGAAAGCGATAACGTGAGATGAACATACAATTAGTCAGCAAGTAATAAAACAGAAATCAAATAACAAAGAGGGGGGGAGACATACCAAAAAGTGCTCCAGAGGAAAAAAAGAAAAAAAAAAAAAAAAAAAGGGGTGGCAAGGCCAAGTGTGACTGTCCTGGCTCACTCCTAAAGTAGGAGGCCATGGAGACGTGCAGGTCACAAGGCCAGGGTACTCGGGGGCCAGGTATGGCGGGCAGAGCCATGGTGGCCACCACAATGGCACACCCCGAGTTGGCCCCAAACGCCAAAAGAAAAAGTAATAAAAATAAAGAAAGAAGAGAAAAAAAAAAAAAAGTAGAAGGGGGGAAAGGGAATCTGCAGCACGAGGTGGTGTGTAAAAACAATGGGAAAGGGAGGAAAAATGAGGGGGGGGGATAAGAGTTCGCACCAAGAATGAAAACATCAAAAATACTAAAAGGGGAGGGAAAAAGTTTGCCTACAGTCACAACGGTCAGGTTAACACACCGCAAGGGGGGGCAATATAAGGGTCAAGAGGAGAGGTACCATAACGTTAATACGCAGCGGGTGTGAAGCATAAACAAGAGTCTGCAGGGGAGTCATCTCATGGACACGGAGAGCACGGATCGGCAACGGATCAAGGGGCACCACATAGCAGATCGCTTCAGCCTGTGTCCAACGGGAGTATCACTTGGATAATGTCATCACGAGTAGGCCAGTCTAAGAAAGCACAGCAAAAGGATAGACAACAGGTTAGCCCCTCCATAGCCCGGGCCATATCTCCCAGGTGAGATTCACCATCTAGACGAACCAACACATAGAAGGTCTGCCAGTTCAGCCAGCTCGAGACAGCACCAGACGAAGTACAGGCCTCCAGGAGAGGCCGAGAGTCGATCCGTGCCACCCCGAAGGGAAACTCACTCCCCGCCAGTCGCTCCACTGCCGTGGGTGTCCCGAGGGCACACTTGCTGGCCCTCTTCACAGCCGCAGCAGCGCTCCTCTCGACGACCAGGGCCTCCTCGTCACCCGGACCAGACACCAGCAGCCGCTTGTTTTCCAGGCCTCTCTGGTCACCAATGCTGACCACTTCCTCCTTCTTCTGACTCACTGCGTCGTTGGTGAATATAGTCGCTACAGCCCCATCCTCCAGGGTAGTATCCACTCCTCTGCAGCGCCTCAAGACGGCCATCATCTGGCGCCACGTTCCTTTAGTGAGTGGGCCTGGATCCGCCTCCCCCAGCAGCTCTAAACAAGCATCGAAGCCCGCTATCGCGGCCATTTTCTCAACAGGTGGGGGGAGTGGAACGGCCCTGCTCCGCATCCTTCTCATTATTCCCAGTTCTGGCACTCTGTCCACCGCCGCAACCGGAGGAAAGGGGCCCTCCATCACTCCGGTAGGCAGTTGACGTCCACCTGGCCAGACTTCGCAGGAGAGATGACACAGCAAAGTTTGGGGAACAGGCCCCAAGATGGCCGCCGTTACAGCACCACGATCGAGGGTTTGACAAACAAAATCTCTCGTCTCTGCTCCAGAGGGAGGGCAATACAGGCTCCAGAAGGTACACCCCTGGTGGCCAACCGCTTAGGGACCCAAATAAAGTGTTCACTGCAAGGAGGGACACCCAGAAAGTCCCCTTCTCATAATCGCTAGTCGGAGCTAATGCAAGGTGCGTCCTCTTCGGTTGTGCCTCTTTCTAATCATTTATACTAAAATCTAAATATAGATAACTCAAGTGTATACAATTTTGTGTTTGCTTTGCTTAGACTGTAAGAAGTATTGCAATCATCTTACGGCATGTGTCCATTCCTTTTGTTTAGTGCTAATCGGTATTTAGTTGGCAAACCCAGTGCCACAATGACATCAATGGTTATAGACTTTTTTTGTGAAACTAGGCAATCACCTCTAAGGAAATAGCTGAGATGGAGACTATATTACAGATCAGGGGTTTCTTGACACTTATTTACCATTAGTGTGCTATTGTCACGTGCGGGGTCCAGTGAGTACCGGCGAACAGAATGAGAACCCACATGCAGTAAATAAAATTAATGCAACACAAAATTAGGGATGAGCCGAACACTCCCCGAGTTCGGTTCGAGCCCGAACCCGAACTTCCCATTTGTTCGGGACCGAACCCGAACCCCCATGCAAGTCAATGGGGCTGAAAATTCGGTTTTTTGGAGTGCCCTCCAAGAGGGCATAGATGCTACATATTTGCCATAAAAGGTGTATGGGGGTCCGGGTAGTGCCCTGGGGGACAGGAAACAAGGACAAATGTTTAAAAAAAAAAACGTTTTTAAAGGGACAGTGAGTTTTCCATGAAATAAGGGTTAAAAATAAAAATGAAAAATTCCTTCAAATATCGTGCCTAGGAGGTCCCCATAACCTGCCAGTGAAGTGGCGGATTTCTAGGATGTATAGAAATATGTAAAAACCAAAAAATGACATTTCAAATGACGGTAAATGCTTTTCCTTTAATCTATCCATAAACAACTGCTTGGGGCGGCAGTCTGTATGAAAAGAGGAGACATTTTCGGACACGCAGAAAAAGTTTACTGATTTTTTGGCGGTGAAAAGCAGGAGAATGGAAACTTCTAGACCAAAAAGCCGATTTGGAAAGTGAGATAAATGGGAGAATTTTTCTGGTTCGGCTATTTTGACCTAGAATTTTCCATTCTCCAGTCATTCTCCTGAGTTTCACCTTTCTCTGAATAACCCTGTCAGGGTTATTCAGAGAGCGGTGAAGAGCAGGAGAATGACTGGAGACTGGAAAATTCTAGGTCAAAATAGACAAACCAGAAAAATTCTCCCATTTAGGCTAGGGTCAGACTAGCGAATTTTTAACGTGCGTTTAGGCGCACTTAATCACGGCCGCACTAGCAGCAAATGACGGGCAATGACGGCCAATATACGAAGTACGGTCGCACGAAAGTCCGGCTGCGCAACGCAAGTGGAAAATGAACGCATTTTTTCGAGAACGCAGAACCGCTAGTACGGACGTACAGAGTGCGCTGCGTCCACTAGCGGCGTGTGTGCGTGATTTGGAGACGTCAGACCCTGCTCATGTCCGGCCAACATAACGTCCAGACACCCAAAGTTTCCTGGTTTAACTCCGTAAAAAATCACGCACAAAAATGCGCATCGTATGACCGTTTTCGCGCAATCCGTGAAAAAATACGGCAATGCGTTCAGACGCACTTTTTGACGGTCGCTGCGAAAAATGCGTTAGTCTGACCCTAGCCTTATCACACTTTCCAAATCGGCTATTTGGTCCAGATTGTTCTCTTTTCCTGCCATTCTCCTGGTTTTCACCTTTCTCTGAACAACCCTGAGAGAGAGGTGAAAGCCAGGAGAACTGGCAAGAGAAGAGAACAATCTAGACCAAATAGCCGATTTGGAAAGTGAGATAAATGGGAGAATTTTTCTGGTTTGGCTATTTTGACCTAAAATTTTCACTTCTCCAGTTATTCTCCTGCTTTTCGCCGCTCTCTGAATAACCCTGTGAATGTTTAATCCCGAGGTGAAAAATAACATTGCTTTAGATTTTTTTCAAACACCAGTTAAATGCAGCATATTAGGATGTTTTAGGGAAATTAATTCTCAAATCTCAATCAGAAGCAGACACCACCCCACCCTCAGTATATTGTACAATGTATCAAATTGATTACCAGACTAAAAACACCTGGTGTTATGCCCGTTTGTGAACAGAGGTCATTTAGAGTTGATAATCTTTCCACGTACACATTAGTTTTTAATTCAATATCTAATAAACCGTTGCTTATAATATTCTGCAGTAAAGAGTCTCTATATTTCTAGATTTTTTAGTATTTTTTTAAGCATTTTCTATACTTTTTTCAAAATTTCTTTTTTTTTTCGAACCCGAACCGAACACGCCCAAAAAGTTCGAAATTCGCGAACTTTCGAACTGCCAAAGTTCGGGTCGAACTCCGAACCGTCCGAACCCGAACAGCTCATCCCTACACAAAATATTGTTTTAAAAATTGCAGAAAATATATTAGGTAAACTGGATACAAACAAAAGGTGGCAATATGTATAAATAATAATAATCCTTGGCAGGGTTTTTTTTTTCAGCCGGTACCTGCCGGTACTCCATACCGGCACCTACCGGCTGAGTCAGCGGCACTTTCCAGGGGGCGGCCGCCCTGCCGCTCACTGTGATCGCGGCCTCCAAGCGCTGCCACTTGAAGGCCTCCCCATCCTGCAGCCTACTGCTGTGCGCTACGGTGCTGGGAGGAAGTAATCCTATAACATCACTTCCTCCCAGCGCTTCAACACATGTGCAGATACTGTATGGAAGGGAGAGAGGTGCCGCGCGGAGGACCGAGGCGCCGCGAGGAGGACCCAGCCCCCATGTTCACAGTAGGTGAATCGAACGGGAGAGGTGGGGGTTAATGAAATGAAGAGTGGGTGGAGGGGCTTTAACCCTTTCGCTGCTGAGGCATTTCACGCCTGTGTGCTGAGCTCATTTTTACCGGTTTCGCTCATCATGTTTAACCGCGTTTTAAAGCCTTATTTTATTATATGACCCAGACATATTACAGTGGCAAGAAAAAGTATGTGACCCCTTTGGGATTACGTGGAGTTTTGCATGAATTGGTCATAAAATGTGCCCTGATCTTCATCTAAGTCACAACAATTTGAAAAACACTGCTTAAAATAATACAACACAAACATTATATGTTTTCATGTGTTGATTGAACATAACATGTAAACATTCACAGTGCAGGGTGGAAAAGTATGTGAACCCCTAGCCTAATGACTTCTCCAAGAGCTAATTGGAGCCAGGAGTGAGTCAACCTTGAGTCCAATCAGTGTGATATTATTGGATGTGTTGCTGAAAGCTGTCCTGTCCTTTAAAAACACACACCAGTTTTGGGTTTACTGGTTTCAAGAAGCACTGCCTGATGTGAACCATGCCTCGCAGAAAAGAGCTCTCAGAAGATCTACGATCAAGAATTGTTGACTTGCATGAAGCTGGAAAGGGTTAGAAAAGTATCTCCAAAAGCCTTGATGTTCATGTGTCCACGGTAAGACAGACTGTCTACAAATGGAGAAAGTTCAGCACTGTTGCTACTCTCCCTAGGCATGGTCGTCCTGTAAAGATGACTGCAAGAGCACAGAGCAAAATCCTTAATGAGGTCAAGAAGAATCCTAGAGTGTCAGCTAAAGACTTACAGAAATCTCTGGCACATGCTAACATTTTTGTTGACACATCTACAATAAGGAAAACATTAAACAAGAATGGAGTACATGGCAGGACACCACGGAGGAAGCCATTGCTGTCCAAAAAGAATATTGCAGCACGTTTGAAGTTTGCAAAAGAGCACCTGGATGTTCCACAGCACTACTGGCAAAATATTCTGTGGACAGATGAAACCAAAATTGAGTTGTTTGGAAAAAACACACAACACTAGGTGTGGAGAAAAAAAAGCACAGCACACCAACATCAAAACCTCATCCCCACTGTAAAACATGGCGGAGGGAGCATCATGGTTTGGGGCTGCTTTGCTGCCTCAGGGCCTCGACGGATTGTTGTCATTGATGGAAAAATGAATTCCAGAGTTTATCAAGACATTTTGCAGGAAAACGTAAGACTATCTGTCCGCCAACTGAAGCTCTGCAGAGGATGGGTGATGCAACAGGACAATGACCCAAAGCATACAAGTAATTCAACAAAAGAATGGTTTCAACAAAACAAAATACGCCTTCTGGAGTGGCCCAGGCAGAGTCCTGACCTCAACCCGATTGAAATGCTGTGGCATGAGTTTAAGAGAGCGATTCACACCAGACATCCCAAGAATATTGCTACACTGAAACAGTTTTGTGAAGAGGAGTGGTCCAAAATTACTCCAGATCGTTGTGCAGGTCTGATCTGCAACTACAGGAAACGTTTGGTTGAGGTTATTGCTGCCAAAGGAGGGTCAACCAGTTATTAAGTCCAAAGGTTCACATACTTTTTCCACCCTGCACTGTGAATGTTTACATCTTATGTTCAATAAATACATGAAAACATATAATGTTTGTGTTGTATTATTTTAAGCAGACTGTGTCTTTCAAATTGTTGTGACTTAGATGAAGATCAGAGCACATTTTATGACCAATTCATGCAAAACTCCACGTAATCCCAAAGGGTTCACATACTTTTTCTTGCCACTGTATATATCGTTCTTCCCGGCAGACTCGGCAGATTCATAATATATCATTATTATATGTATACGTTATGTCTTGTCTGTATATTATAACAAAAAATGCAATAAAATTTGAATTTTCAATAATTTACAACGTTTAAAGTGTTTTTTCTTTTCACATTTTAACATGCAAGCATTTGCGGTCATATTTTCTATGGGTTGCACTTGTTAACAAAATTAGAAATGGGGTCTCGTTACATTTTTTTGGGGGAAAATTACGTGATTTTTAACAAATGCACCCCATACAAAAATCGTTAGTGCAGCATCATTGTGAAATGGGAACAATATTGCTGCATAAACAAAACAAAAAACCTGTTTATTTATTTTTTTATTATTTTTTTATTACATTTTACATGGTCATATTTGGTATCATTGGAAAGGCCATGCTCTGGCTGATCCAACGATACCAAACATTAACCCCTAGCTACCACGGATCGGGAGATAGGGGTTCATTGGAACCCCTTTCTCCACCATTGGTGGCAGCTAGGGGTTAACTCCAGAACTGACGTCATCGCGCTATGCACGATGACGCCAGTCGTCAGGGGGAGTTCCTGGAAGCTTGGCAGACATCCAAGATGTCGGCCAGCTCCGGGAGAGGATCACGATCTGGCACTTTTCGGCACCGAATCGTGATCCTGCCCCCAAGGAGTTAAAGCCAGCCACCATTTGGAAGGGCGGGCTGTGCCCTTCCAAACGGTGACTGACTTTCACCGCTGGCCCCCGGCGATCGGGAGGGAGAGCGGTCCAAAGGACCTCCCCCCCTCCCTTTCAGGCACCTCCTCACTCGCGGGGGGGCCTGAAATAGATGTCATTGCGCTGGCGCGATGACATCTATCGTCCCAGCCGGGGTCCCAGAGTGCCGGGCTGACATCCAAGATCCCGGCCGATTGCTGCCGCCTGTGCTAGGACGCACTCCTAGCGCGTCCTTAGCAGCCAAGTGGTTAATGAGATGAGTGGGGAGGTTAACAAAATGAAGAGTGGGTGGGGGGCTTTAATGAGATGAGTGGGGGGTGAATGAATTTGTGCTGGGAGAATTAATGAATTTGTGCTGGGGGGAATTAATGAATTTGTGCTGGGGGGAAGTAATGAATTTGTGCTGGGGGATTAATGAATTTGACTTTGGGGTTAATGAAATTGATGTTCTGGGGGAATTAATGAAATTGGTGTGCTGGGGGTTTCATTGCTGTGGATTCTGATATGCTCACACACACTGCATTTTGCTGGGGGTTTTATTGCTGTGGATTCTGATATGCTCACACACACTGCACTTTGCTGGGGGTTTAATTGCTGTGGATTCTGATATGCTCACATACACTGCACTTTGCTGGGGGTTTCATTGCTGTGGATTCTGATATGCTCACACGCTGCACTTTGCTGGTGGTTTAATTGCTGTGGATTCTGATATGCTCACACACACTGCACATTACTGTGAGTTTTAGTGCTACATACCCCCGGGGGGTAGGGAATATATAGTTATGTATGTGAATGTATGGCTGTGTGTGTAAATGCATGTATTTGTCTTTAAACAGGCTGCTGTGTGTAAAAGTCTGCATCTGTGTCCTTGTCGCAGTCTGGCGTTGCCCAATTGCCCTGCACGCAAAAGGATGGTATTGCTCATAGAATCGCCACATTATTTGCTGCCTGCACTGCACAAAGTAATAATGACTTGTAAAATTGCCTCTGTCCTTAAAGGGTTAATAAAGGAGTATTTATTAGGACACAAAAAATAGTCATAATAATCAACGGTTTTCCCTGACCGTGAGAGTACCCCGACCTATTTTTCCAGAAAAAAAGCACTGGTCCTTGGAAAATAATAGAGGATATTTGAAAACACAGTCTTTGGGCAAATGGAAACCTGGATGAGGATAATAGTCTCTGAGATGGAGCAAGGAGGAACTGTGGATCCGTGGACAAGGTCTTGGTGAGTAGCAGGTAGAATAGTCCGGACACAAGCAAAGAAGTCAGAGGCTGGCGGCGATCTAGGATAGTCTTGGGACAGGCAAAGGGTTCGTACACGGGTAGTCAAAAGTTCAAGCACGCTAGCCACAAGGCTCTGGAGCAAGTTCAGGCACGTCCTTAGTTTGTAAGGAGTAAGACTTCAATGACAGAGCACTGGCTAGATGTGGGAGTGATTCTTTTAAGGAAACCAGCCAGTGCTAATTAGATACACATGCTGATGCAGGAGTCCTGAAAGAGAACAGGACATAGTAATATATTCATGAGTTTGCTGTATCCTGAATACAACCCCTGGTAGCATGCTCAAGATTTGGCCTTTTGGTTGAGGTGTCACCCTGGAACCTTACAGCTCTTCCTGAAGGAAGCCAACAAGCGGTGCCCAGTGTTTGAAGATCTGCCAAGGTAAACTCCAGCACACAGACCATGAACCCGAAAACCCAGCAGCGCAGTACGGGTACATGTAATGGTCAGGTTATACACGCTACTCTGGAGAATAAGCAAAAAGAAAACTATCTGAACACAAAACACACAGAGGAACATTAATGAGAGTGAACAAGGTTCGAGGGACAACAATTACACATATTCGAGATGCAATAGTCAGGAGAACAAAGGTGAGAGAAGTCAATAAACAGTCGGGTCAACCCAAGAAATCAAAACCAAAGATCGCATTAACGGGCTCACAAGGAAAAGATGAGACTTGGATGCAGTGGTGCCCAAATGAGGCAGGTAGAAATTAGTGATGGAGGACAAGCAGTGTCCTGTGTAATGGAAGGATGTGAGGTGCAGCTAGTGGTAAGGCAGAAAGGTGCACAGAGGCAAAGTCCTAAAGTGAAAAGTAACATCCATAAACAACAAACATCTGCTACCCAGTGTGAACGTGAACCACAGCAAAATTACCCTGAGGACCAGAAGAGGGCCCAGTGTCATCACAAAACCAGGAATGACCCTAAGAAAGCTTTCCAAGAGCAAGAGTCTTTTTAAATGAATAAACACATTATTAACACATTAGAGTTCCTCTGCAGTGCCCATAAAGAGGTATTTGTATAACATACAACCAAACAACAGCAGCAGCCAGTTGAAAGATAAAATGATTATTTCTGTACCTGCTTCAGCAGGGGTTTCAATGGTGGCTGCACCACAATAAGTTAAACCATCCTCCCGCAGTCCCCAGCTGAGATCAAAAGACAGTCCTGTCTCTTTGGCAACAACGCCATCTGGACCTCAGTATGAAAGAGCAGAGATGAACACTTCATCTTTTGCTATTAAAATGCAATTAAACGTGTACTGCTGCTTGGCTGCAGTATATGGAGGCTATTCACAAATGTGTTCCTCGCTCTTCTTCAATGATATCAGGATCCACTCAGAGGCCACAATGTCAACAACCGAGATGCACAATACGGATTCTCTGCTTTGGAAGAAACAATAAGGACAAGCTTTCTCCAGTCCTCTTACATGCAATTAGCTATAGAGAAGAGAAAGAAAATTGCCTTTCACAGTTCAGTATTGAACAAAAAAAGAAAAGATTTTTCCCGTGTCTGCATAGTTCTTAATGCATTTTAAGAGCTTTATCAATCTTTATATGGAACCGACCTCTCTGCATATCTAAATAGAAAGACATTTAAGTGTGTGGGTGCATCACACAGACTGAATATAAATTCATTATAATATAGAAAGAATGCACATTGCTGTAACTGTTTGTAGAATAGTCATGTCAGATCAACCCTTCAACTATTTTATATATCCTCCCTTCTGCCAATGATTCTCCATATTACCTTCATTTATACTATAATTAATGTAATTTATTATACAGTACAGATATTCTAATGACGTTCCACATTACAGATAGAGCCCTATTATAAATGTTTGCTTAGCATAAAATATGACTTGCTTAACCCTTTAACGCTGGAGCAGAGCTGGGAGGCAGGCGGGCTTGAGCAGCCAAGCACGCCCCGTGGCTCTTTGACAACTCCCCCAGCCTGCCCCTCTTACCTGCAGCCGATTGCCACAACTGGCTGCAGGCGGGACTGTCTGAACTCAGCCCACCTGCAGCTAATTTCAGCAATTGGCCCACAGGGAAGAGGGACGGGCAGTGGGAGTTTCCGGAGAGCAGGGGCATACTATGAGCCCCATTCAATACCTCAGCAGCTGCTGAATTGCTGCAGCACAGCAATTCAGTTTGCTGAAGCAGTGTCATTCAACGCTTTGGATGCGAAATTTGAATCCAAAATGGCCGACGGTTTCTTAATGAAAGATTCAGATTGTTTTTCGTAAGACTCGGACAAAATATGATAAAGAAAAGCAGTCAGCACAATTCCGTTTTGTATGCACACACCACAAATGATAGTTTTTTTTTAATAAAGGTAATGTTTACTTCTGAAACAAAATATAAATTGAACTGTAATATATGTCTATGTGCATGGGGTAAATAATAAATAAACATTTTGTGCTTTGGTGAACAAAAACCTCAAAATTAACATTGCTGTACGGAATTGTTACTTGCTTCATGGCGGCGGCCATCTTTACTACGTCACACTCAGCTACTCGCAGCATCTCCTCGAGTTGCTGCAAGTGCTAAATTAGCAGTGCTGAGCGGCAGAACGGCGTTCAATGGCAAGTTGCTAACTTAGCACTTGCAGCGGCTGAGGTATTGAACGCGCCGTCCCTCGGCGTTCAGGCTCAACCGTTGCAGGGATGGCATTGTACACCAGACAGCGACAAGGGGATAGTACACCAAGTCGAGGTGTAAACATGCTTGACTAGCTCATTTACACATCCTATTCATGGTTTAGTAAGCACATCAGTAGTGGGAACCAATTAACAACTCTTGCCAATCATTCACCTTATTCTTGACTTCCAGCAACACAAATTACTTACTCCCAAAACTTGGTATTAATTTATTTTGGGGGTTATTTACTAACTGCCAAAAAAAACCTGCCTTTCTTAGATTTTTCCCTATCTGGATTGCTGAAGTTCATCACAATGCGATTTTTGTTTACAAAAACACTACATTTACAGTTACAAGTTTTCATAAAGCGCTAACTAAGCAATAGCAATTAGAAGATAATCCCCCTATGTGTTTGCAAATTCACTAACTGTAATCCTTTAAAGCTGCAGAGTGTACTATGCCGCCCACACGGTGGGTGGGTTTAAACACCGTGGGCCTTCATAGTACACCCCGCAGCTTTCCCATAGACGCGATCGACCGGCCTACATTGCAGATGCCGAGCGCGTCATTGGCTGTCGCAGGACCGCTGTCCTGCAGGAGCCAATGACGCGTTCAGTTCGCACGCAATGTAGGCGGGCTGAAGGCTGGCCTCAGCGCCAGTGGGGCGTGCTATGCCACCCTGCTTATTGGAGGTACCGCCTTGCCTCTGGGAGCTCCTGGCAGCAAGGAGTTAATATCATAGAAGAAATAGAGACTTCCATCATTGTAAACATCCCTCATATTATGTTGCTGTTCCCTCATCCGTGTAACCTAATTTCAGGGGTTACCTTCACATATTTCCAGGCATGAATGAATTAATTGTTTTAATGCGTTTTATATACTGCTTGAAACATCGCCTGTTCTGTTATATCAACCCACCAAGGAATTATCATTCACTCTATGCCTGTATCCTAGAAGAAAGTTACCACCTCGTGGCCACAGATGGAAATGCCATGGATTAAAATAGTGGTGTACACTGGAAGCAATATCTCCAGTATAATCACAAAGGGACAGAAAGAAGAGATCTGTGACAATCCAGACACATATCAACTCCATACAAAGTCTCATGATTTCTACACTTTAATGTAGAACAACTGCATATTCACAATAACTCCCCTTTCCTCCAAACAATTACATACGTACAATTTTCAAACAATAAATATGTAATAATGAGTGATTCACATTGCAAATGAAGAACTACTGGTATCTTATTATCAATTTCAACATAAAAGAGCAGTTTCTTCAATTTATTCAAGTTTTTGTATTTTATTTACAATCCTTACTTAAGCAAAGGTTACTGGAGGAAGGGAACTGAATCTGATTTAATGTCTTAGTGGCTACAATTATTTATTTATACGGCAGACATACAATGGTATCACATTGATTTCATTTATTTGAGTGTTTTGTGTATATTTTCTATGTCTTTACCCAACAGAAAAAAACTTAACCACATAAGTGAAGATCGCGATTTCATGTACAAGAAATGTAATTTGTGCAATAAGGCTGGGGTCAGACCAGCGCACTTTTAACGTGCGTTCTGGCGCACTTAATTACGGCCGCACTAGCAGCAAATGACGGGCAATGACAGCCAATATACGAAGTACGGTCGCACGAAAGTCCGGCTGCGCAACGCGAGTGGAAAATGAACGCATTTTTTCGAGAACGCAGAACCGCTAGTACTGACGTACAGAGTGCGCTGCGCCCGCTAGCGGTGTGTGTGTGTGTGATTTGGAGACGTCAGACCCTGCTAATGTCCGGCCAACATAACGTCCAGACACCCAAAGTTTCCTGGTTTTTATCCGTAAAAAATCACGCACGAAAATGCGCATCGTATGACCGTTTTCACGTATTCCGTGAAAAAATACGTCAATGCGTTCGGACGCACTTTTTTACGTTTGCGTGTAAAAATGCTTTTGTTTGACCCTAGCCTTAGAGATGGTACAATCTCAGCATGCAAAGAGCTAATTCTTGAGATGAAAGGGTGACATTCAGAGAAAATAAAAGTAACCAGGTTTGAAACACTGGTTTTCATCAAAACATGCTGAGCCTGCCCCCCTCTGTTCATGTTAACAACTGCAGTTACAAGCATGTTTTCATTCTACTTTGGGTTGTTAAGGCCTAAATCTGATTTCTAAATATTTCTAAATTACAATTTCCTGGATAATCATCCTTTGTAAAACAGATCATAGTTCAGAACCATCTGGGTGTCAAGGTTATCCATCAATTACCCAAGCACAATTTGTTATCTCCAAACCAGTGATTGAGCAGATGGAACATACAATGAGGCAAACATGAATTTTCTGGGGTGCAGGGTCCTCAATAAACAGAAGAAGCACATTGGAACAACGAGAGTGTGGAAGCTGCCCAATCCCACCATTATATGCTTCTGAGTATTAAGAGGCTGGGGGAGTGGGATTCCTAGGGTTGTCACCTTTTCTTCAAGCCAAACCCGAACACTCTAGTGTTGGGCTTGGGCGGCATTTTTGTTTGTAGCGTTTACAGTATGGGCCCTATTACATTCTCTGCGCAGCGCATTTGCGTGCGCGCAAATGCGCATTTGCGCGACTGCAAAACCATTTGCGCAGAACGTCGTATTACGACGTTCGCGCAAACGATGCGCTTTAACGTTTAACGTGGATGGACCTGCGCGAGCGTGATGAACTGTGCTGGTCCTATACCTAACATTGTGAGCGCAAATGCGTTTGCGCGCATGGTATTACAATCTTCGCGCAAATTTTAACACACAGCATCATTTTAACGTCTTTCAAAACCTGGTGTTAAAGGCAAATCTGAACGTCCTGGCTGAGCACAAATACACCAGCCCATGAAAAAAAACACAGCAATGCATAGTTACACATTCTACGCATGCCCAAACAATTAAATGGAGAAGTTGCGTTTTTTTTCTATTGCTGCAGCATATATAAGCAGATTGATTTTGACTGATTGGCTGAATTGTGTTCACAAACAGTCCGTGGGAGCGAGCAAAGCGAACCCTGAGACGTCCTCTCCTCACACCCCAAAGCAGCATGCAGATGGTGGTCAATTGAGCTCTGCTACGGACATTGCACCATATTTGTCACTCTCAATGTTTCTGCCCTGATCCACCCAGACCTCCCTTTTGCCACCCAACCCACAGCACCCCCTTCCATGCCAGCCATCTCCGTTCCCATTTCCCATCACTTCGCTCCGTGGATCGAAGGAAGAAAATAAAAATCCCTCCTTTCCGCTCCACCGCTCGCAAAAACAATTGCGCTGCGCGAGCGCATTTGCGCGAAGAATGTAATAGGGCCCTAAACGTATATTTGCATTAAGCATATATATTATGGCACGTGGTATGCATGGCAGACTGCTATGATGGCACACTGGTATGCATGGCATGTCAGACTAGTATTATGGCACACTGGTATGCATGGCAGACTGGTATGGAATGGCACATTGGTATTACAGCACACTGGTTTGCATGGCAGACTGGTATTATGGCACACTGGTATTAAGGAACGGCACACTGGTATTACAGCACACTGGTTTGCATGGCAGACTGGTATTATGGCACACTGGTATTACGGAACGGCACACTGGTATGCATGGCAGGCTGGTATTATGGCACACTGCTATGCATGGCAGACTGGTATTATGGCACACTGGTATTACAGAACAGCACACTGGTATTACGGCACACTAGTGTGCATGGCAGACTGGTATTATGGCACACTGGTATGCATGGCAGACCTGAATTATGGCACACTGGTATTACGGAACAGCACATTGGTATTATGGCACACTGGTTTGCATAGCAGACTGGTATTATGGCACACTGGTATTAAGGAACGGTACACTGGTATTACAGCACACTGGTTTGCATGGCAGACTGGTATTATGGCACACTGGTATTACAGAATGGCACACTGGTATGCATGGCAGGCTGGTATTATGGCACACTGCTATGCATGGCAGACTGGTATTACGGAACAGCACACTGGTATTACAGCACACTAGTGTGCATGGCAAGGAGAAGTAGCCTTTAGGCGCACGCGTTATGTGAGTCAGCTATTTTACTGATATATATGACCAATTGGTAAACACAAATAAGGTAACTAGTGAATCCCTGCAGATATGATAGCTAGTAAATCTCTGCAATAAAGGATTTATATATGCTCTTCCACTTAATGGTCAGGGCATAAAACAAACAAATGTTCATAAGTCCTTCTTTGTAATCCCCCAACATTTAAGTCGAGTCTTCTTCTTTGGCTGGCTCAGCAAAACATTCAGACTTTCTATGGGATATATAAAGAGAAAAGGACCATTGCGCAGCATGTATCACTGGTTGCCCCTTATTTGTCCCCTAGGGGGTACTTACAGGATTCAGAGCCCGTATCCTGGCTCTGAGGGGGTATCCGCTTGCAGGGTGTTTTTGGCAACCCTTTGCCCTCTTGTGAGTCCTCCGCCGTCCCGATCAGGTCATTGGTGTAAAAAGGAAAATAAAAATCCACCTTCTGACGGGTTGGAGAAGACTTTTATTTTTAAAAGGTAAAACAAATGTAAAATTGGAATTATAAGCACTAATATGTGCTGCTAAGATGCGTTTCGCCGAATAATTCGGCTTCATTAGTTAGTTGAAGACTCACATTTATTTAGAAATGTCTTACCAGCTCTTCTTCCACATTAATAGGAGAAGGGTTTTAGTCTGGCCAATACAGTGCAATGGTTGTTTGGGGGTATTGTTGAAGAATGTGATCAGGTTGTAATGTTTGCACTGAATATCTACTGCACAATAAATACAGTTGTGTTCAAAATTATTCAACCCCCACTGAAATTGAGTGTTTTGGCCAGTTTGACATTGATTTTGATCATTCAGTCATCTTGCTTACAATTAAATCAAAGAGGCACGTGTAGGTCAGACAAATATAACATAACATTTATAATGAAATAACCACAAATGTCTTTTCTGTGCTCACATCATTATCAGTTTTATTCAACCCCCAAGTGACATTCAATCTTAGTACTTAGTACAACATCCTTTTACAGTTATAACAGCTTTTAAACGTGAAGCATAGCTTGACACAAGTGTCTTGCAGCAATCTACGGGTATCTTCGCCCATTCGTCATGGGCAAAAGCCTCCAGTTCAGTCACATTCTTAGGCTTGCGCACTGCAACTGCTTTCTTTAAGTCCCACCAGAGGTTCTCAATCGGATTTAAGTCTGGTGACTGCGATTTCCACTCCAAAATGTTCCAGGCTTTAATCTGCAACCATGCTCTAGTGGACTTGGAGGTATGCTTGGGATCATTGTCCTGTTGAAAGGTCCAACGTCTCCCAAGCCTCAGGTTTGTGACGGACTGCATCACATTGTCATCCAATATCTCCTGGTACTGAAGAGAATTCATGGTACCTTGCACACGCTGAAGCTTCCCTGTACCTGCAGAAGCAAAACAGCCCCAAAGCATGATTGACCCCCCGCCATGCTTCACAGTAGGCAAGGTGTTCTTTTCTTCATATGCCTTGTTCTTCCTCCTCCAAACATAGCGTTGATCCATGGGCCCAAACCATTCTAATTTTGTTTCATCAGTCCACAGAACACTATCCCAAAACTTCTGTGGTTTGTCCACATGACTTTTGGCATACTGCAGTCGACTCTTCTTATTCTTTGGAGACAGCAAGGGGCACCCTGGGAGTTCTGGCATGGAGGCCTTCATTACGCAGTGTGCGCCGTATTGTCTGAGCTGAAACTTCAGTACCCACATCTGACAAATCTTTTCTCAGTTCCTCAGCAGTCACACGGGGACTTTTCTCCACTCTACGCTTCAGGTAGCGCACAGCAGTCGAAGTCAGCATCTTCTTTCTGCCACGACCAGGTAGCGTTTCAACAGTGCCCTTTGCCATGAATTTGCAAATGATGCTTCCTATGGTCTCTCTTGGTATGTTTAACTTTTTTACAATCTTCTTATAGCCATTGCCCTTCCTGTGAAAAGTAATCACCTCTTCTCTTGTCTTCCTGGACCATTCTCTTGACTTCACCATGTTTGTAACCACACCAGTAAATGTCTAGAAGGAGCGTCATTCTATCACAGTCATTTTAAAGCTGCCTAATTGGTGCTTATTATGCTTTATTGCTGCTCCGTGACATCCACAGGTGTTTTCAATACCTGATTGAAAACACTTGAATAAACCTCTGTTCTTCAGAGTGGTAGTCTTTAAGGGGTTGAATAATTGTGTCAATGAAGAATTCACAAAAGAAACATTTACTACTGTATTACAAAACCAATTGATGTCATTTTAGTTGCATATGGTTCTTTAAAAAGTCCTTGTAGGATTTCATTCTGAATACAATTACAAATGTACACTAAATTCCCTAAAACCCTTTACAGCATTGGGGGTTGAATAATTTTGAACACAACTGTAAATTTAAAAAAAACAACCAGAAGGGGACACACAGAGATTTCTCTCATTTTCACGCATATCCTGGGATATACACTGTGTGGTAAGCGTGTCCATATCATTAGGTGTCTTGCTTAAGGACACTGACTAGTGAGGTGCTTTGACTGTGATACATACAAATGTGCTTTCCACTGTTGCAGAGCAGACATGAGCTGTGGAGGTTAAACCTGCTTCTCCACAGTTGTAAAGCAGCACGGTATTCTGAACAAAAACAAAAAAAGCATTGCATTGGTACAGGCCTCATTCACCGTATTGTGAAGTGAAATGTAACCAATAGCCAGGATATAAAAGTGTTTAAAACACATCCTAGCACTGCACACCCAAAATAAACAATGACAATAATGTCTAAACCATCAGAAATAGCGATGCTTTTCATAAATCTCTATATTATGTATGATCATTCAGACAGACTTTAATATGTCACAGCACGCTCTTGCAAAACGTTTATGATGTTGTGGCAACCATATAGGGTCACATGCTTATAGCCACTGCTCTAAATGATCGAGGCACAGAATACCCTGTACTGTAGCTTTAGGGAACAGTTTATGTTGATATGGGACAGTATTGATAACCTAAAAATAACTGACCACCATCAGAACCACACAGATATTAAAATTCATTATAATTACAACCAAGTCACTTTCAAAGGCAAGAATGCGAAAGGTGACAGAGGGTATGCCTGATCTATGGGTCAAAATATCTTCAGTAATAATCACTGATTTCAAAGCATGGTGTACAGTGATTAGAGTGTACAAAAACACTTTTCTAGGTCCTTGCAAGTAGCACCTAATGGTATACTGGATTACTATCAGCAATAAGGTACCATTTGACTTATTTCTTATATTTATTTATATATAATAGAAAGTTATCTGACCATCAGCTACTTCTGGTGTTAAAGGTTTTGAGATTTGACTCTAAATCTGAGAGATTAAAAATAGTACGGTTATGATAATTTTTTGTTTTTCAAGGTTTTCATCACGCTCGTAGAAGAGAAAATTAAATTTGAAAAACAAACACGCATTAAGTTTACACAATTGAAATGAATGTTTACTAGCAACTTGCATCTAAACAGTTTTAGAAACCAGCATAGAAGCAGCGTGTCCATTTCAAAAACTACATATATTTGCAGAGAGCTTGTACCCTTTCAGAGTCTACTTTGATGAAATAATGCTCTACAGTGCACTTATATAACTCACATATACTCAAGGGTTATAAGTCCAGACTGTCTTTGAAGAAAATGCTCTTGTGAGCAGAAGAAGGAGTAAATAACAGCAAAGCGCCAGTGTGGTGAGAGCATTCATTAAGCTTCCAGCGTCTATCACAAGGAGACTTAGTCATCATAAGTAATGGAGAATGATCCCATTCTGTCATTATGCTGATGGTGCTTCTTTAAAGGTTGTAACACGGAATGAAGATATAATCATTTCTTGCATATAGTTTGTACGCAGTGTAATAAAATATGTAGTAGTGTGTAGCTTTCTAGCACTCTGATAGGCAGTTTGGGGTTCTTCTGCTGTACATTAGAAGGTTTCTGAAGAAGCAGCTCAATGTTATTCAGGAATCTTCAGCTAAGGGTAAGGTATGTTGTTGAACTGGTCTAATTTGTAGATTTCATGCTTAGGAAATAGAGACTTGCAAATGTTTATGTGGCTCGAGACATGGATCCTTTCACCGATACATATCTGGTATCCCTATCATTTGCAAAAAAGCTCACTATGTTCGCTCGCTTTGGCTTTGCTTTCCATGTTGTTGGTGTAAAGTCCTAATTAAATTCAAATCTGAATAATAATATTTATTTTTAGATTGAAAAAAAAATTTGTACAATAAAAACATTATGAGCCTATTTCCTATATTTGTGGATTTTAAATTGCCATATTTTTTTTTTAAAAAAAGAGACAAAATAATGAGTTTAATGGAAACTGGTCTTAAGTATAAGAAAAGGTAATTATACACTAAATGCAACTTCAACATAGAGAAAAATATTGCTTATTCTACTCAATTAAACTGATGGACACAGTAATCTAATGAAATATTAATCCAACAAAATGTAATCTGCTCATTATACCCGAATATATAAAGAAAGCACGGGTTTATAGTTTACTAGAATTGCTATTAACCCCTTCGCTGCTGAGCCATTTCACCCCTGTGTGTTGACAGTTAAGTTGACAGTTGCAATTAATTTGTTTCCCCATTTTTTTATTTTTGCGCCATGTTTATTTATTTAAAGGATTTTACAAGGAAGGACACATTGAGATTTCTCTCGTTTTCAAGTATGTCCTGGGTTCAAGAACACTGTATTTCTGTAACAACTGTAACAATTCAAAGTAATAAAATGCAAGATATTAAAAAAAAAAACAGCACAAATATACAGATTAACAGAAAATTAATATATTCACTATGTTACATTGTCCTGAATTTGTCCTGACACATAGATGGGGCGTTTGCAATTTATGTAGTTTAGGTGCTGTTCCAAAGAGCATCATAACAGTTTTGTCAGTATTTAGAAAAAGTTTGTTATCTGCGATCCACTTTTCTACCTCTGTGAATTGTTCTTGCAGCACGGCCTCCAGCTGCGGGAGATTTGTTCTGATGGTATAGATTACAATGTCGCCTGCGTACATGTGTACAGTTGAGGCTTTGCAGACATTGGGCAGATCATCTATACTATAAAAGAGTAAGGCTTGGCGTGTCCGTCGCCAAGCCTTACTCTGCGCATGCGCGCGCAACCAGCGGCGGTTGGTTGCGCGCGCATGCAACCGCCGCGGCACGAGCCGGCTGCCGGCTCGCCGCGGCGGTTACAAGATGTACACAGCAGCCGGGTAGAGGCTGCACTCGCAGCCTCTACCCGGCTGCCGCGCGCATCCAACCCCTGAGCGGCGAAGGGAAAGGTCCCTCCGCCGCTCGGGGCTTGGATGCGCGCGGCAGCCGGGTAGAGGCTGCGCTCGCAGCCTCTACCCGGCTGCCGAGCGCATCCGAGCGGCGCCGGGGAAGTGAAAGTTTCCCCACTTCCGCTCTTTGAAGGACCCAAGCCCCGGTCACGTGACCGCGGCTTGGGTCCTTCAAAGACCGGAAGTGGGGACACTTTCACTTCCCCGGCGCCGCTCGGAAAGGTAAGTATGGCGCCGAGCTCATGGGGCGGCTGTCTGAATGCCGATAGAGCATTCGAACAGCTGCCCCATGTCTGGTCTGGGGTCTGAGCTGGGGCATATCCATGAGCGCTGGGGGGACAATGTCCATGAGCTGGGGGCAATATCCATGAGAGCTTGGGGGGCAATATCCATGAGCTGGGGGGCAATATCCATGAGAGCTTGGGGGGCAATATCCATGAGCTGGGGGGCAATATCCATAAGCGCTGGGGGGCCAATATCCATGAGCTGGGGGCAATATCCATGAGCTGGGGGGCAATATCCATGAGCTGGGGGCAATATCCATGAGAGCTTGGGGGGCAATATCCATGAGAGCTTGGGGGGCAATATCCATGAGAGCTTGGGGGGCAATATCCATGAGCTGGGGGGCAATATCCATGAGTGCTGGGGGGCAATATCCAGGAGCTGGGGGCAGTATCCATGAGCTGGGGGGCAATATCCATGAGCTGGGGGCAATATCCATGAGCTGGGGGGCAATATCCACGAGCTGGGGGACAGTATCCACGTGCTGGGGCATAGTATCCACGTGCTGGGGCATATATCCACGTGCTGGAGCATATATCCACGTGCTGGGGCAATATCCACGAGCTGGGGCAGTATCCACGAGCTGGGGCAATATATCCACGAGCTGGAGCAATATCCACGAGCTGGGGCAATATCCACGAGCTGGGGCAATATATCCACGAGCTGGGGCAATATATCCACGAGCTGGGGCAATATATCCACGAGCTGGGGCAATATATCCATGAGCTGGGGCAGTATATCCACAATAGACTGCCCTCTGGGCAGGCTTTCCACCTTGTTTATGAATATTGTGAATAGCAGGTTGCCGAGTATCGAGCTCTGGGGTACAATGCATGTGACTAGGAGGGGGAGGGAAGCGCTGTCAGAAATGGACACATATTGCGACCGATCAGATACATATGATTAAAACCAGGTTAGCGTGCGATCACCAATACCGGAGTTTTTAAGTTTTTGTAATAGGATGCCATGATCTACTGTGTCAAAGGCCTTGGCAAAATCAAGGAAGATGGCTCCAGTTAGGTTTCCTTGTTCCATGCCAGCTTGGATATCATTACAAACGTTTAAAAGAGCAGTTGTAGTTGAAAGATTTGGACGAAAGCCTGGTTGATCTGGGGTTAAATAGTTCCAATACTGATAATAATCACGTAATTAAGTGTAGACACATTTTTCTAGAATTTTTTACATTATAGGGAGCAATGATATCAGGCGGTAGTTGGATACCAAAGTATTGTCTCCACTTTTATGGATAGGTACCACCCTTGCAGTCTTCCAGAGTTTGGGTATGTATCCAGTCGCCAGTGATTCATTGATTAGGGTTGCGACAGGTTTTGCAATTGGCAGTGCACTGAATTTCAGCAGCATTGCTGGGATTTGATCAGGTCCAGACTGGTATTTCATTTTTTGGTTACGGAGAAGTTTAGTAATGACACTGACAGGCACTGGTCTAAAACTTAATTCCTCTCTGATACAGGGTCTCTACACAGTTGGTGGGGCCTGACCTGCGTGTGGTCTTTCTGAATGCGTGTCATTTGCTAGCTTAGGAATCAGGGTAGTGGTGCATCCAACAAAATAATTATTAAAGGCATTTGCTACATCTGTGTTGCAGGGTTTGGTTGTTTACTTTGACAGCAGCCGGTAGGGAGTGGACGGGGGTAATTGTATGTTACTGATGATTTTCCAAAAATTTCTAGGGTTTGATATGTTATTGTTTAAACTTTCATTGAAGTATTGGGCTTTAGCCATTTTTGTTTGTTTTGTGCATGCATTCCGCCATTTTTGGTATTCACAGTGATCGTTTGGCATTATTGGAAAGGCCAGACTCCCACCTTTCCAATGACACCTCACTTGACCTTTTGGGAGTACAGAACAGTGATGCAGGGGTCCAAAGTACCCCAAAGTACCCCTGGTGCTCCTCGCAGCGGTGTGGCAACTTAGGTTTTCTATGGAACAAGGCAAAATAACACACTGTGCCATCATCTCCACACTGGCTGCCACTGTGGGAAATGAGAAGTTGAGTTATTACAGCAATATTATTCACTTTATTATTGAAAAGTGAATAATACTGCAGGGTTTTGGAAGAAATCTATTTTTTATTTTATTCATTTCATTTTTTACTTTTACATATTTAGCGGTCATTTTTGGTATCACCGGAAAGACCAGGTATAGTAGGCAGCTTGAACTGCCGAGGTATAGCCCATTATGGTTTATAGACATTGGTGTGTCAACTCATTTATTATACTTTTTTGGAGAGCGTTTTTTTTAATTTTAGTCTATGATACAGCTTGTTGCTAGCTGTAGCATAGATCAATTATAAGATTGTTTTTTTCTCTCTACTGAGGCTACACCTCGTTAGGTTCTAACTGACAAAAGCGGCCGTCTAATTCTCTATGCTTGATTGCACTCCATGAATTTATTTTTCACCAATTGTGTTTTTTATACCGTGTATGTTGGCTTTTCTCTTTAAATAATAAAGTTTAAATTACCGTTGAGACCTGTTTTGTGATACTGCTTAACCCCTTCCCTACCAAATGATTTTCCAAATAAAACAGTCAGAAACCAGTGTTTTTTGTAAAATCTTTTTTACTTAATTTTAAAGTAAGTAATATTTGAGTTTTTATACCCAATGTATGTCTTACTGTAAATAACCTGTTTTTGGCCAGAAGATGGCGCCAAATTGAGTTAGAGGTTTGAGCAACTGGTCTATTTTCTTCTATTTTTGCCTGCATTGGCTGCTGAAAGCCTGATATTTCAGAGCTTTGAGCAGCTGATTTTACAGTTTTAGCTCTTTGGGCATTATGCCCACAGGGCTAAAACTTTGGGACCACCTTCTGCAGCCCAAAAGCAAATGAAATTAGTGTGCAGCAAATGAATTTAATTTGCTTTTTGGCTGCAGATCAGCATATCAAGATATCTTGATATCGGGGCACCAGATGGTGCCTTTGAAGCCCAAGATATCACGATATCGGTAGTGAATGGGTTAAAGGAGTGTCTGCATGTTTTCCTTTTTTCCCTGTTAAGGATTATTTGGCATTACTTAGAAGAATGTCCTTGTGGCTCATGAGATTATTGTGGTTGAGCTCAAAGCAGCCAAAGCTATTGGCTTAAACTAGGTATTCAACTCAATCTTGGACACTGCCAGGAGAGTTTACGTTTTAATGGTCATTTTAGTAAAGAAAATCCTTTGTTTTACATCAGGATATAGATAATAAAGTGCAGATAACACTTTTTTAAATTTGTTCCTTTGCAATAAGGCTGAGTACGAACAGTGTATGCTGTTGTCCATCGGATGGCCTGAGCTGCCATTCCATCCTTTGTCTCAAAATTAGCCTCTCCTTACAGTATGTTACCATTTTATACTTTGTATAGTAGCGATTAACAGCTTAGAGTGAAACCAGTGAGCTATTCCATGGTAGCTTCCTGTTGGGCTTGAGTCAGTATTCTGCAAATACCAGCTCTCAGAACCTGGTGTTAAGTCATTTTTGGCAAAAGCACTAAACACTGAAAAAGATAATAGAAATGTAGCATTCAAATATTTTTTCATAGATTTAGAAAATGATAATGTATATGTTAAATATATTCCAAGATGTTTTTCTTGGTGTAAGCATGTCACAATCCAAAGTACATGGCCACAATTTCCACATCAGTATTTAGATGAGACAAGAAACAAGAGTTACAAAGAAGGACGACACAGGTGGCAGACACATTATAAACACCCTCAACATACAATATCCTTGACAGTATAACTGCGACTAAAACAGAAAAAGGCACGACAAGAGCATACTGATAAACATGGCTAAATCATTTGATTTTTCTTGTGCAATGGCCAGGGAAACATCAGTTTAAAGAAATATCCACCAGTGATATTTTTTCTCCCTTCCCCATAGCCGCCAACACAAAGCCAACATTAATTAGTCTTAGAAAACATATGCAATTTGACATATATTTTTCATAGGTATTTGTAAAATATAGAGTTTTGGGGACCTAATAAAACGAATAATAATAATACAATGGAATGCCAATAGAGAGCAATGGGAAGCAAAACAAACTCATTTGCAGGCAACTTTTTTAAAAATCAAATTAACCTTTACCACAGGTGTTCACCGAGTACAGTAGCAGATTCTAAGGTTGAAATTACCTGTAATTATAGCTGTCTTCTAAACAATGATAAGAGCGAATGACAGAGTCGACAGAATGGAATGCTTATAGACTTTGACAGGGAAAAATGACAGAATGCAATGCCCAAAGAGTGTAATGGAAAGAAAAATATAAACATTTGCAAGCAAATCAGTGAAACAAAGCAATTAATCTTTACCACAGGCATCCTCAAGTGCAGTGGCAGAGTCTAAGGATGACATTACCTGGGATTGTAGCTGTCATCTTTGGAATGACAAGGAAGAAAGACACAATGGAATGTCCGTAGAGTACAATTGAAAGCAAAATATAAACTCATTTGCAGGCACCGCACAGCAAATTAACCCACAGTTGTACCAACAAGTACAGAAGCAGATTCTAAGGTTCAAATTGCATGGGGTTCTAGAGGTCATCTAGGGAATAAGAAGAGTGGAAGGCACAATGGAATGCCCAACGTTTTAACAGCGAAAAATAACAGAATGGAAAACAAAATATAAACTCATTTGCAACCAAATTTGTGAAATAGCAAATTAACCTTTACCATAGGTGTTGCGCAAAGACCCATATAGCATAACCTTTCTTTATAAAGCAAATCGGAAAATACTAATATCAGCACATGCCATTTTAAAATCTGTCACAAGGTCACATGTGCCACCCTATATATCTACAAGCTTATATCTAAACAGCTATGTATTCCTATCTACCCAGTTATAAAGAAATAAAACATGTATTTGTTTCACTCTATTCCAAAAAAGGGGCCCACCAAACTTTTTAACGCCTAGCCATATAGATCTCAATCTGGCTCTGAATACCTCAAGAGGGAGGTGAAGGAACAGTCATCATTAAATGTAAATTGAATGGCCAGAGTGCCAAGAGTGTTCTTTTAATTATTATGTTACAACATTTTCCTTAGAGAGCTTTACTTTAAAGGTCTCTCAGTGGGAAAAGATGAGTATCAGACAGTGAAATCCTCTTGCCACTAGAAAACAAGTAATTACATTATTTTGGAGAGGAAATACTGGGGCATGGGGTACCTTCAACTGTACATTTCTGCACTAACTGTTAATGAATTATTGTTAACATTAACTTGTTTCCCTGCTTGTAGGTTCTACTTGGCTGAGGATGGAGCTGGAATTGAAGACCCAAAAATTATTAACGATGGGTCGAGTATCAAACCCAAAATAGTGCTCAGACCGTACACCAACCAGAAGGACGTGGCTGGGGCCTAATGAGTGCCAAGGCCACAGCCCTGGATGAAACACATAGCAACCACTCGTCCATCACAAATATTGCTCTTGAAGATAATCACAAATATTGCTCTCTAAGATAATGTTTTAAAGAAGTCCGTGAGACACTACTCCTAGCAGCACAAGAACATGGAACTCTGCACCAGATCAATTTAGGCAGGTTTCTACCACACCAGACAAGACCCAAGGTGAAACTGTGTAACAAGGCATAAAAGGCAATCTAGCAGATTGTAGCTGCTGGAAAGATGTTAGCTGATACACAGAGACACAAACAATTTGCTGGGATTGTGTACTGAAACATCAGAGCAGAGTTTGGGCTGAATCTACCTAAATCCAGATGGGAGATTTCACTAAAGGTAATGATAATCCTGTTGGACGTCAAGATCCAGACAGACAAGGCATTACTAGCCAACCAACCCAACAATGTGGTGGTAGGCAAGAAACAGAAGACCGCAGAGGTAGTGCACAACAGGTACATAAGACACTATTGTTTGTACCGAAAGCAAAGATGTTATGTACCCTAGGTTCATTATATCATTTTATAGTTTTTTTATCATAATATTTGATTTTGTTTTTAGAACACTATGAATTAATTATGTGAATTTTTTGCGTTGTTTATCAACTACTGAATGAAAAGCGCCCCTCCAAGTTTGTATTTTTATTAGCAGGTTTATTCAGAGAAAGGTGAAAACCAGGAGAATAGGCAGAAGAGAACAATCTAGACCAAATAGCTGATTTGGAAAGTGAGATAAATGGGAGAATTTTTCTGGTCTGGCTAATTTGACCCAGAATTTTCACTTCTCCAGTCATTCTCCTGAGTTCCACCTTTCTTTGAATAGATCTGTAGGTGTTTGAAACACCCCTTTTCCTTTACATTGTTTAAAAGAGATATTCAGCAGTAATTTTTAAAATGCGTCTGATGTAGACATGATCAAATGATTGCTTCTTTAATCATAGTTTTTGAATTAAAAGGACTATTAATAAATTATGTATGCCAATGAGACCTGTTGATTTTTGTTTACCGGTATGTATTTTGGCATCGGAATAGTAAACCAGCTGGCACATACCGCACAATGCATAAACGCTATGGCATCTGCTGCAATGCTCAACTTTAAGCAAACCCAGAACTCTCATTAGAAAAGAAAAATAAACAGCTGAGACGAAGCGATTCATTTACACTTCAAACACCGGGTTCAGTTGATTTTTGCTTAAATAATCAAATAGCTTGTGTGTCCCTAAAGTTGTATAAAGTGACACGCAGTGTGAAATCAATTTTGCTTTCCAAAATCATTAAATTCAGATGCCTAAGCCGCCATCTCTGCTAATTCTAGGAGCCAGGCTTTTCATCCTCCATTAACTTGGTGCTGTCTGATATAATTTCCCAACGCGTAAATAATTCAGAAATTAAAAATTAATAAATAATAACAGTGAGTTTCTCAGAGAAGGAGAGAGACTGGGTCAATTAGGAGGCTCGGCATTCTGTTTCGGCTCAGCAGGGGGAATACAGCCACATTCGTTACCGGGATCTCTCCTTCGATTCTGAACGCAGCTCTTCCACTCTTCATTACTGCATACAGTCAGTCACAATTACCTCCATCACATTCTGTGTTGCCAACTTCAAAGAAAATCCACATTTCTTAGCTTGCCATCATTCCCCCCCCCTCCCTTCCTTCACTTGCGCTCTCTGGAAGCAGCCCCAGCTTGACGTCCCAGAAAAAAAAAATCCTCCACGCGGACTAATTAATAAGACTCTGACTTATCATATTCCTTTCTGCTCTTTGATGTGCTACCTTTGTCAATCATCCTCTTTAATTAGAATTTCAATGATAAGTAAAGTTATCTCGTGACAAGATGCAAATTGAAATTTCCCCAGCCCACAAAAAATGTATATATGATGCCAAAGTTGCGTTGCGGTACACACTGACAGGATTAGGCAAGGAGGAAATGGATTACTTTGTTTTCCATTGTGAGAGAACATACATAATCTGATATTATCTGAAAACGGAACAGAGTAAAGATACGCAAGCTGGAATTGAAGTGGGAGTTGGACGTATAATTAATTGCATCAGTAAAAAACATAATTGAGATATGAAATCATCTTTTTCACTTGATATAACCATAGCAATTGGCAACAATAACTCACAAGCTTTTAAAACCACATCACAGTGATTTTGCTTACTCTCACCATGACTTTGATCCCTTTTTTCATTAACCCCTTCAGTACCAAGTGATTTTCCAAAAAAACATTGTCAGAAACTAGTGTTTTTTTTGTAAAATCATTATTAATTCATTTAAAAATGAAAAATATTTCAGCCTTTACCTATTGTAATTCTTACTGTAAATAATCTATTTTTGGCCAGAAGATGGCGCCATCGACTGCCAAATTGAGCTAGAGGTTTGAGCGGCTTGTCTATTCTCTTCTATTTCTCCCTGCATCGACTGCTGAAAGCCTGATATTTCAGAGCATTGAGATTCTGGTTTTACAGTTTTAGCTCTTTGGGCGTTATGCCCACAGGGCTAAAACTTTGGGGGCACCTTATGCAGCCCAAAAGCAAACGAAATTCATTTGCAGCAATTCGTTAGTGAATATCCCCTACAATCTTGTCTCCGTTGAGAAGAAAGCATGAGGCTGTGAGGTAACATATGGTTTGGTTCCACCTTTAGAGGTTGCCTTGATGTGGCATGTGGGTTTGACACTTTAATGGTCATTCAAGTTAAAACCCCTCTGTTTCTGTTTAGTCATGGATATATAGGAATTATAGTTCTATGTATAACACCAAAATAGTGTTAAAGTGCTCGGCGCTGTGGTTGTTGGTAAACAAGACTTATATATTGGAGTGAATTATTCACAATCATGCAGCTCACCACATGGTGTGTCCCTCACCCATATCACACATAAAAGTAATACAAACGATTTTTGTTGGGAGCGCAGGTAGTAGATCAACACATATTTTTTCCAATATATTGGTTTCAAATGGACAACTGTATCCAGCAAGATGCACTAAAAAGATATATAAAATACAAATAATCGCGCAGTACTGTTATATATATTCTAGACGACTATGTTGAATGTTTGATGTAAGGAAAATCACTCACAAACGAGGAACCTATTGGTTCGTATTATTCACAGATGAGCCTCTATGGGGGGCCCCTCCCATCAAAAACGGTAGGCGGTATTGCAGCCTTTTACTTCAGTAGTGAAATTACCTCGGAAATGATAAAAATATACATAGCACAGTACCACTGATAAAATTGGGATAGAAGATCTATGTAGTTCAATTTACTCACGTGTGTCACGGTTCCCGGATCCCACCACGCAGTCCTTAAAGCCCAACACTCCACAGAGCCAAAAACTACCAACAGGGTAGCCGTAAAGGAATCCCTAACTGTCTGGTCCTTAAAAACTGGCCAGGTATATGTATACTAGCTAGACAGAAAGAGTTAATCAAAGACAATGTCGTAATACAAAACCAGGTCAGCAACACGGGGGTAGTCAGACGAGCCAGAATCAGGAATACAGAGTATAGAATAGTCAAATGGAATAGCCGGGTCGATATCAGTGCAGAAGCGTAGGACAAGGAAATAGTCTAGGGCAACGGAAGGCAGAATAGTCAGAAAACAAGCAGAGGTCAATAACAGGTTAAATCACGAGAGAATTCAGGTACAAGGAGCTCAGGTATGGATAACCACAATCTGGCAGCGCTTAGAAGGAACTGTTGGTTTTTAAATGACCTTCACCAGACCGCACCCCCCTCTCAAGCCGCGCCTCATGCAGCCACCTCCCTGCCTGTTTCAATTTAAACCGGGCGTTGGTGAGCGAGCAGCATCAGACATGCTGCCGTCAAGCACACCGGAAAGGCTGGAAGCCCCCAACGTTACAACGTGTTCCTGAGCCTCCCTTTTGAGTTGCTCAGTATTAGAGCATTGGACCACTTATTCCACGGGGGTCCTTCCCTCGTAACAATAATGGTTCAGTTGGAAATGACAATTTCGTACTCCCAAAATGGTGTAGATAAAAAATTATTTAATAAAATCAATTTAAACAAAATAAATAGTGGGCTATAACTGAGACGCGTTTCACTCGCTTCCCTGCGAGTTTCATCAGTCGGTGTGCCCATGGCCACAACAGGTGTTCATTTATAATCCTCATAATCCAATCATATGGTCCTCTCATATTCGCGTGCGTTTCAATACTCTGTGTGCGTTCCAAATCTCCCTGGGTACTTTCTGATGACGTGGATCCGCTTCCGGTATGCGCATCCGATATCTGGATTACATCTACTCATTCTCATTGCGCATGCGTGGGTCTCCCATTCCCGTGCTAGATTTTCATTCCACAAACCCTTCAATCAACTTCTCACTATGCGTACATCCACCTACAAAAACATATATGAATATCCGCAGAAACCTTATTCTAACATAAAATTCTCAAATGGGATTCATGGCATCATGCTAGCCGTACCTCAACATATATAAAAAAGCAACATTTGGTTACCATGTTTACCAATAATACTTAAAAAATACACCTATAAAACATAGCTATGTATATAAAAAATGACAGACTTCAAAGTCCGCATTTAAACCATTGGGAGCTAAAGTATCCAGGTGGTATATCCACCTCATCTCGGTCTTAAGTTTCTCATTCATGTTTGTACCTCTCCAATCTCATTTAATTTTCTCTATGCCTATAAATTCCAATCCTTTAAGGTTACAATCATGTGCATCTTTAAAGTGAGAGGAGACACTATGTTTAATATATCCTCTAGTGATATTACAGAGATGCTCATTAATCCTAATATATAGGGGTCGTGACGTTTGTCCCACATAATCAGGGATTTGATTACTTGTCATACAAAAAATCTAGTATACTTGCTGAAATGCCCATGTGGGAAAAAATATGTGGTATTTCCCAGCAAACCAATGTTAAACAAGCTAGATCTTGTAGAGATATATGTATCTCTCTATGCTACGTGGATCAACAAAAGATGAGCTATCACTTACTCTATTTTTAGAATGATAAGTAATAAAAACTTATTTAGTGAATCCTCCCCTAATATCGAGAATTAAACTTCTAATCTTCTACTTTTTATATTGTAGTTATCTAATTCCTTGCTTATTACAGTCACAGTATTTCAATCACAGTAATTTCCAAATTCAATATATATATTTGTATATCATCTTTGCAACAGTGTCTGTAGGATAAATCCTTATATCCGATACTTCTTCATATCTCTATCTGCAGAATAGAAATATTTTAGATTCTGGATCTAACAATATCTGAGAAATCTCAGTCTATCTGTTGCAAGAAATACTCCAAATATATATCATTTATTAACCTTAAATTTGCTCTCTTATACATTACCTCCAATCTGGATTAAATGTGTTACTGCCTTGGCATATTCTTTGATTGTTTTGGAATATGTGAAAATTATCAATGTCAGATAATCAATGCATATGAGTTAGAGATGTGGTGTGGAATCTTGAGTGCATTGTGTCCTGGGATGGTCTGCTAGCGATGGTCTGCTTGCGTGAATGCCCTGTAACAAACAGTGCGGCTCCAATTATAGTCAATTTGATGTCACTGACAATCTATTCTCTATATTAAATATAATATTTACTATCCTCAAGAGGGCAGTGTTGCACTTCAGATTAATTCCACCATTTAATTTTTATATCTCTTATCTCAGATCAAGAGGTCAATCTGATTTACAAAAACCCTCTATTTTCAATGTACACTCTGAGTCTATCCTGTTCAAATTAGATTTATTTTTCCACTCCTCTCAAAGTTTTTACTAGGTCTCTTTATCAGTTGAATTCCTTTCTCTGTTAAAATCACAGAATCTATTCTTCAATAATTATACTATTTACCAGTTATACTCAACAAATACTTATTGGAGCATCTATTTTCTACTGTAAATATAATAAAATATACCTTGATTATAAAAATATATTTCGTGAATATAATCATACATTTACAAAATTTTTACTTTTATTCCTATACCCAAAGAGAAAATATATTTTTGTTTTAAAGGCTTGTTAAGACAAACCAATAAATTTAAATATGACATGTCTGGCACTTAGTTTCAGCATTATATCACATAAAGACATTTTAAGGTTCCCTCATGTCTGGCATTTATAAAAAAAAACAGTTTTTAAAGTTTCACCTAGCCGTGAACTATTAAAAAAAAATCTATGTTCATTTCTAAAACTAGGGAAAATTGAAAAAGAAAAGACTTTCCATTTAAAACAAGATGGCTACAGGCATCCATTTTAATTTTTTCATTCTAATATACCCGACATAACCCCCCTTTGGTTTCATCTGATCCATGTAAGGTTATCTCGATGAAAGCATGCAATATTTCCACCTTTACCAATTAGGCTAGGTTTCCACCTTTCGCAACACGTCTTTCTTCTTTCATCCATTTAATAATTGAAGATGCAGTGTTTTTAAACTTCAATGTACGTACTTTCTTTGTTAGTACAATCATCCAGACAATTAGAAACATAATTACTATACAAATCACAATCTCTGTAATTTTTGACCCGTTATAAGCAGATAGCAATTGATGATCAAGCTGTGAATACATTGGAGCATAAATCGTTAGATTATCTTTCTTTATTAGAAGTTCAATGGTATGATCAGGCTTGTTCTGTAGCAGAAATTTCAAATCCGGATTCATAGGTATCTCTCGTCCTTGGAATGCGTCGACAATTTGTATCTCGTCATACCAGACTTCATTTCCGACCGGATAAAGAGTAACTTCTCTGATAACAACTCTTGATTCTTTAGGAACTTTCACGAGAATCACTAGTGTAGATATTAACACTTTCTAGTTTTGTACCAGATCCTTCCGGTAAACATTTGCTTCTCTGTCTGTGTAAAACAGCGGTTGCAATAAAATATGCAGCAAATCTTTTCTTCCGGTGGTTCTTGTACATAGCAATCAACAGGTTTCCTGGCTTGATCCAGCATGTCTTTCACGTTTGCATGAGCTTGATTCACATGGGACTTTAACATTCTCCTTTCCGTCAGAAGAAATCCAGGCGCGTCTTGGTTTATCATGCCAGAAGACGGTCCTGGTTCAAGTATTGGATCTGCTTGGAATTGTGTGGAAAACCGTAGAATTTCCAGGATAATCGCAGTATCCTTGGTGGTCCGACTCATCTTTGCGGATTAGCGTCGCAGTTTGGATTAACCACTTTTCTCTATTTCTGTTGAAAGAAAGGGTATAAATAACCATTCATAGATTTCAATCTATACACCAGTCAGTTTTCCTTAAACACAACTAGAGATTTCACTCAAATTTCCTATAGAGACGCTGATCTCTGAATAAATTTAATTAACCGTACGGATCTAGTCTATCTACTAACTTGAGTTAAACATCTGAATGCTGGGAAAAATAATCACATATTAATCAGAACAATCACTTCACATGATACCAGTTAAGTGTCTTCTGCTGGTCCATTTTCACACATTCTGATGAGATCTAGGATGACAATCATGCTATTGATTGGCAGTTTTATTTCTTATAGAAATACATAACATACATTTTCCAATAACATTATGACTGTCTCCGTCATTATCTAGATCTGTTATCCACTCATCTTGAGGATTAGGGTATCTGATCACTTTAAGGTTAGCCATCTTATTCAACAGGTCCCTGCTAATGTAGCAATTTTCCTGGCGCAAATCTAGCTTAGCCATTTTTTCTCTAGCTAAACTATTTACAAATATAGGGAAAAATACCTCTTCATTTATCTTTTCTATTTCAGTTAAGAACTGAGAATGGTCACTATGCCCATTTGGTTCTGTCTCTCTCTCTTGTGGAGGTGAATAATTAGCACGTCATTCTCCAGACATATATCTTGAATTCTCTCAGGGGGAACACATATAGTGTTATCTTCCTGCTCTACTGGAGTCAGGGGGCTTTGGCCTTAAGAAAGAGATATCAGGTTGTCTGGCTATTTCTGAAGTGGACTTCAATAGAATCCGGCCTTTCCTCAATCACGTGGCAGTTACGCTGAGCATGATGGGATTGGGATCTATCATAGCTAATGGGAACATTTACTTGGAACCAAATGACCTCATTGATAAAATCAATGATTGGATTTAACCTTTTGAGAAGGTCCATTCCAATAATTAGGTGATTTTGAGGCAGATCCACGATAAGCGTTGGATGCCGAATTACTTTATTCCCCAATTTAAAATCCACTTTAGCTGTGCCCAGAACTTTCAGAGATGTGCCATTCACACTCACTAGATTAGCATTATATTTATCTAATCTAGGCTTCCTGATGGACAGTTCTTGAACCTGATCAAAATAATTAGCTGATACTAATGTAACATGGCTTCCTGTGTCTAGCAGAGATATAATATGTGGTAAATTATCTTCTAATTCTACATTCACATAATATCGGTCTTCAATGCTATGCAATTTACAGAGAAATTTAGAGTGAGATATGAAATTAGGTTTTGTACAGATTTTACAGACAGAATTTCCTCTCTCAGGCATGCTCTTGGTAACTGTGCTGTCCTTCTTGGATTCAGTCTTCTCAGCTTGCTCGCACTTCGACTGGAGAGATAAAATACATTTCCTTCTCTTGACAGGGAAGGGGTTAAATCATCAACCATACAAATATTTGTATTAACCATTTCATCATCACTTTCTGGTAAATTGTCATGGACACTGGTTACTTCATCAGAATCATCGTCTAGTCACTGGTTGGGCGGGGCTGCAGGTGTTGCATCGCTTACAACCTGATCAGGGTTATTTCCAGTCATTAATTGAGTGATCTGATCCAGTTTTTCTGTCAGCACACGGAAATTTTCCTGCATTTGACCAATACGCTGGCGTACATTATATCTCCGCTTTCTATTCGTCCTTGGGGACGAAGCTTGCGCATTCTCAGACTCATCAGATTCAGTTTTACCTCTGGTCGCTTCCTGTCTAGGCACATTTTTCCTTGATTTAACCTACTGACTTCTAGGTACCCATTGCTTCCTAGGCTGAAATTTAGTTCCTGAATTTTCTCTGGCAAACCCTCTTTCCTGATCTGGCTTGGATTTCTACCTCTTAGGTATGGAGTCACGCAAAATTTCAGCATAACTCTTTTTCTGGGACTCAAATTTAATATCACCCTTATTAACATGAGTTTCCGCTATTTCCTCAGGTGAGTTTTTCACTCTTTTCCCCTGAGTTTCTTCACTATATTCAAATACAGTAAATAGGGTCATACTCTCTTTTAGTACCCAATCCAAACCATTTCTCGGGTCATAATCTCTTGACGAAATAACCTTTATTTTATTTGGCAATGCGTCATAAAATATTTGGATAAATTCAGGGTTTTCAAAATTTGGGTTTCTTTCAGCCAAGCTGTACGCATTTTTAAGGACTGAAAGAAATTCACGGGGCTTTGATTAGGTCTACATTTTAGAGTTAAAATTGCTCTTTTCGCAGCTAGGCTGGTGCGGTGAGGCCCAAATTCAGATTTGACCTCGGAGACTATTTTACTCCAGTTACGTATACCAGATTCTTTCACAGACTGAAAAAAATACCTATGTTTGCCTGTAAAGACCCATGGGATAAACTCAATTTTCTGAGCATCTGAAGTGATACCTAAAACTGATAATGCTTCTTCAAACACCTCTAAATGGTTTATGATCTTTGGAGAGCTCTTTTGGTCCCATACCCCCCACTGAGTTTTTTAAGAAATGGACGATTCTAGTTAAATCCTGCACTTTATAAGATTTCTTAATAGGCTGTGGCTGGCTAGAGTGATGTGATTTGAAATACTCCTGTGTAAGAGGCTTCGCTCTTTTTTCATCATGAGATTTATTTTCACTTTCGCTATCGCTCTGCAGAAAAACAGAGCTGTCAGGCTGTAATTTATAGCTCACAGCTTTCAAAGGGAACTTCTCTAAGGAAGGAGTTTTAACCCTTTGAGCATCAGCTTCAACCTGACGTAACTCATCAGCGAATTTCTCATGTTCGCGTTTCAATCTCGCCAATTGTGCACTCAGTTCCTTATTTGAAATTGATAACTGATCAATCTCATCTTGCAATTGAGTTTTTACTTTTTTATAAACAGTCAATTCTTTAATCATACCTTCCGAATCAGAACTTAATTGATTTACAGTAACATGCAATTCGCTGTTTCTTTTTTCTACACTTTGCATAGTCTCATTTGTATCATTCCATCTTTTGTTTAATTCTACAATCAAATATATACATTCAGGCAAGAATTGACAAGTCAAAATTTCCTTGTCTCTTTTTGTCTTTGCGGTACAGATTTGTCGCAAATAATCAAGAAACATTGAATGATCAGACCAGATTGCATCAGCATATTTCGAAACACTTGATTGTAATACTTTTGTCCAATCAAATAATTCATCTGTGACGTGTAACTTGTCTTTTAAATAAGACATCACATCTATCAAAATTATTTGATTTGCACGTACATCATCTTCATCAGCGTTGTCACAAATCTCAGATTCTGATTCAGACATTGTTTACTAATCAATCCTAAAACCACAATCAATATACAACAACAAAAATCAGAATATATATATATTTTACCTCTGTCTAATCAGACAATACTGACAGTTATATTCCAAAGAAAAACTACAATCTCGGTTCAGTGCCTCCAATATGATGGACTTATTATCTCTGCACGTGCCTACAATACGACGAGATTTATTCAATAAGAAACTTATATGAGACACAAATATCAATCGTTTATATTTCCTAGAAATTCTCCTAAACTCTTTTAATTGTCTGTGTTTTGCTTTGAAGAATACACTAATCGGATAAAAATATATATATATTTATTACGTATACAAAAAAGTTTCAAATCTCATATCATAAACAAAAACTTATAAACCACAAAATCCATCAGCACATAGAAACTAGCTTCACAATATATGTATCTCGTGTTAGTAACTGCATATATGATTAATATCATTTACCTTATCAGTTAGTAACTATACACAAATGGTTAATAAACATTTCTGCTTAACGAAACATGTATTTCCCAGAAAACCAACGTTTAACAAGCTAGATCTTGTAGAGATATATGTATCGCTCTATGCTACGTGGATCAACAAAAGATGAGCTATCACTTATTCTATTTTTAGAATGATAAGTAATAAAAACTTATTTAGTGAATCCTCCCCTAATATCGAGAATTAAACTTCTAATCTTCTGCTTTTTATATTGTAGTTATATATTTCCTTGCTTATTAATTTCAATCACAGTAATTTCCAAATTCAATATATATATTTGTAAATCATCTTTGCAACAGTGTCTTTAGGATAAATCCTTATATCCGATTCTTCTTCATATCTCTATCTGCAGAATATAAATATTTTAGATTCTGGATCTAACAATATCTGAGAAATCTCAGTCTATCTGTTGCAAGAAATACTCCAAATATATATAATTTTTTTTTTATATATATTCAAAATTTTTATTTTGTAAATGTCAGCGGTACAACAAACAGGAAAAAGGTCTCGCAGGGCCACATGGGACTAGTCATCAGGCAAATCAGCGTAAATAAAAAGAACAAAAATAGTCAGCAAGGGTCCACAAAGTTAACAACATTAAGGGGGGACGGGGAAGGGACACTTGGCATAAGTGACCAGGGAGGTGGTATAGTCATAAAACCTACATAGGGCAAAGCAACCACCAAAAAAAAAGAAGGGGGGCATAAGGGGAAAGGTGGAGGACAGCCCGGGAAAACGTGGCATTCCTGGCTCACTCCATCAACCTCGAAAGGAGACTGGAGGCCACGGAAGAGGCCACTGGGCCAGGTGCCCTGGGGCCAGAGGAAGCGGTCAGAGCCATGGTAGCTGCTTCAATGGCTCGCCCAGGGCAACCTATCGTCCTGCACTCAAAAAACACTCCAAAAAAACAAGGAGGGGGGCCAAAATAAAAGAGTGGCATAATGCCCAGTTCATCTTGCCAACCACGTCCTGGACAGTTGAGGCAAAGTCCGCTAAAGAGTGTCCACGGGGGGGGGGGAGAAATCGTCAAGAGTCCTCAAAAAGACACATGTGTGAGGGTGTCAGCAGGAACAAGAAAACTATTCAAGAAAAGGGGGAGTATGTGTTGCAAGACGGGAGGTAGCATAGTTGCCTCAGCCTGTGTCTCTGAACGGAGGGGTTGCCATGACACCCAGCATAACATGGGGGAGGCAGTGCAGATCCCTCTCAGACTCCGTTTTCTCCTCTGGTGTGCTTGCTCTAGAGGGTAAATGTAGGGGAGATAAGAGCAGGAAGAGGTCCCCACTCGCCCCCACCAAGTCCCGTAAAAGACTCAGTGTCCCGCGCAGAGACAGGCAGGGGGAAGCTTCTGGCTTCTTAATAGGGGGACATACAGATCTCACTGGACAGCAGCTCGCTTCTCCTGGGGCCGCTTCTACATTCCCAGCCCGGTCTGGAAGACGTCGGCCCCCAGGCAGTTGTAAACCACGTGGTCCCAATCGCACCTCCATCAGACTAGCATCATGGATGAGCTGCTCCTCCGGGCCCTCGTCCCCCTGTCCGCACCGTCTCCTCCACCGTCAAGGCATCCAGGTCCAGAGCCACAGCAGCTGTCGCCTCACACACTCGCGGGGCACTCTGTACAGGGCAGCTGCTGAGTGCAGCCATCAGTCGGCGCCACATTCCTTTAGTGAGCGGGCCGTCCTCCTCCGACAGTATCTCCAGGCAGGCATCCAGGCCAGAAATCATGGCACCCTCGGCTCCAGCGGGGGGAAGTAAACCGTCTATATAATTTATTAACCTTAAATTTGCTCTCTCATACATTACCTCCAATCTGGATTAAATGAGTTACTGCCTTGGAATATTCTTTGATTGTTTTGGAATATGTGAAAATTATCAATGTCAGATAATCAATGCATGTGAGTTAGAGATGTGGTGTGAAATCTTGAGTGCATTGTGTCCTGGGATGGTCTGCTAGAGATGGTCTGCCTGCGATGGTCTGCTTGCGTGAATGCCCTGTAACAAACAGTGCGGCTCCAATTATAGTCAATTTGACGTCACTGACAATCTATTCTCTATATTAAATATAATATTTACTATTCTCAAGAGGGCAGTGTTGCACTTCAGATTAATTCCACCATTTAATTTTTATATCTCTTATCTCAGATCAAGAGGTCAATCTGACTTACAAAGACCCTCTATTTTCAATGTAGACTCTGAGCCTATCCTGTTCAAATTAGATTTATTTTTCCACTCCTCTCAAAGTTTTTACTAGGTCTCTTTATCAGTTGAATTCCTTTCTCTGTTAAAATCACAGAATCTATTCTTCAATAATTATACTATTTACCAGTTATAAATACTTATTGGAGCATCTATTTTCTACTGTAAATATAATAAAATATACCTTGATTATAAAAATATATTTCGTGAATATAATCATACATTTACAAAATTTTTACTTTTATTCCTATACCCAAAGAGAAAATATCTTTTTGTTTTAAAGGCTTGTTAAGACGAACCAATAAATTTAAATATGACATGTCTGGCACTTAGCTTCAGCATTATATCACATAAAGACATTTTAAGGTTCCCTCATGTCTGGCATTTATAAAAATAAACTTATTTTAAAGTTCCACCTAGCCGTGAACTATTAAAAAAAATCTCTGTTCATTTCTAAAACTAGGGAAAATTGAAAAAGAAAAGACTTTCCATTTAAAACAAGATGGCTACAGGCATCCATTTTAATTTTTTCATTCTAATATACCCGACAGTGTCTGCCCAGTGTGCCCAAAAAGTGTTTTAATTTCACTTGATTCCAAAAATAGTCTCCCCAAAATCTTAAAATCCATGCAAAAAAAATATTAATCTGGCCCTATATTGTAGCATAGCGAATTATTTTGAGTTGTTCATTGTGAAGATACTTGCAATGCCAATTCAATGAACATAATCAGAAATGTCACATGTCAGGTATGCCATACAAGGGACAACCAGCAAAACTGCCCAAAATGCAACTGTTTATTTAAGCATTCCATATTGAATACCATTGAATTTCTATAGTGTACTAAAATTTGTAGGGGATGACTCTCCTATGTTTAGAATTATTTTAATAAGAGAAAAGCAGACTTCTATAAAGTGTATATTACTAATACAATGATTTCTTATGTTGTAAGACAAAGTCATGGCAGGAATAGTAAAAGCTCCTCCTTTTACAGCTCTTGTACGAGAAACCATGGGGCCATTTCAAATGAGTTCACTCCATCCATTCTCAAGCTTTCTTCCAGCATATTGACTGGATAGAGATGTTGGTTGGGATGGCTGTTCCAACCTTCATTCTGAGTATGTGAAGTGTACATAAGACCTAGTAAGAGCAACAAGGTTATTTGAACTTACAAACTGGTGAAATGGGTATATCCGAGTTACTAAGGCAAGTATGGCCAGCATGTGGATTCCTAGTAGCTCACTGAGCATCAAAAGATAACGTGGTTTACCATGGAAATTATTCAAAGATTTTTTCGCACGTCGAATAATTAACATTAACTTGTCATGCCAGTTGGTGTTGCAGTATGATTTCCTGGTCAGAGAGGGCGCCATTCTGGTATTCTAGCATCTGGGACTTCTGCACCTGGTCAGAGATCTAGGAGGACTTTAAATGGAAGCAACTGAATGAGCTTTGTGCCCTGTCACGTTTTCTATTGACCCCCTCAGTGCGTTTCTGATTATCAGGGTTCATGATCTCCTGGTTTGACTTATGGCTAAATATTCTCTGTTCTGATTTCTGTTCTTGTCCCAACTTGGTTTATGTTTATTCTGTGTACTGACCCTGGCTGTTGTAATGTCACCTTTAACAACTCTCATTCCTTATATGTGATTGAATTGACTATGAAGGAGTTAATGCTCTTGTTGCAACTGATAAGCATTTGTACTTAATTATTGTTGATGATGTCACTAATTGACCACATTATATGTATGGAATTGTTTGATAAATTCAGACTTGACAAAGACCTATAGGTCGAAACGTCCTTCACAGCTGAGGAAATAAACCCATTTTCACTGAATAATACAGAAGAGTCAATACTATATGCTTTATATTTGTTCTGCGATATCTCTATTGTCTTTCTTCAGCACTTGTATGCATTGTTCATATACTCTATACAGCTTAGTACTGGCCATTCTAAGGACCAGCATGTCAGATTAGGGGTTTGCTTAACTGGGTTTTGTCTGCGTGCTGGGTGACTCGCTATCCTGACACTTTACCTGCACCAATTTATGCAAAGCACTTTAAGATATACACAGTTAATGTGACAAATGTATGGACATCTTTCCTTGAAGAATATGATGTATGGTGTCATTTGAACAACTTTGCATTTGCCATTTCATTTGCCTCTCCATGCACCTGTGCCAGATGTGTGTCACACGTACAGAAAGTTGATTTTTCTGTCTTTAACATAACTTCAATCATTTAAGTGTATTTAAAATCATGTTCCATTTCTTAACTGTTTTATTTGAGCCATCTTTGAATACGTTTGGTACCATTGCCTGTGTTCACATTGCTCCTTAGTTTCCAATCAGTGAAGGATCTCAGCAGCATGCAAGCACTGTCCACTAAGGTAAATAGAACTTGTGTTTGACTCTTTGAATTAGAGCTACTTGTCTGCAGCCACAAATGCATACTCAATCCAGGGAGACCTTTTGGAATCCTAAACAGTTCTTTTGAAGTAATGATTTTATCAAAGGTATGCTAGTTATTTGCTTTGTGCGTCGCTTGCTGAAATGATTTGTGCAATGAGCGTTTATTAAGGATCACTATTATAATCAGTTTCATTTTCTATCTGTTCTTAAGCAAAATGGTTGAAAGTGCTAATTGTTCAATAGATTTCACTAATTACAGATGTTTGTGCTGATTCTATATCCGCTTGATAAGGCTTGCATGAGCAACCAAAACATTGACTTTGCCCCAATAAACAACTTTTACCTTTTTTTTGTTTTCGAATTTAAGATTTCTATTTTGAAGTAATGTCAGCAACATATCATGCATATAAAAGATAACGGCCTCGCAGGGCCACCGTTGGTCTGATAGCTATACGCATATATGAAAAACAAAAAATGAATAAGGGAGGGAAATAAGAGGAAAAGTAAAGCGCAGCACCAAAAATCGTAGGCATATAATGAACTCAAAAAGAGGGGAAATGGGGGGGGCGGAGCTAACAGCAGCAGCGAGCAGTCGTGTTTTGGAGGAGCTCTGTTACAGCATCAGTCTTAAAGTGCATTTTTCTGCTCCTACAGGACTTCTTGCTGTGCCCGATTGACCCAGGAGGGTCTGGGGAGTACCGAGCATCTGGTGTGCCCTTTGCCTGCGCGCTCCAGGGTTTCCTTTGTCAGCCTCGTATCGATTTGGGCCTGGTGACGGCGGCCATCTTGGATGGCGGCCATCTTGGACGGCCTGGACGTGATTTTCGGGCCTGTTCTTACCTGTGTGCCTGCAGTATCTGATCCGTCATGCCCGGCAGTCGTGTGCTGAAGGGGGGCCCTCGCCAGCGGGACATCCGTGAAGCTCTGGCAGGTGGGTCGGCTCCCAGAAGAGGGTTGGGGTCCTCGTCTCTCCCTCCAGGCTATGGATCATCGGGGGACGATGATAGTTCCTGGTCCCTCGGAGGTGGGCCGGGGACTTCATGGCTCTCCCCGCCATCACAGGCACCGGAACTGCGCCCTCTCTCCGCAGCTGGGAAAAAACGTGTGCAGAAGAAGCGCAAGGCCATTTGGCAGCATCTCCACAGACGGCGGTGGCCCAGGAGTCATCGGAGGAGGGACTGACCGGGGACCCCCAGCTCTCTGCCATCAGCAGTGTGGCGTCTGAGCGACGACCCGGCCCGAGGACGGACGGAGGAGACGCAGAGCCTAGACAACGGGAAGATGACCATCTCCCATCTACAAAAGGTGACCTGCGTAGAATCCTGGATGATATCAGAGAGATAAGGGAGGTATGGCGCCCGGAGGTGGCAGCGGTTAGAGAAGAGGTTGCTGTGGTTCGTGCTCAGGTGTTGGAGGTGCAGTCGACGGCTGCTGAGGTGAAGTCGGAGCAAACGCTGTTGTCCGGTCAGGTCGCTGCCCTGAGATCTCAGGTGGATGTTCTATCTCGCTCCGTGGAGACTTTAGAGACCAGACATAAACGCCGCAACATCAGGGTCAGGGGCATACCAGATTCGATTGCGGCGACAGAACTATTGTCCTATGCTACCCGTTTGGTCCTTCAGGTCGCTGGACTTCCACTGGACACTCCAGACATACTTGGCGCTGCGTTTCGGGTCAGGAGACTGGCGACGTCCTCCAGAAGCACACCCAGCGACGTTGTTATAGCTTTTAGGGAGGTTGCCCATAAGGGAAAAATTATGTCCTCTCCTGGGGCGCGAGACCCTGTGCCATTTGAGGGCTCCTCCCTGACCTTGTTTCACGACCTCCCGTTCCAGACCCTGCTGGCACGTTGCCGCTTTCGGGATGTAGCAACGATCCTTCGAAGAACCGGGATTCACTACCGTTGGGGCATGGCGGGTTCGTTAGTAGTTACGTATGCCAATGTTTCATATACCATTACTGACCCCGCACAGGCATGGAAGGATCTAGAGGCAGCAGGTATCTCCCCGGACCTCCTGGAAATACAACCGGGATGAGAATCATACCACCCCTCACCAAGCACTTCTGTTTTTAGTTCTTCACGAGTTTTTCGGACAATTTTCTGTATGACCTCTGAGTGGATATTTTAGAGAGCCATGGTCCGGTTCTTGAACTTTCACGCGTGCCTTTTTGTAATATGCCGGACTCTGTGCTCCTTTTTCCGCTCGTTCTAGTTTAATCCACGCTACTCTGCTGTTCTACTCGTAAGAAGTTTAGCTGGCCCTGCGTGGCCGTATTTCTGTTCGTGTGATTTCATGACTTTCTTTGTGTGTTTTGAATCTTTAAATAAAGAATTTTAAAAAAAAGAGGGGAAATGGGGGTCTCGGAGAACCTCTGTGATCTTTCGAAAAATAAGTGGGGGGATAGGGAAAAATACTCAAAAAGAGCAAAAAGCGAATAAGTCACTGCAATAAGAAAGAAAAAAGGCCATAAGAAGGCATCAGCAAGTAAAAGAAAGAAAAGTCTCAAAAACCCAGACAGGGAGCGTTAAAAACAAAAAAAAAAACAGGGTGAGACGAGATGAAAAGGTGTCTCTGGGGTCCCATCAACCCGTATCTCGGAAAAGGGGAGGTTGTGCAGCAGGCAGGGCGCCATATGTGAAGCCTTTTATCGCTCTTGTTGCTCCAGCCAACGTGACACCGCAGCACTTGATCCACATCTCCAATAGGCCTCCGGGCATCCAGGAGGCCCCGGTATCCGCTCCCCCGCAGAAAATCTCCATCCGCCGCGTGGCGCAACCCAGCACACTTGGCGAGGAGGGGCCCTCAACTCCCCCCAACCGAGATCTCAGCCTCCAGGTCATGTTAGTGCTCTGCCCGGCGCCGCATGGGCCAGCACCCCGGGCGCACCACGCAAATCGTGAACACCTCGTGGTACCCACTAAGGCTCCAACTCAGGGACCAGCAGCTTCCGGGGCTCTGCTTCAACTCTCACGTTCCTCAGGCCTCCGGACTCCGACAAGCCCGCACAGCATTCCAGAGACACAAGCGTGTCCTCTCTCCCATCTCTCTCTTCGCGGTTCCCCGCAGCGTCCATGATACGTGCCTCATTGGGGCTTCCAGCCGGAGCAGCCCCGTCAGACCAGGGTCCACCATCCTCCGGCAACTTCGCAAAGCATGGGTCGCCACACTCCCCTGGTGAGAGGACCATTCAGATCCTCCCCATCCAGGAGCCGTAAGCAGGCCTCCAGGCCATCCAAAAAGGTGTCCATGCCTCCCACGTGGGGCGTGTGCCCATCTCTCCGCTCCTCGCCCGGTCCGACCGCCTCTCTACTCAGATCTCCGTCTAGGGCTATCAAGAGAAGCGGGCCCATCTTCTCTTCAGCCCCCAGCATAGGGTCAGACCGTGCCAGGGCGTCAGGGCAGTCGGGTAGAAAAGACCCAGGGGTCAGGAGGAAGGCCGCAAAATGGCCACCAGCCCCTCGTGTCATCTCCGTTACGTCGGCCGTGGGAATGTCTCTGGTCCAGAGGGGGGGACAGAACGGCCTCCGGACATCTTAGATCCGGTGGCCAGCTAGCCTGGGTCCTAAAATCAAAATGTCTCTGCGTTCCAAGCTGTAGATAGGTCCCAAGGGCGACAGACGTGCGGAGCTCCACAGAAACACGTCTGCTCCCTTCGGCAGCCGGCCACGCCCCCCACCTTTTGTTTTTTTTATTACCCTGCCTCTGCTTACCCTTCTGCATATAGGAAGAATTATCAAAACCAAAAATAAAAAAGAATAAGGATGGAAAGATAATTTTGTCTTCATCACAAAATAATAAATCCCCCGATTAAGAAAATCTAAGAAATACTGGCCCTTGCTCAAACAAGACCTTCCAGAGAATCATATTATGGTTTTCAAAAGGGTTGACAATTTAATCTGTTAATTAGCTCCAAGTCAACTTTGTCGGGAAAAAAAAAAGTCTAATGAATCATTGTAAGAAGGAAAGGGTTTGTTCCACACATAACCATCAACCAAAGAAATTCAGAAATTTCACCAGTACTAATACTGGAGAAACATTTATAAATTAATCATTTCATTATTTGAAGAAGTAAAAATATCACCTCTTTATTGCAAAGTAAATGAGGAGACTGATACATCTGCAGAACATTCCGAACTTTACATTAATGGCTAATGGAATATTTTAGGTATCTTTATATCAACACCACCTTTTCAACACGTTTCAAACCAACACTGATTTAAAAAAGACACTCCAATTTGGACGTGGTGTGTATATTTTTTCATGTTTCAAGATGAACTCTTTTAAAAATTAAGGGCACATCTAGAGACTGTAATATCGCTTCCAACCATGTAAATATTTTATGAATTATCTTGAGGAGGATATCATATATTTCATTCGTTTGTTTCAAGAAAAAGCCAGATACTGATAGCAGTATATCGATGACATTCAAGCATCACAGAGCATCTCATTAGAGTCTCTAGATCAGTGTTTCTCAACTCCAGTCTTCAGGATCCACTAACAGGCCAGGTTTGCCAGATATCTGAAGCACAGCACAGACAACTTGATTTGCTTCTCACTGATTGCAGGATTCAGTCTCCAAGGTAATCCTTAAAATCTGGCCTATTAGTGGGTCCAGAGGACCAGAGTTGAGAAACAATGCTCTAGCTGAATTCTATCAGTTTCTTAATGGTTGCACTAGTAGCAGAAAATTTGCAATGTCTAATATCACTCATGAACTTGCTTTTTTGAACAGTTTACTTACAATTAATGTATTTCATTTTCCCACAACTTTGTGTAGGAAATCAATGGACCATAAGAAACTATATGGCTATATCAGTTTGCATCCTCCTTCTGTGGTAATGTCTGTAAAAAAGCCAACTGATGAGAGTGAAGCAAATAGTTTCAGATTAATCAGAGTGAATCAGAGCTGCCCATTTCACACAAAGGGTGTGATGGGAAGGCTGTTGAAGGAGGTTCTTGGGAAGGCTGCAGTTGTTTATTGAAAGACTATTTTTGATGACTGTCGCGGGACTACAGAGTAGGGATGAGCTGAAAGCCCCCGTGTTCGGTTCGACTTCGAACTCGAACAATTTCAGAAGTTCGAGTTCGAACTCGAACACGATCAGAACTCGATGTAAGTCAATGGGACCCGAACGTTCGATTTTTTAGAGTGCCCTCCAAGAGGGCATATATGCTAGATATTTGCCATAAAAGGTGTATGGGGGTCCGGGTAGTGCCCTGGGGGACAGGAAACAAGGACAAAAAGTTTTAAAAAAACGTTTTTAAAGGAACAGTGAGTTTTCCATGAAATAAAGGTTAAGAATAAAACCGAAAAATTCCTTCAAATATCTTGTCTAGGAGGTACCCATAACCTGCCCGTGAAGCGGCGGATTTGTAGGATGTATAGAAACATTTAAAACCAAAAAAATGACATTTCAAATGACGGTAAATGGTTTTCCTTTAATCTATTCATAAATAAACAACTGCTTGGGGCGGCAGCCTCTATGAAAAGAGGAGACGTTTTAGGACACGCAGAACAAGTTTAGTGATTTTTTTGGCTAAATTATGGTGGAATTTATGCAGGCTTTGGATGAAAGTAACAATAGGTGCTTTAAAATTGAGCCTTTAGTGTCGGCAACAGTGCCGTCACACCGTAACCCTTCTGTGGTATTGTGGAAGAGTGCAGGGTTGGACCCTGTGGTCAAATATTAAAATGATATGAATCTGGTACACGCGTCAGTGTCAGTGCACACAATTATTTTGCCTTTGGTGGCATCAAGTGCCTTCACACCGTAAGTAACCCCTCTGTGGTATTGTGGAAGAGTGCAGTGGTGGACCCTGTGGTCCAATATTAAAATTATATGAATCTGGTATAGGCATCAGTGGCAGTGCACCCAAATATTGTGCCTTTGGTGGCAGCAAGTGCCTTCACACCGTAAGCCCTCTGTGGTATTGTGGAAGAGTGCAGTGGTGGACTCTGCGGTCCAATATTAAAATGATATGAATCTGGTATAGGCGTCAGTGGCAGTGCACCCAAATATTGTGCCTTTGGTGGCAGCAAGTGCCTTCACACCGTAAGTAACCCCTCTGTGGTATTGTGGAAGAGTGCAGGGTTGGACCCTGTGGTCAAATATTAAAATGATATGAATCTGGTACACGCGTCAGTGTCAGTGCACACAATAAGTAAGTGCCTTCACGCCATAACCCGTTTGTGGTATTGTGGAAGAGTGCAGTGGTGGAGGTTTTGGGAACGCAGAAGAGATCCCCGATCTATTCAGTTACGTCAGCATCAGGGGATTGATAGCTGCTGATCCAGGACTGATTCATTTTTATAACTGTCAGCCGGTCTACAGAGTCGGTGGACAGACGCATTCTTTTGTCTGTGACAAAACCTCCAGCGGCACTGAACGTCCTTTCAGAAAGCACGCTGGATGAAGGGCAACCTAGTAGCTGCATAGCATATTGGCTAAATTCTGGCCAGTGATCCAATCTCAACACCCAGTAAGCCAGTGGATCATCTGCTGTAAAAGTATCCAGGTCTGCCCTTGCCCCTAGGTAGTCCTGCACCATACGGTGAAGACGCTGGCAATGGGTGCCTACATTTGACGTCCCTGGGCGTCGTGGACTAAAAAAAATTAAAAAGGCATTAGTCAAGCGGCCCCGGCCTTCACCGCTCTTCCTCTGATCATCCGCAGCCTCAGAAGCACCTGTGTCATCACTTGGTAACCTACCAGTGCCTGGAAAGGTGTTACGCAAGTGTCGCTTTAGATCGTCCTCAAGTTGTTTCATCCTGTCCTCCATCTGTGCGGGCAGGATGAGCTCTGCAACTTTACCCTTTGTGACATAAGGAAAGGGAAGGTCATTGAGGGGCGATACATTTCCCCTCGGTTTCTGTCATATATGAAGAAGTAGTAAATCCAGACCAGGTTTTCAGGCTGCATGTAGTGTCTGGATTTCCAGGTTTTGTGTCTCTCCCCAGGGTTAATTACTTGATTGGTGTTTAATCAGGGGAGATAAAAGAGGGGAGGCTAAAACAAGGAAGTTGCTCTGGCCTGGGACTCAGAAAGCCTTCTGAGGGAGCTGCAAGGTGTGTAAAAAGGTTGCTTACAGTAATTTTGTTCGTTTAAGGTGGCTGAGGTTAGCTCACCATTTGTTAGATAGGAAATCTAACTGTTTAGTAAGAGCCTGAGCGGCAAGGGTTTATTTTCTGTTTTCATTTCTGTTTTATTGCAACCTTTTAAATAAAATACTGTCTGCTGGACAGGTTTAAAAGAACTTTCTTTCGCCTGGACTGCCTTTTTCCCAGCAAAGGTAGCCTCCATTTGAGCTATACCCCCCACATATGGTGGAGAATGCGGGCACTTTCCCTGTGCAAGTTGCAGGATGGAGGACGTAGTAAAAGCCTTGCTTCAGGCCACTGCGGTCCAGCAGGAGACAAATCACCAGTTTGCAGAGGCTCAGCGGCAGATGTTGGAGTCCCAGCAAGCTGACCGGGATGCCCAGCGAGCTGACCGGGATGCCCAGCGAGCAGATCGAGAGGTACTGAAGGAGGTGGCTCAAAGCCTCCTGGAATTAAAGCGTAACTCTGTGGCTTCAACGCCTGTGGAGCAAAAGGTGATGCGTGCCAGCCATTACCTGCAAAAGATGAGAGCTACCGATGATGTGGAAGCCTACCTCACTACGTTTGAGAGGATTGCTACACGAGAAGGTTGGCAGAGATGTGAGTGGGCGGGGCTGGTTGCACCATTCCTAACAGGGGAACCCCAAAAAGCCTACTATGACTTGGAACCTGAGGCTGCTCAGGATTATGATGTACTTAAAGCTGAAATCCTAGCAAGACTAGGTGTTACTATTGCTGTTCATGCCCAGCGGGTGTATCGGTGGAACTATAAGGCTGACAAGCCCCCAAGGTCCCAAATGTTTGACCTTATACACCTTACCAGGAAATGGCTCCAACCTGAGACATTGTCGCCGCCGGAGATAGTGGAGCGTGTGGTGATGGACCATTACTTACGGGCTCTTCCTACCTCCCTAAGGAAATGGGTCAGCCATGGAGATCCCAAAACAGCTACCCAGCTTGTGGACATGGTCGAGCGATACACCACAGCAACAGACTTGCTAAATAGCCCCGTGCTGGAGCGTCCTGTCTCACCCAGAGGACACCTGCCCAGAGGACCTGGTAAGCCTGTTCCAGGGGTTAAGGGCACGGGAGAGACTTCTAAGACCTTTGCTAAAGGTGAAGAGACTACAGGCTCTGGACCTAAAGACTGGCCTGGTAGGTCAGGAAGGACCATGAGGCCATATACAGGACTGGGTGCTGAGCCTATAAAATGCTTTCGCTGCTATGGGTTAGGACATATTGCTGCTAACTGTCCACTTACTGATGAACCTATGCAATGTGATAATGCTAAAATGGGGAAACGCATGTCTTTCTTTGCACAAGTGGTTTGTACTGCATCATGTCAGGAACGAATTGAGAGGCAAATGTGTGTTCTTTCCATTGATGGAAAGCCAGTTACAGCTCTGCTAGATTCTGGTAGTGTGGTAACTCTAGTCAGAGCTGACTTTATCAGCCTCAACAAGTACCACCCTAGTACTATTGGGGTTATTTGTGTACATGGGGACACACGTGATTACCAGACCGCTGTAGTGGAGATTGGTACTCCATGGGGCTCTGTGACACAGTCTGTGGGTGTAGTACCCTCCCTGCTTCATGAAGCTATAGTGGGGAGGGATTTTTCCCAGTTTTGGAGACTTTGGGAGAAAAAAAGGTTCAGGTGGATGGTGCTCCCCCTACAGGTGAATCAAGGGAACTTAGTCCAGAACCTTTTGACCATAACATGGAAGAGAATATTGTGGGTGTTTCTAATGAAGGGGTTATGCCTTTCCCCCTTTCTGTGATGACTGGGGAACAGGAGGATGTAGAACCTGACCCAGAGAGTGTGAATAATGAACAAGAGGTTGTACCTGGTGCTAGTACCGAAAGTGGATTAAATATTATGCCTGACTTAGAAGTCAGGAAGGATGATTTCCGTACAGAACAAATGAATGACTCCACACTGACTAGAGCCAGGGAAAACATAAAAATGATAGATGGAAAACCCATTGATCCCGACGTAAGAATATCTTTCCCCTACATGATCCAAAAGAATGATTTACTTTATCAGGTGGTAAAGCAAGGGGAGGATGTGGTGGAACAATTAGTAGTCCCAAAACCATACCGCAGGATGGTATTGGATCTTGCTCATGGTCACATAATGGGTGGACACCAGGGTATAGAGAAAACCAAGGAGGCAAGATACCTGGGGTATACCATTGGTCGGGGTTTGGTTAAGCCTCAAATCAATAAGGTTGAGGCGATTCAAAAGTGGCCCCAGGCTATGAATAAAAAGCAAGCGAGGGCATTTCTTGGGATCACGGGTTATTATCGGCGCTTCATACCCAATTTTGCCACCATTGAGGCTCCTATGACTGATTTGACGAAGGGTAAAGGGTCAGTCATGATCATGTGGAATTCTGAGGCAAATGAGGCATTTCAGAGGTTGAAACAAGCTTTGTGTGCTCAACCGGTGCTTGTAACCCCAGATTTCACGAAGAAGTTTGTAGTACAGACAGATGCCTCTGATGTGGGTCTGGGCGCTGTACTATCCCAAATCAGAGATGGGGAAGAGCACCCTGTGGTCTATCTCAGCAGGAAGCTTAATAAACACGAGAAAAATTATGCCATTGTTGAGAAGGAGTGTTTGGCTATCAAATGGGCCCTGGACGCCCTCAAGTATTACCTATTGGGTAGACAATTTAGACTTGTCACTGACCATAGCCCCCTGAAGTGGATGTGTGAGAATAAAGAAAGGAACAGTCGAGTTACAAGGTGGTTCCTGGCTTTGCAGACTTTTAAGTTTACCGTGGAGCACAGAGCAGGGAAGCTCCAAACCAATGCTGATGCCCTCTCGCGTGTCCACTGCCTCTCCGTTACAATTTCTCAACCGCAGGGGCTTGAGCAGAGGGGGGGATATGTGACATAAGGAAAGGGATGGTCATTGAGGGGCGATACATTTCCCCTCGGTTTCTGTCATATATGCAGAAGTAGTAATCCAGACCAGGTTTTCGGGCTGCATGTAGTGTCTGGATTTCCAGGTTTTGTGTCTCTCCCCAGGGTTAATTACTTGATTGGTGTTTAATCAGGGGAGATAAAAGAGGGGAGGCTAAACCAGGAAGTTGCTCTGGGCTGGGACTCAGAAAGCCTTCTGAGGGAGCTGCAAGGTGTGTAAAAAGGTTGCTTACAGTAATTTTGTTCGTTTAAGGTGGCTGAGGTTAGCTCACCATTTGTTAGATAGGAAATCTAACTGTTTAGTAAGAGCCTGAGCGGCAAGGGTTTATTTTCTGTTTTCATTTCTGTTTTATTGCAACCTTTTAAATAAAATACTGTCTGCTGGACAGGTTTAAAAGAACTTTCTTTCGCCTGTACTGCCTTTTTCCCAGCAAAGGTAGCCTCCATTTGAGCTATACCCCCCACACCTTGTATCCTGGATCAAGAAGGCTTGCCAACCAGTAATGATCCCTCTCCTTGATAGCACGAATCCTGGGGTCCTTTAGCAGGCTTTGCAGGATAAGGGAGCCCATGCAGCGTAGGTTGGAGGTGGCATTAGCTTCCGAGTCTTCCTGGTCAATGAGGATGACCCCAACGTGCACTTCCTCCTCCCAGCCACGTACTAGTCCTTGTGTTTCTGGGCACACAAAACCCTCCCTTGAGGAATCCCCACCTTCAATGCCCCCACTACTTAAATATTCCTCCTCCTCATACTCCTCCTGTCTGATTTGAGGACCCGCAGGAATGCTGTCTGCGCATCAGTTGTGTCACTGATGCATGCACTGTCCCTGCTCACCATCCCCGTTGCCTCCTCAAATGGTGACAGTACAGTGCATGCATCCTTGATCATCAGCCACTGCGGGGGGGAACCAAGTTGACCTGAACCTGTCCTTGTGCCATACTCACACAGGTACTCATTGATGGCCCTCTGCTGCTTGTGCAGACACTGCAGCATTGCCAATGTCGAGTTCCACCTGGTGGGCATGTCACAGATCAGGCGGTTTGTGGGAAGGTGGAATTCTCTTTGAATTTCTGCCAGGCGAACACTTGCTGGGAATGACCGTCTGAAGTGGCTGCAGACTTTTCTGGTCTGGCTGAGAAGCTCTTCCAGCCCTGGGTACCTAGTTAGGAAACGCTGTACCAACAGATTTAGGACGCGTGCTAGGCATGGTACATGCGTCAACTTACCCAGGCGTAGGGCGGAGAGAAGGTTGCTGCCATTATCACAGACGACCATTCCCAGCTGAAGCTGGTGTGTTGTTAACCATCTCTGCGCCTTCCCCTGTAGAGCTGACAGAATTTCTGGCCCAGTGTGGCTCCTGTCCCCAAAACAAACCAGCTCAAGCACAATATGGCATCTTTTTGCTTGAGCCATTGTGTAGCCCCTTCCACACGTCGGTTTAACTGCCACTTCGCCAGAGACATTGAAGGAGGAGGAGGAAGAGGTGGTTGAGCAGACAGACCTCATATAAGCAGCTTTCTGGAGGCGTGGTGGATGAGCAAGCTCCAGCACAGAGCCCCATCCTGGATCCCTTCCAGCTGCAAGCAGAGTTACCCAGTGTGCCGTGAAGGAAATGTAATGGCCCTGTCCATGCTTGCTGGACCACGTGTCTAAAGTAATGTGCACCTTGCTGCTGACTAGCTTTCCCAATCGCTCCATAACATTGTGTTCCCCGTGCTGGTATCAGGGCCGTCTTTAACGCAGGGCAAAAGGGGCAGCTGCCCCGGGCCCAGTCATTGTTGAGGGGCCCAAAGCAGCTGCCCCTTGGGCCCACGTAAACCCTGGGGGACCGCTGGCGCCGCCTCTCTATTTGCCTAATTTAAATTGCCTCCGCATACTCCGACTGCACAGCGGGGGGGGGCACGAGATTCCCAGCGCTCCAACCGCTGATGCAGTCCCAGGATTCCGCATCCGACTCCTCCACGATGCCTGCATCATCATTCTGTCCCCGCGCATTACACACAGTGTGCACGGGGACAGCTGAGGAGAAGTTTTGAGAGTGAAGGAGCAGCCCATGAACTGATCGTCTGCTTCTGGTGAAGAGTGCAGAGATCACTCGACCTCTCTCCTGCTGTTAATTTGCTCCCAATGCATTGCTGGAGGAACTCCTTCCACTAGACGGCTGCTCGGTGAGCCCCCCTGCCCCCCACTCCCATCGACTGCAGCAAAGCAAAAGCCTCTGGAGAGTGAAAATCCACATTCAAGATGAGATCCAGCTGTGCAGATTAGAAGTCAGGCAGGATGAGAGCCGGAGAGGGGGTTAATGGCCCGGAGTATCCAGAGATGAAAGCTGTGAATACCTGAGGAGCAGACAGCGTGACAGCAGGATGACCAGGTCAATTACTGTCAATAGCCTGGGCTGGGTATCTGACATGAGGCAGGGCTGGGTGTCTGGCATGAGGCAGAGCTGGGTATCTGGCATGAGGCAGGGCTGGGTATCTGACATAAGGCAGGGCTGGGTGTCTGGCATGGGGCAGGGCTGGGTATCTGACATGAGGCTGGGTGTCTGGCATGGGGCAGGGCTGGGTGTCTGGCATGGGGCAGGGTTGGGTATCTGACATGAGGCAGGGCTGGGTGTCTGGCATGGGGCAGGGCTGGGTATCTGGCATGGGGCAGGGCTGGGTATCTGGCATGAGGCAGGGCTGGGTATCTGGCATGGGGCAGGGCTGGGTGTCTGGCATGTGGCAGGGCTGTGTGTCTGGCATGGGGCAGGGCTGGGTATCTGGCATGGGGCAGGGCTGCGTATCTGGCATGAGGCAGGGCTGGGTATCTGACATGGGGCAGGGCTGGGTATCTGGCATGAGGCAGGGCTGGGTATCTGACATGGGGCAGGCCAGGGATGTCATTAATATTAATTCCTCACTGGCTGCAGAGGAGAGTAAGGGTTAAATCTTGTTGATAGATGGGTCTTTCCAGGGTTTTACAATCTAGTGTACGCTGCCTATCTGCCTGGATCTAGTTTGTTTTCTGTTTTATATATTTATTTGTCTAGACATCCCTCCACTCACCTAAGCCTCTCTCTACCATTGCATTATTGCCCTGTGTTGCTCTACAAATGTGTCTGTACACATAAATCTTCAGATGACCTATGTGGAGGTAATTCTTTAGTGTTTTTGAGTGGTTCAGGGTCCCTTGAGTGATTTTATAAATTTCACTTAAATAAATCCAGTCTAGCAAAAGAAGAATTTTAGCAATTGTAACAATTTATTTTAAACCTTTGAGGAGATGGTCTTCAGCATACTGCAGACTCCTCATCCCAGATCACAGCAATAAAACTCACGGTTATATGCGGTATATATGAGTGTATCACAGAGCTCTACAGAAGTAAAACTCACATTAATGTGCCGTCTAGGGATGCAGCCGGTCCCAACCCGGGTTTCCATTACCCGTTTCTCATTGCACGGCTCGCAAGCCACATGCAGTGGCGCACTGTAAGGTCTACAGTGTCGGCTTGCAGACCTCCGCTAGTGACATGTGATGTGGGTATGTGTTTAATGGTGACATGCGGGTGTCACCTGGTGAAGCGCAGGTGCCACCTGAGGCAGATTGAAGAAAAAAAAGAGGGAGAAGAAAGAATGGCACAGATGACAGAAAAAAGTGAAAGAGGCACAGAGGAAAGAGGCACTGACCGGGCCCAACCACACTGCGCTTTACTATGAGTTTTATTGCTGTGCAGCGCTGATACTCATACACCGCACATCGCTGTGAGTTTGATTGCTGTGGAGCTCTGTGATACCCTCACACACACACCACACATTGCTGTGAGTTTTATTGCTGTGGAGCTCTGTGATACCCTCACACATTGCTGTGAGTTTTATTGCTGCGGAGCTCTGTGATATGCTCATACAGTGAACATTGCTGTGAGTTTTATTGCTGCGGAGCTCTGTGATATGCTCATACACAGCGCACATTACTGTGGGGGTGGAGAGCAAAATTATGTGGTGAGCGTGGCTTTCGGGGGGGCCCAAAAAAATGTTTGCCCAGGGTCCATTCAATATTAAAGATGGGCCTGGCTGGTATAGTATACATACAGAAAAAATGGCGTCGCGCCCATACTCACCGGAGCGGCTGCAACAACCAGGAGTAACAGCCCAGTTAATGTATAGAACATAACAAGGGAAAAAAAAGTGTCATCTGCGCTCGTTTCTATGTATTCCATGTGCAACAAAACACTGAGGTTTTTGTTTGTTTCAATGGCCATTGCAACGTAAGCGGCTTTTTGGTTACATTGGTTAGGTACTCACTCTACAAAGAGGTGCCTTGAAGTGGCGAGTGAGTTTACGTTGCAATGGCCATTGAAACAAACAAAAATCTCAGTGTTTTGTTGCACATGGAATACATAGAAACGAGCGCAGATGACATTTTTTTTCCCTGGCTGGTATAGTGCTGGAATGGCCTTCCGTGAAAAGCAATGGCGTTTTGGAACCTGCCACTGTGGTACAGCACATTCGGCAAATTCACGGAAGGAAGTAGAGTCCACCAGCTGGAAAGGCAGCAGCTGTAATGCGAGTAATTTTGCTAAGCTGGCATTTAGACGCTGTGCTTGGGGATGGTTGGGACTATATTTTTTCTTACGCTGCAGCAGCTGAGGCAACGTAATCTGACTGCGTAATTCTTCAGCTGATGGGATGCTGTCACATTCTGAGGAAGGACCTGGTACACCCATTACTGTAGCATCATCCCTGTCAGTGGAGGTTTTAGGCAATGACATGGCAGGACATATAGTGGGAGTAGAGACAGATGAGGATGAAGACCTATGCAAAGTGTTGTGCCAACAGGATGCATGGCAGGTGGTCATATGCCTTATCAAGCATGTGGTACCTAAGTGTGTGATGTTTTTCCCACGCTTGATCCTCTTCAGACATAGCTTACAAATAGCAACGCTGCAGTCTGCTGCACATTTTGTGAAGAACTCCCAGACAGCAGAGTTCCTGCACGTGTGCTTTGAGACAACAGCACTCTGCACCTGAGCAGCTCTGACTTCTGATGCCATTGCCTTGGACTGACTACGGTTGGTCATAGAGGACGTTGTGCCTCGTTTTTGTTGCACCTCCTCCTCATCACTTGACTCCTCTGTTCGATCAGGCACCCAGGTGGAGTCAGTGACCTCATCATCATTGTCATCACCCCCTATCTCTTCGTCAATGGAGCCAACCTGACAATATGCTGCAGCTGCTGGGGGAACATGAGTGCCAGTTCTTTGTGTGTCACTGGCACCCCCTCCCTCTAGGCTGATTTTACTCCCTTCCTCAACCTCAGAGTTTGAATCAGAGCACTGGAGTTGCTGCGCATCCTCAAGCAGCATGTCGCTGTCATTGTAGTCAAACAATTCAGCTGACTCCTCTGTGTATGTTGGGGAGGCTACGGCAGGAGTAGCTGTGGACATGGAGACTGCATTAGATACTTTGGCAGCTGAGGTGGACTGTAAACCACTACAAGCCTGACTGGCAGAGTACTCAGAGGATGACCTGGTTAGCCAATCCTGCAAATTCTCTGTATTTTGCTGCAGCATAAGACGGCCAGCACCAGTTAGAAAGGACAAGCGTGCCCCTGCAGAGGATGCACACGTCCACGATGACCAGGGGCACTGCCTTCTGACACAGCGGCTGCTTGCCCTCTTATCTGTGTCTGGGAGCGTCTGCCTGTCCTTTTTGGTCTTTCTGACATGGTGAGTGATATATAGATTAAAGATATACAGAACTCTGATTCAACTCTGGTATAAAGATTGATTCAACTCTGGTATAAAGATTGGAGATATACAGAAGTCTGATTCAACTCTGGTATAAAGATTGGAGATATACAGAAGTCTGATTCAACTCTGGTATAAAGATTGGAGATATACAGAAGTCTGATTCAACTCTGGTATAAAGATTGGAGATATGCAGAGCTCAGATTCAACTCTGGTATATAGATTAAAGATATTCAGAACTCTGATATAAGTCAGCGATTTTACTGATATTTTCCCTGCAAGGCTGCCAATGTCCTCTACTCTCTCTCTCTGATTCACTTCCTCTCCTGCAGGCTGCAACACCCTGATAGCTGGCAACAGCCAGATTCAACTCTCAATAGATAAACAGAAGAACTCTGATTAAACTGTGTTATTGTATGGTATCTAGAATTGGCTGTGCCAAGACAGATTTCAATTTTCTGAACTGTGGTATAACTCACTGATACACACTGATAGCAGGCTGTGCCAAGATAGATTCAAATTTGCTGAACTGTGGTATAACTCTCTGATACACACCGATAACAGGCTGTGCCAAGACAGATTCTAATTTGCTGAACTGTGGTATAACTCACTGATACACACTGATAGCCTGGCTGTGCCAAGACAGATTCTAATTTGCTGAACTGTGGTATAACTCACTGATACACACTGATAGCCTGGCTGTGCCAAGACAGATTCAAATTTGCTGAACTCTGGTATAACTCTCTGATACACACTGATAACCGGCTGTGCCAAGACAGATTCTAATTTGCTGAACTGTGGTATAACTCACTGATACACACTGATAACAGGCTGTGCCAAGACAGATTCTAATTTGCTGAACTGTGGTATAACTCACTGATACACACTGTCCCTGATAGTCTGGCAGTGCCAACACAGATTCTAATTCCCAGAAATCTCCTACAACTCACTGAAACACACTGTCCCTGATAGCCTGGCAGTGCCAAGACAGATTCTAATTCCCAGAAATCTCCTACAACTCACTGAAAAACACTGTCCCTGATAGAATCTGTGTTGGCACTGCCATGCTAATTCCCAGAAATCTCCTACAACTCACTGAAACACACTGTCCCTGATAGCCTGGCAGTGCCAAGACAGATTCTAATTCCCAGAAAATCTCCTACAACTCACTGACACACACTGTCCCTGATAGCCTGGCAGTGCCAACACAGATTCTAATTCCCAGAAATCTCCTACAACGTCACTGATACACCCTGACAGATCAATCTCCTCTCCTCTCTGATTCACTCCTGCAAACATACATGCTGGGGCTGCAGGCAGGGAATAAGCCTTATATAGTGTGTTGCAGGACTTAGCTCTGTGAGCCCATGATTGGGCAAAATTTGCCCAATCAGGACTCTGAACCTTGATTGGCTTGGCATAGTCTTGCACCTGACCTGTGGTCTGGTGCAAGGCTGTAGCCAATTACAAGCTTCAGGCCAGTGGAAAACTGCATTGTGGTGCATTGTGGGCGAACATGCGGCAAACACGAGGAAATGTTCGGAGTTCGATGAACAGCCGAACGGGCAATGTTCGAATCGAACTCCGAACTGATCCGAACCGAACGCTCATCCCTACTACAGAGGCCATTGCATCTAGTGCTGGGCAATTGCATTCTGTTTTACCCCCCCCATAACAAAGCATACGAGAGCACACCAGAGAAGCCCTCTCTACCCACAAGACACCTTTTATTTGCTGTCGACAACTGTGCTAGCCCACATTTGGGATGGTTCCAGAAACATGACGATAACTTTTCTTTGCTTCAGACACCTCCCCCCCCCCAATCTCAGATTAAACATTTGTGGGATGAGCTGGAAAGGAATATTCGCTCCAAACGTACACCGCCGTCAAATGATTAGGAACTGAGTGACACACTCATGTCTGCATGGTACACGGTAACTCAAAAAGGCTTTCAGCACTTTGTTGAATCCATGACTTGATGAATTCAGGCTGTTTTGAAGGCTAAAGGAGCTGCAAGACGCCAATAGTTGGTGGTACCTAACAAAGTAGTCAGGCAATATATGTGCATTTATAACGTTCATTGTCTTGAGAAAGGTTGATGTTCAGCTAAAACATTGATCAATACCTCGTTAAAAGTGTCATGGATCTGCAGTGGATTGTCTGGAGTCCTCTTTTTTCAAATTACTAATTTTTTTACAACACTTACATATTGCACTTTGGATATTGAAAACTATCCACTGTAGAGCCTCTTCAGGTTATATGATCCTATAGTATTTCCTCAAAAGGCCTTTGGTGCCCTCTGCTGGTATAAAATTTAGTGTTTGGCCTGAATCCTTTTTTGTAATGTTTCATGCAACTATCTTAAATCTATGCCTTTGGTTTTTTAATCAAATAGAGGAGTCTGGAAGCAGAAAAGAATTATGGACCACAGTGCTAGTTCATCACTTTTCAAGGATTCAGCAGAGTGTTGAACATTTTGTACAAGAATAATATATAATTCTACACTCAAACAACTAAGATTAAAATTTTTAAAAAGCTTTAGAAGTATCGCAAGATATGACGAAGCAATGAAATGGTGCAGAAATATGGCAGTCCATCCCGCCTGTATCAGTTTGTCAAATTCCGTAACGTCTCAAAGAATTGTCTACCTTTTATACTGTACTGCAAGTACAGTGCTGCAAATATGTTGGCGTTTATAAAAGGTGAATTATTGGTACTGGACAACTTTAATGTAAATTGACCCATAAAATGGTAAATACTTATTCACTGTTCCGATTCCGACCCAATTAATCTTCTCTCCCACCTGCTTAAATCCTCAACCTCCCTATCATAATCTATTGAACTGGATACTTGAATGCTACTTTGATGGTATAAGCAAGTAATAACGAGTATTGTTAAACCTTTTGAATGACCATCCCTTAGTTTACGGTGTCTGAAGGGGAAAAAAAAAGTCACCTGCCAAACTCTTTATAATCTATCTTTTAGGAACTTTAACCTCCAGATTTTCCAAAAATACTTGAACACTCGATAGGGAGTGCCACATGGTGTAACATGCATACTAGTATCACACATTACGCCGGGCATGCTGATATCCTCCCCATCTAAATGCTACAGCGGACATTGTATTTGTGTCACAGCCCTTGCTTGTCTGCCTGTCCTGCTCTCCTGGCACCCCCTTGCCTAGATCAGCCCGGCCGCTGAGATGCTCAGATCCCAGTGCCTCGAGCAGCCTGATCTGTAGCTCCAGACTTGTTTGGTCTGATCCTCTGCCCTGGAGCCTTTTGAATTTCCAGAAGGTCGCTCTGTGCCTTCTGAGGGTGATGGCGAGTACCTTGAATGAGACACCAGACAGGCTGTATGTTCAATCAGGAATAACTGACCTTTATTGAAAGATACTTCTATTTATGCACAGGTCCAACAGGGATCATTTGCATAAACCAAATCACTGGAAGATGAACTCTGTTACATTAGGTCATTTAGATTAGATGTTTACAATAAACATTCCTTCCCATTCAGTTATCACACAATATTAACATAACCGATTGTCCCAATAGATCAGATTGCCCTGTCAGTGACCACTGTACCAGACCCATGACTCCTCAAACATGCAAACAGAAAACAGACAAGGAGAATATAGCCTTCTTGAATAATCACAGAGCACACAGACCATTTTGGGTAGGTCTCACCCTTCTTGAGACTTAGTGGATGCCGGGATCACAGGTTCCTAGATCAGTTTGATTGCAGAGGATGATGGGGATGATGGTTGTAATTGCAGGAACCAGAAATGGGGAATCAGGATCAGGATCAGGTAGCAACAAAGCAACGATGTTCACTCTCCGTGAGCATGAGCTGTAATGTACTAAGTCTCAAGAAGGGTGAGACCTACCCAAAATGGTCTGAGGCCTTATCTACTGAGCCACCCTAAAAAGAGGCTCTATACCACGTGAGTGTGTCAATGCTTTTTGTTATACATTATCAGCATAACAATATTACGCTATACACTCTCCATTTGTCCGAGGTTGCATCCGTATCACTCCACCATTCTGGACAAGAGAGAGTGTATATAAGAATAAAAAGCGTGACAAGAACCATCGAACACTGCGGGTGAAGCCCCCCCTCAAGTGGCTTGCAGGCGCTGACAGAGAGCCTCACAGGCTCCACCTTTGTGAGTGTGCAATTGTTACCTTCTGTCAATGCTCATTTTTTACCCTTGGTATTGCGCAATTAGTTTTTTCTCTATTCTATAGGTATATGTTGTTGTTTTTTTCTACCGGTCTATACCCGAGATGAGTATACCCTTTGCACTCCATTTTTGACACCTGGTGAGAGTGTTCTAAGTGTTTGCCTTTTTTGCGCTCCCTGATCTGCCTTCTCGGCATATCTACTCTCTTCTACTATAATTGTGGGTGAGGGATACACCCATTGGAGAGCTGCAACCATCCATTTCTGTGTTTAGAGTCATTTTTTAGCGCCGCATAAACATCTTTCACCCATTCACCTGGGTTCCTTTGTTGAGTTTCATTATATATATATTTTTATCCGATTATTGATTATTGTATTTTTTAAAGCAAAACACAGACAATTAAAAGAATTCAGGATAATTTCTAAGAGATATAAACGATTGATATTTGTGTCTCGTATAAGTTTCTTATGAAATAATAATCCCTGATATATTGGAGGCAACTGCCGAGGTAGGTCCAGTAAGTCCAATATAGACATATTGGAGGCTTGGCTGATAAATCCAATATATAACGTGTTGTATTCACGTGCAGAGATTATATCCGACATAACTAATAAACTAATCCCTATACGCAGAACAGCTATCCTACTCTTCCGATCCTTGAGATGGTCGGCACAGTTACCTACTACCAAAACCCAGAGGAGGAAGCTTATAGAGGTATACACACAGGTTTAGCAGTATGGATGAACGTAGACCTGAGACCAAGCTAGTCTAGAACCAGACAGACATGGTAAATAGCACAAATACCCAGCAGGGGTTAGTAACAAAATATCTCAACGGAATATCAAGGATTGCATTGCCAAAGTAGTGTGAGTCATATGCTAGAGTCATTTGCCAGAATGAGTGTCAGCCGTGTGCCAGAGTCGTTCGACAGTATGAGTGTCAGCCATGTGCCAGTCGTTCGCCAGTATGTCAGCCGTGTGCACAAAGTCGGTAACCACAATGGGTAGTCAGAAGGGAAGCCAAGGGGTTAATCGCCAGAAGAGTAGTCAGACAAGCAATGGTCATACACAGTATAGCAAATACAAAATATGGATGAGCACTGACAGGATGTGAAAACCACATCAGGGCAACGAGTGGACTTCAGGCGCCTGGTTTTAAACCCGACACCCAAGTGTCATCATGCCGCACCCCGTCAGCGTGCGCGACCCCTAATTGCGAGAGGATCCCTTAACAGTCTGTGCCCGTCCAGCGAGCAGCGAGGAACGTGCTGCCGGGCGCTGGCTACAGTAGACGGGTGAGATGTGACAGTTAGACGTGGAAATTTGTATTTAGACACTTCTTGAAAAATAAAAAAACACGTATTTTAAAATTTTCCAAAACTCCAGTTAAGGGGGTGATTATTTTTATCAATACACCTATATTTCAAAAAACCAAAGATGTTACAGGTGTGAAAATTGGTATTCTTCGTGAAAAATAAAAAAACATGTGTTTTTACCATTTTTCCAAAAATCCAAGTAAGGGGAGTGAATATTTTAAACAGGATACCTATATCTCAAAAACAGAAGATGTTACAGATGTGTACATTGGTATTTAGATTCTTCTTGAAAAATACAAAAAAGACACTTATTTTACCATTTTCAGAAAATCCATTTAAGGATCGTGATTATTTTTATAGGTATTTTTTTCAGTATACCTATATTTCAAAAACCAAAGATGTTGCAAGTGTGAAAATTGCTATTTACAATCATTATGAAAAATAAAAACACACGTTTTACCATTTTCCAAAAATCCAAGTAAGGGGGGTGAATATTTAAAACAGGATACCTATATCTCAAAAACAGAAGATGTTACAGATGTGAAAATTGGTATTTAGATTCTTGAAAAGTAAAAAAACACATATTTTACTATTTTCAGAAAATCCATTTAAGAGGGGTGATTATTTTTATCAGTATACCTAGATTCCAAAAACCAAAGATTTTGCAGGCGTGAAAATTGGTATTTACAATCTTGGAAGAAAGAAAAAAAAGTGTTTTAAAATTTTCCAAACGTCCCATTAAGGGAGGGAGTTGATATCTTAAAGAGGATAGACCAATGTGAAAATTTGTATTTAGATCCTTCTTGAAAAATAAAAAAAGGTGTTTTACCATTTTCTGGAAATCCAGTTGATACACTGGATCAGCAGATAAGAGGGATGCTGTTACTTCACACAGAATGGAGTCTCTCTGCAGCTCCTCTCACAGCCAGGGCTCACACACTCCCTCACTGCTCCAGCATGTGTGCTTCCCTCTCACAGCCAGGGCTCGCACACTCCCTCACTGCTCCAGTATGTGTGCTTCCTTCTCACAGCCAGGCCTCTCACACTACCTCACTGCTCCAGCAAGTCTGCTTCCTCCCCACAGCCAGGCCTCACACACTACCTCACTGCTCCAGCGTGGGAGAACCTGTGCTATTATTGCGGAACCACAACCCACCTAAGCTCTGTAATGGCACCAGATTGTGACGTTCCCCTGGACAGAACTGAATAGATCCCTAGTAACAGACCTCTAGCCCTCTGATCCTTCGGGTGGTCGGGACCACTAACCCTATAACTCTAGCAGCCACAAAAGCCAGGGAGATAGTACAAGGTGATACACACAACAGGTTGAGGTATAGAGAGAGATATAACAGGCAGGGTTGGCAACAGGTATATACTTGGTACTGCGATACAGTATGCGGCAGGATCGATGGGACACACTAGCAGCACCAGGCGATAAACACAACAGGCAGAGAGAATCGTCAATATAACAGGCAGTGTTGGCAACAGGTATATACTTTGTACTGTGATACAGTATGCGGCAGGATCGATAGCATACACTAGCAGCACCAGGCGATAAGCACAACAGGCAAGGGTATAGAGAGAGAATCGTCGATATAACAGGCAGGGTTGGCAAAACGTATATACTTTTGTACTGCGATACAGTATGCGGCAGGATCAAATAGCACACACTAGCAGCACCAGGCGATAACCACAACAGGAAGGGATATAGAGAGATAATGGTCAATATAACAGGCAGTGTCGGCAACAGATCGGGTCAGAACAGGTCCTCAGAACAAGCAGGGTCAGCAACGAGTCAAACACAAAAATTGCAAAGCAGCGATGCGAGAATGAAACTCCACGGCAAGGCAAGGCTAATAGCGCGCGATCCTGATTTAAAGGCCAGCGGCTTCGCGTCATCACTCCGCGCCTCCTGATCAGCCGCCAACGCTGCCGGAGCTCCTGGCACTCGGCAGCACCACGCATCTGGGGCCCCCCTAAAGCCCTGATGTCACACAGAAAGCACTCCACAGAAATGTGATTGAGGCTACAGTGCTCATCGATTCTGGTCGGGGTAGTCTGTTCATACCACGTATACTTCTTATACCTTCAGAATATCTGTATCAATTCAAAAGATTTCAGTTCACCCTAAAGGTTTGTTTTGCGGTGACTATCAATTAGCCTCAGGGACAGACTTTGAAGGAAGCAGGGACTGTCCTAAGAGAAGTCTGCTTCTCACATCTGGCAGGTTTATGTTGCCTGTTCCAGAGTGAGCTCACCTAACTCTCTGGTACCCTGAGCATCTGAAAAAAGAACCACTAATGAAGTTTACAAAGAAGTACTCAAACAGTTTTTTTTCTGTGGTCCAGATGCCAAAAAAACAAAAATTGTCTCATTGTCTATATTTACAACACAAAAGAAAATTCATGGACGCATATGAATGAAAAAACTTTCAGGGTTATTCAGAGATCTGAATTGCTGGCGAAAGGTAACCGAACGCTGAAATTCAGCGTACGGTTACCTTTCCTGGCCATTCAGGGAGCAGGCAGTTCGCCAAATGTTGGCGAATTGCCTGCACATACGGTGACTGTTCGTTGCCTGTTGGAGGGCAGTGAAATTCCCAAAAAGAAGCAATGCTTCGTCTATTCAGAGAACACAAACCAGCTGAGAAAAGTTGCTGAAATGCCCTGCCATTTGTGGTTTAATTCGACAGGTTTATTCAGGCAAATCCCATAGGCTTCAATGTTAAAAATATTCCCGTTTTAATTCAATATCTAATAAACCGTTGATTATAATATTCTGCAGTAAAAGTTTCATTTTTAGATTTTTTAGGATCTTTTAGGCATTTTTTAACGAAAATTTTTTTTAATCAGTTTTTCTTTTTTCTGTTACAGCCCTTTTTATAATCATTCATTGGATCTCATATGTAAATTTCAGACAATTTCGGTCAGTAGTTTCTTTGCAAACAGCATTTCACTTTTCAAACAATCGAGCGTACTGTTGTTTGTTTTTTTTTCTCCTTTCGTCTGCGGTGTCGAGTTTTTCCGGCGGCTGCTCTGCGCTGTGATCGGCTCTTGCTCGGGTTTCTCCGGCGTGGTTAGTCCAGATGTTTTTATGGGTTTCGGTGTGCGTTCGCCGGGTTTTGCAGTGAGTGTTCGTCGGGGGTTTGCGGCGGCTTTTCCCTGCACTTCAACGGCCCTGTGGTGCTTGCTGAATACACCGCAGGGTCCCCGAAATGGGATCGCCAAATCACACCGAATTGAAGAGAACGAAAAGTCACCGAACATGCGGTGACTTTTTGATTCTCTTTGAATAACCCCGTTTTGTAGCCAATTTGCCCTCACTAGCGTCTGCAATAAACATTATTACTTTAAGACATCAACCTGTAAATTATATTTCATAGTTTGGACAAAAAAAACTCATGTTTCTTTTAAAAACAATTGTAACAGATCCCAAAATCCACTTGAGCAAAGCCATGGGCAAGAGCTATTGTATATACAAATATATATCTGGGAAGTGTGGCTGGATCTTGATCTGTCATTTGGACTTCATAGTGACATGGTGCTGGTCAAACTGTACCCCAAGGTAGGTTGCCTGTTCAGATACAAAAAGTTTTTAGGGATAAAGGATGTGGGACAACGGTTTGTGCGGTCTGTGGATTATAGGGATATTGTATGTGTGCACACTGGCCCACACCCATCAAGAAGCTCACAGATATTTACAATTTAGGCCAATTTCTCCTGCAACGTGATTACAAAACTCAACAGTGTGATACATAAGGCTGGGTTCACACCTAAGCGTTTTACAGCGCGCTCCTGCGCGGTGTAAAACGCTTAAACAATGAAATCCCATGATTTCCTATGTGGGCATGTCACACCTAAGCGTTTTAAAGCACGCACGAACACGCTTTAAAACGGCCGACGCAAAAAGAAGTCCGGGAGCTTCTTTTCGGGCATACAGCAGCGCGTTCGCGGCCATATCATAGCCGCGAACGCGCTGCAACGTGCGTTCGCGCGTTTTTTTGTATGCGCGAACGCGCGTAAAAAAAACACGCGCATTGCGCGACGCAGCGCTACGCCCGGGTGTGAACCCAGCCTAAGAACTAAACGACCTGAGCCGAATGCTCAACCCCACGCCTCTCCTATAGCCACATTCCTCCACCACCTCACTCTCTCCATCCTCCACTACACCATAGAAAGCAGTTGTGGAATAACCTCCCAGAAAGTATAAAATCCTGAGTTCTCTTAAAAGCACATCCTCCTCCTTTCCACAATGGAGACAAACCCGAAACGAATGTAAACTAGAATTTTCCATGTATTTACAATAACAGCAACACGATGTGTGTAAAACACAGAATTGTGATACCACTGGTAGGTAATCCCTGGACATACTAGGGATCGAGAGATATCTCAATGTATTAATTCCTGCGAAAATATTCTTTAAATAAAGTATAATAATGAACATTTCCTCGATAAAAGAACATGGGCTTATCCACTAAACTGCAAAGAACTGAAAACCTTGTTAATCTCAGAGCAGTTGCTCGGGTGAGGCTGAATTGGTATTATTATAACATGGCAATTTTGCATGTTTTTTTCAGCTTCCACTGAAACATGAAGTTCCCGGATGTGTCACACTCTTGCAGTTCCCCCTGGAACGTGTTACAGATATTGTCATGTCGCTGGATCTGCGAGGCGGGGGTATGTAGTGTTTAGTTCTGTTACGCCATGTGACGCCCCTTTATTCCCCGCGTTAGTTCTGTTACGCCATGTGACGCCCCTTTATTCCCCGCGTTAGTTCTGTTACGCCGTGTGACACCCCTTTATTCCCCGCGTTAGTTCTGTTACGCCATGTGACGCCCCTTTATTCCCCGCGTTAGTTCTGTTACGCCGTGTGACACCCCTTTATTCCCCGCGTTAGTTCTGTTACGCCATGTGACACCCCTTTATTCCCCCGCGTTAGTTCTGTTACGCCGTGTGACACCCCTTTATTCCCCCGCGTTAGTTCTGTTACGCCGTGTGACACCCCTTTATTCCCCCGCGTTAGTTCTGTTACGCCATGTGACACCCCTTTATTCCCCGCGTTAGTTCTGTTACGCCATGTGACACCCCTTTATTCCCCGCGTTAGTTCTGTTACGCCATGTGACGCCCCTTTATTCCCCGCGTTAGTTCTGTTACGCCGTGTGACACCCCTTTATTCCCCGCGTTAGTTCTGTTACGCCATGTGACACCCCTTTATTCCCCCGCGTTAGTTCTGTTACGCCGTGTGACACCCCTTTATTCCCCCGCGTTAGTTCTGTTACGCCGTGTGACACCCCTTTATTCCCCCGCGTTAGTTCTGTTACGCCATGTGACACCCCTTTATTCCCCGCGTTAGTTCTGTTACGCCATGTGACACCCCTTTATTCCCGCGTTAGTTCTGTTACGCCGTGTGACACCCCTTTATTCCCGCGTTAGTTCTGTTACGCCGTGTGACACCCCTTTATTCCCCGCGTTAGTTCTGTTACGCCGTGTGACACCCCTTTATTCCCCGCGTTAGTTCTGTTACGCCGTGTGACACCCCTTTATTCCCCACGTTAGTTCTGTTATGCCGTGTGACACCCCTTTATTCCCCGCGTTAGTTCTGTTACGCCGTGTGACACCCCTTTATTCCCCCGCGTTAGTTCTGTTACGCCGTGTGACACCCCTTTATTCCCCCGCGTTAGTTCTGTTACGCCGTGTGTGACACCCCTTTATTCCCCCGCGTTAGTTCTGTTACGCCGTGTGACACCCCTTTATTCCCCGCGTTAGTTCTGTTACGCCATGTGACACCCCTTTATTCCCCGCGTTAGTTCTGTTACGCCGTGTGACACCCCTTTATTCCCCGCGTTAGTTCTGTTACGCCATGTGACACCCCTTTATTCCCCGCGTTAGTTCTGTTACGCCGTGTGACACCCCTTTATTCCCCGCGTTAGTTCTGTTACGCCGTGTGACACCCCTTTATTCCCCGCGTTAGTTCTGTTATGCCGTGTGACACCCCTTTATTCCCCGCGTTAGTTCTGTTACGCCGTGTGACACCCCTTTATTCCCCGCATTAGTTCTGTTATGCCGTGTGACACCCCTTTATTCCCGCGTTAGTTCTGTTACGCCATGTGACACCCCTTTATTCCCCGCGTTAGTTCTGTTACGCCGTGTGACACCCCTTTATTCCCCGCGTTAGTTCTGTTACGCCGTGTGACACCCCTTTATTCCCCGCGTTAGTTCTGTTATGCCGTGTGACACCCCTTTATTCCCCGCGTTAGTTCTGTTACGCCGTGTGACACCCCTTTATTCCCCGCGTTAGTTCTGTTACGCCGTGTGACACCCTTTTATTCCCGCGTTAGTTCTGTTACGCCGTGTGACACCCCTTTATTCCCCGCGTTAGTTCTGTTACGCCGTGTGACACCCTTTATTCCCCGCGTTAGTTCTGTTACGCCATGTGACACCCCTTTATTCCCCCGCGTTAGTTCTGTTACGCCGTGTGACACCCCTTTATTCCCGCGTTAGTTCTGTTACGCCGTGTGACACCCTTTATTCCCCGCGTTAGTTCTGTTACGCCGTGTGACACCCCTTTATTCCCCCGCGTTAGTTCTGTTACGCCGTGTGACACCCCTTTATTCCCCGCGTTAGTTCTGTTACGCCGTGTGACACCCCTTTATTCCCCGCGTTAGTTCTGTTACGCCGTGTGACACCCCTTTATTCCCCGCGTTAGTTCTGTTACGCCGTGTGACACCCCTTTATTCCCCGCGTTAGTTCTGTTACGCCGTGTGACACCCCTTTATTCCCCGCGTTAGTTCTGTTACGCCGTGTGACACCCCTTTATTCCCCGCGTTAGTTCTGTTATGCCGTGTGACACCCCTTTATTCCCCGCGTTAGTTCTGTTACGCCGTGTGACACCCTTTATTCCCCCGCGTTAGTTCTGTTATGCCGTGTGACACCCCTTTATTCCCGCGTTAGTTCTGTTACGCCGTGTGACACCCCTTTATTCCCCGCGTTAGTTCTGTTACGCCGTGTGACACCCTTTATTCCCCCGCGTTAGTTCTGTTACGCCGTGTGACACCCCTTTATTCCCCGCGTTAGTTCTGTTACGCCGTGTGACACCCCTTTATTCCCCGCGTTAGTTCTGTTACGCCGTGTGACACCCCTTTATTCCCCGCGTTAGTTCTGTTACGCCGTGTGACACCCCTTTATTCCCCGCGTTAGTTCTGTTACGCCGTGTGACGCCCCTTTATTCCCCGCGTTAGTTCTGTTACGCCGTGTGACACCCCTTTATTCCCCGCGTTAGTTCTGTTACGCCGTGTGACACCCCTTTATTCCCCGCGTTAGTTCTGTTACGCCGTGTGACACCCCTTTATTCCCCGCGTTAGTTCTGTTACGCCGTGTGACACCCCTTTATTCCCCGCGTTAGTTCTGTTACGCCGTGTGACACCCCTTTATTCCCCGCGTTAGTTCTGTTATGCCGTGTGACACCCCTTATTCCCCGCGTTAGTTCTGTTACGCCGCGTGTGACACCCCTTTATTCCCCCGCGTTAGTTCTGTTATGCCGTGTGACACCCCTTTATTCCCGCGTTAGTTCTGTTACGCCGCCGTGTGACACCCCTTTATTCCCGCGTTAGTTCTGTTACGCCGTGTGACACCCCTTTATTCCCCCGCGTTAGTTCTGTTACGCCGTGTGACACCCCTTTATTCCCCGCGTTAGTTCTGTTACGCCGTGTGACACCCCTTTATTCCCCCGCGTTAGTTCTGTTACGCCGTGTGACACCCCTTTATTCCCCGCGTTAGTTCTGTTACGCCGTGTGACACCCCTTTATTCCCCCGCGTTAGTTCTGTTACGCCGTGTGACACCCCTTTATTCCCCGCGTTAGTTCTGTTACGCCGTGTGACACCCCTTTATTCCCCGCGTTAGTTCTGTTAGGCTAGGGTCAGAGTGGGGCAGTCGGAACGCGCGTGCAGGCGCACTAAATCACGGCGGCAGTAGCAGCACATAACGGCCAATGACGGCCAATATACGCAGTACGTGCGTACGAAAGTGCGCCGACACCACGCAACCAGCAAATGAACGCATTTTTATCAGAACGTGAAACCGCTGCTACTGACGTACAGAGTGCGCTGCGGCCGCATAGCAGCGTGTGTGCGTGATTAGGAGATGTCAGACGCTGCTAGTGTGCGGCCAACATAACGTTCAAACAGCCGGATTTCCCTAGACTTCTTTTCACCCCATCGTCATGAAATACGTCCAGAATTGCGCATCGTCTGACCACTTAAGCGTATTCCGTGAAAAAATGCGTGCGCACGCATCGACGTACATTTTGACGGTGGCTGCAGAAAATGCGCTCATCTGTCCCTAGCCTAACGCCGTGTGACGCCCCTTTATTCCCCCGCGTTAGTTCTGTTACGCCGTGTGACACCCCTTATTCCCCGCGTTAGTTCTGTTACGCCGTGTGACACCCCTTTATTCCCCGCGTTAGTTCTGTTACGCCGTGTGACACCCCTTTATTCCCCGCGTTAGTTCTGTTACGCCGTGTGACACCCTTTTATCCCCGCGTTAGTTCTGTTACGCCGTGTGACACCCCTTTATTCCCCGCGTTAGTTCTGTTACGCCGTGTGACACCCCTTTATTCCCCGCGTTAGTTCTGTTACGCCGTGTGACACCCCTTTATTCCCCGCGTTAGTTCTGTTACGCCGTGTGACGCCCCTTTATTCCCCGCGTTAGTTCTGTTACGCCGTGTGACGCCCCTTTATTCCCCCGCGTTAGTTCTGTTACGCCGTGTGACACCCCTTTATTCCCCGCGTTAGTTCTGTTACGCCGTGTGACACCCCTTTATTCCCCGTGGCATTTACAGGACCCCAGCAGTAGTTTAGCAGTTTGCACGACGGACGGATACGGAAGCCGCTGCGGCAGATTCCCCGTACAGACGAACTCCGGGGGCGGGGCCAGAAGACGCTAATCTCCTTGGCCTTTTCCGGCGCTCTTTCCTTCCTCTTCCGGTGGCGGCTGTCTTAGGTATGGCTGCTCTGTGTTTTATCCCTGACTCGGAACAATGCGTTAATCCCTTTCCATCCTTGCTCGGGGCCTGTCTCTGGAGTCGCACACTGGGTAGGGGCTCTGTCGGAACTCCATTCTGACCTGTACAGAGCCGTATGGACACCGGGTGAGGGGACCGGAGGCCAGGCAAAGGCTGTTTTCTGGTGGCTCCGTGTAGGCCTCATCACCGGGCTCAAGTGACTGTGTATCTGGGCAGGGTGCACGACGCCAGCTTGTGGGGTGGGGGGGAAGCATGTCCCTTCATAATTACCCACATGAGCTCTGTGTGTAACCACAGCGTGTTACACAGCTCGCATGCTCTGTGCGTCCCGTGACTGGTGTGTCCCGGGGCTTTCGTGTGTGTGTGTTTGTTTGTTTGTTTGTGTGTGTTTGTGTGTGTGTGTGTGTGTGTATATATATTTTGTGTGTTGATAGTCTTTTGGGTGGTGTTTGTCGGTAGGATGGGCCCTGTATGTGCTGCAGTGTTTGGTAAACAACATCTGTGGAGTTAAGAATTTTCTGAACTGCAACTCCCATTATTCTCTGGCCATCTATTGTATTCAAAGACGTTTGGAATTGTAGACATCAACATCTGTGGGGCTGGAGTTTGAGATCGAAGGCTGGGGTCAGACGAGCATCCGTGAGAGTGGACTTCCTTCCTCTCGACGCCCACCTCGCCGAGCACACTTAGTACGATCCCCCTATGGAGGAACGCGCTTTGTAGCATCAACGCACACCCTAGTGCATCGACGGGGATGCTTTGTGGACAGACGCTTGTTGCGCATGCATTTTGTGGCAGCCCTGTTGCAGCGTCACAACACGGCGACGGTAAGCACGTCGGTATAGGCGCACCTAGTGCACTCGTCTGCTGGTATAAGTTCAGCTATTGTTGGGCACATCAGAGGAACCTATATGTAGTTACTACTTTATGGTCTCACAAAGCAATTGCGCTCTGGTCTGCAAGGTTACAGCTTGGTTTTTTACATAGTAACTTGCTGTAACACCATATGTAGTGCACGCAGAGCATGTCTGTCTTCCCTCTTGCCTAGAACATCTCTTAGGCCAGGAACATTTAAACTCCTTCCCTCGTGTTGCTGAACTACAACTCCCATGATTCCCTGGCCATCTGTTGCATTCAAAAGATTTTTAGGAACTGTACAGCATCAACATATGGGGCCTGGAGTTTGGCATCCTTGCTTTTATGCTTTGGGAGTCATGGGTACACGTTGGCGTTTCTCCTCAAGTGTGTTATTTTCTGCAAAGCATACCTGATTTATCTGGATGAAAACAGAACATATTAGGTGTTCATAGGAGCTTTAGCTCGGGTAAAGGTTGCTGTTCTAATGTCTAGACAGCCCCTGTTACCAAAACGGTTTATGTGGATGTTCATGTTGTGGATTTTTTTTACCTGTACATATGTCAAGTAATACTTGTTGCTCTGTGTATATGTGATCTCTAATCAGAGACAATTCTTGCTTTTTTTTTTTTTTTTTTATTCGTTTGGTAACTGTAAAATGTATTGCTTTTCTTTGCAGATTTGAAAAATGGTTCAGCGCCTTACATACCGTCGTAGGTTGTCCTACAACACCACCTCCAATAAGACCAGGCTGTGAGTATATGTCTAGTTTCCGAGGTTCAGACTTTTATTTCACAAGATATGTTTTACTAAGGTTCTCATGTTTATTTCCTGCAGGTCTCGAACACCAGGTAACAGAATTGTTTACCTGTATACCAAGAAGGTGGGCAAAGCACCTAAATCAGCGTGTGGCATCTGTCCCGGGCGACTCCGCGGTGTAAGTATTTAAACGGTTTTCCCAGGCTAGGAAGTTGCAGCTTTTTGCTGGTTTAAGGTGGACACCTTGTTTCCTTTTATGACCTTAATGAAAATGTGTTTTATTCCTTTCTCTTAAAATTAAAAAAAAATGTCTCTTTCATGCAAGAATGACATGACACTTAATGTTATAAAGCAATACTAGTTCAGCTCTCTCAATTTGGTGGTTTGTGTATCACACACACAATAATACAATCAGTGCCTGTGGTGGTGCAAATCCAATAACATGTTAATATAGTGTATCAAAGTGCAGTTTTACTTAACATTTTATAAAGGCTTGTAGTGGACTTGTTCATACAGATGTAACTATTGTGTTTTCCAGCGCCCTTTTGGTCTGGGTCATTTGCAAAATGACTGTAGAGTTTCTCAATTTGGGACTGATGGTCCTAGACAAAGTGCTGCCAACTTTACCAGGCTAAATAACTACCCCACCTTTTGTTTCTGGGGCTTGTGTGCTTTGCATAGACACTGCACAAATTCTATTTTAACTACTTTTGTACAGTGATTTTTGTAGATGACAGGGTTGTGACTTATTTTTTTTTCTTCTCATGGTCATCTTTTATTTTTGTAGAAATCTTGATCCACGAAGCTCAAATTTTGTTGAACTTCTTACTGCTAGCTAGTCATAACTGAGCCAGTGCCATCGTTTTCATGCTTAGGTCTGACGTTCTGGCAAAGGGAATTCAAGGTGTAGCTTACCTGATTTCCCCATAAAGGTTTATGCAGAGTAAGGCTGGGTTCACACCACGGCGCAGCGACGCGCAATGCGCGCAGGTTTTTTTTTTACGCGCGTTCGCGCATACAAAAAAACGCACGAACTTGCGTTGCAGCGCGTTCGCGGCTATGATATGGCTGCGAACGCGCTGATAACTGCCCCAAAGAAGCTCCCGCACTTCTTTGGACGTAGGGCGTTTATCAGCGTGTTCATGCGCGCTGAGAAACGGCCAGGTGTGATATGCCCACATAGGGAATAATGGTATTTCACTGTTTGAGCGTTTTACAGCGCGCAGGAGCGTGCTGTAAAACGCTTAGGTGTGAACCCAGCCTAATGCACCTTGTGGGAAAGCATGAAGATAGTTGGAAATTAAGGTGCAATTTTGTTTCGCTGAACTGGAACATCGCACAATCTTAACGTTTATGCTGACAGGGTTAATAAAGAGACCTACAAGTCCAGCAACTAACTTTTTTAGATCTGACTTTGAACAGTCAAATATTTGTTTTTACAGAAGTTTCCAAAATCTTCTCATGTGACTGCTCCGGGAGTGGGTGTACAACGATGCTGAACCTATGGCACACGTGGTATGCGAGCTATAAGGTTGCCATCGCCAGGGCTTTCTTTCTACCAGCAGGGCATATGCTTCTCCCCTAGGATGTGGAGCACGTCTGCAGCCTATGGTAGAATTTTTTCTATTCGGCTCCAGCCTTACTGGGATGGTGTTTTAATCCATTGTCAAAATGCGGTGGCTCACATACAGGAAATTATCATTAACTGCCTTTTTATTTGCCAATAATTGCTGAAGTTGGCCAGCTGCGACCTGCAAAGTTCTGCAGATCGTTCATCTGGAACTGGTTTGGGGCTTCTCCCACAGCAGGGTGACATATGCGTAAGACTTCCTGACTGTGTTGCGCATGAGTGTGATAAGTGAAATGAGGCTTCCCTCCCATTTGGCAGTGAATTCCCTAGACTGAGATACAAGGGTCTTTTAAAACTCTTTATTTCTGGTACCATATATCCTACAGCAGGGGTCAGCAACCTTGGCCCTCTGGATGTTTTGGAACATTTCCCATGAGTCTCTAAAAACCCAAGTAGCTGAACATCGTATTTATTTTTTTATTTATAAAGGATTTTACCAGGAAGTATACATTGAGATTTCTCTCATTTTCAAGTATGTCCTGGGTTCAAGAACATTGAAGTGTTACAGTTACAGAAATACAAAATGGTAAAATGCAAGATATTAACACAAAAACATATATACAGATTAACAGAAAAATAAATATGTAGGAAATAAAGTCATTATGTTACATGATTACAGATGCATTCCGTATTGAGGTATGTTAATAGGGAATTCTTAAGGGTCTTTAGACTGGGGGAGGATTTTTATGGCGTCTGGGAGGTTATACCAGATTTGTGGTGCTGTGTAGGAAAATTGAGGATCGAGACACTGGATTTTTTTTGTATTGTGTTATTGCAAGTAAGGTGCTGGTCCTGGATCGGAGGTTATAGGATGAGGGGACTACTAGGGGAAGCAGTCTATTCAGGTAGGGTGGTAGCCTTCCAGAAAAGCTCTTAAACACAAGGTTGGAAAGGTGAAGAGTCCAGTGACGGCCAGTTTAGTTCTTTTAGCGTGTGTGTGTTTCCAAAACATCTGGAGAGCCAAGGTTGCTGACACATTATCTACAGGGTCCTATGTGGTATCATTGCAAAGGCCAGAGTCTAGACGTGACCGTGTTTGTTTCTAAAATTATAATTTTTATTAAATTTAATTGGTGCAATGTTTAAAATGTTAATTACAATTGTTACGTTTAATAGCATAAGGTCATATTTGTGTAGATATTGACTTTTGGCCAGAAAGGCTTGCTGAGAATCAGCTCTGAAAAAAATCTATATTGGTCTATCACTCTTATGATCAAAAATTTCACTTTAATTCATTGTTTGGGGTGCAATTAGGCCTTAATGCTCTCAGGAGTTTGAAAGCAGAATGTTGATTTGGTCATTCAACTTGTTTGCGTGATATTTTATTGTGAATTTTGCGGTTGTTATAGTAAATGAAGAATGAGGGTAACATAACCGTTATGAGGGGAAAAAATCCTAGTGAGCCATACTCTCAATTCATGTAAAAAAATAAATGAATAAAAATGAAGAGCTGTTTCTAGGTGTGTGTATATATTTATTCACCTTTTCATTAGTTTAAATGAGACCCATTAAGGCTTAAAACATTTTCCCCGTTAAGTGTTAGATGTTCAGATATAATTTTATGTTTTGTGAAATGGTCTTGGGTCCAAATTTCTAAATTACATTTCACAACTTCCTTTTTAGATTCGTGCAGTTAGACCTAAGGTGCTCATGAGACTCTCAAAGACGAAAAAGCATGTCAGCAGAGCATACGGTGGATCAATGTGTGCAAAATGTGTTCGTGACAGGTACGTTTTGTTCTCTGAAGGAAACCATCTTTGGGTATATATATTTAAATCAATCCCCCCCCCCCCCCCCCATAATTTACCTTCCGGAGTGATGCCATTGACAAATTGAAACAAACACTAATATAATTGTTTATTACACTTTGAAAACTACAGAAGAAAACCTTTTTAATGTTGGGGGGGGGGGGGGGGGATCTCCTACTGTTGGTCTATAGCACCTCTGTGCTGCCATCTTCCAAACACCACCTGCATGCACTATTCATATTTTAACTGTGTGTTCTCTTCCTTTCAAGGTGCCGCTCTGTATTGTATGGGGGCAGTATTTACAGGCATTTGTTTGTTGCAACAAATAGGGTTAACCACTTTGCTGCGGAGGACGCGCTCAGCACGTCCTCCCTTTGCAGCGATCGGCCGGATTCCGGACTATCGCTGTGCCCCCTGGTGCGGGCTGACATTCTTGATGTCAGATAAGCATTCGGGACTGCCGCGGGCACCGATAGATGTCATTGCGGCGGCGCATTGACATCTATTGCAGACGCCCCCCGCGCATTGTTTTTATAATTTACTTTAATAAAAAAATTTAATTATAAAAACTTTTTTGTTAATGCAGCAATATTGTTTCCATTTCAATTATGTGAACAATGATTCTGCACTAACTATTTTTGTATGGGGTGCGTTTGTTAAAAATCGCGTAATTTTCCTCCAAAAAAAAAATGTAACGAGACAACATTGCTTTTTTTTTTTTTTTATTTTTACAAGCGCATCCCATAGGAAATATAACCGCAAACGCTTGCATTTTAAAATGTGGAAAAAAAACACTTTACACATTGTAAATTATTGAAAATTCAAACTTTATTGCATTTTTTGTTATATATATCACAGGTGTGAAATGGCTCAGCAGCGAAAGGGTTAATAAGCCTGATAGTAGTTTGTATCTGTAGAGACTGGTAGATACAATTTGTGGTCGAGCTTAGTAATATCTGGATGGTTCCATAATTAAATTTTTTTCATCCATGTTACCCATTAAGGGAATTATTAACTAATTATGCCAATCCAAGGACTTTGGTAATTGAGGGGCCTTTTTTTTTTATGGGCGAACGCCTGCCTTTCCAATAAAGTGTGATTTATTTTATTTTATTTTTTTATATAAAGGTGTTTTTTGTTTTTTTGGGCGACTAGACATTCCTGCTTTTTGGAATATTGACGTTAGATCTGCAAACAAATTGATTTGTGTGAGCCCTTCTGGATGGACACGAATGGGACACCCCCTCGTTTGATCCTTTTATTTTTATTCCCCCCCCCCCCCCCATGGGCTCAACCAGCAATGTGTGATTAATAAATCAATTACTATTGTATGCATGCTTTTTTTGAAATTCTCTGCTATGGCTTATTGCACAACTTTAAATTTGTATTTAACCCATCTTATGAGTGTTATAACACTAATTTACAGTGGGCATGCTATCCATTATGCTTCATAGTTTTGTTTTAGAATGTCCTTTTTATTATGGAAAAGCTCCGACATTTTCTTTGTAATACTTCTAATGTTTAATTTACAGAATCAAGAGAGCATTCCTTATTGAGGAACAGAAGATCGTGGTGAAGGTACTGAAGGCTCAGGCACAGAGTCAGAAGTCAAAGTAAAATCTTACCTGCATTGCCTCCGTCAAAATAAACTTGTTCCTCTTGTAACATCTTTTTGGATTTTTATTTTTTAAACTACACACATTGTATCTTGGAAAGAATGCGTGGATGCTGGAGTGTGGCGTAACGTGGGGAGGATGGCTTGGAAGCTGCCAGGTTCATATTTTGCCATAAGTGATTGAAATACTTTGCCATGTCTTTTAAAAGTTTCCTTCTTTGCGCTTTAATTTACCTAATTTATTTATTGGTTTGGTAAATTTACTCACCATCCTGTCACTTGCCGTGCTCAGCTCCTTCTCTTCGGCTCAGGGACTCCTGAACACGGAAGTCCCTGAAGCTTTTGTACAGGACTTGCACAGTTCGGGTACTTTATGTAGTGCCTGCGCAGGATGGTGCTGCGCACACATGCGCAGATCCGTTTCATCGGTTGCCTGTGACTGTCACTACCTTAATTGGTCTCTGCGTGGATAATTTTGGCACACTCTCTGCATGCGGACACCACTATATTTACTGGTTCCTCAACTTCACTCAATGTTTTTGCCAGATATGGGCAGTGGTGGTAGTGTACCTTTTTTAAACAAAGTTTGAAGTGTCAGCCAGGCAAGCAATGTGACTGTAAACATTTTAATGTTCTCTTTCGGGAGCAATTCAGGAAGTAGCTAAGCACGTTGTAATGGTGTGTAATTTTAAGAGACCTGATAATTTCCCTCACTCATTCAAATACTTGTATGAAAAAAAGTTTCATTGTTTTTTTTCTTTTCTGGATAATGATCAAACCAATACAAACGTAATCAAGTCTGAAACAAAGCATGAAGTCTAGAGAATTGGCAGAAGAGAACAATCTAGACCCAAATAGCAGATTTGGAAAGTGAGATAAAGGGGAGAATTTTTCTGCTTTGGCTATTTTGACCTAGAATTTTCACTTCTGCCAGTTCTCACTTCACCCTTTACTGAATAGACCTGAAAATCTCCATTTTAGAAGCAGAAGGGGCCACAGCTGTTAATCGTGAGATATATATATTTCGATTTTTTTTTTTTTTTTTTTTTTTTTTTTTTTTTTTTTTTTCCTCTCTTCTTTAGGGCTAAAGCTGGTGTCCGTCGTTTTGCTTCAGCAAAATCTTTTAACACCCAACAATACGAAAAGATTATATACTCGCCTCTGGTTCTACAGTTAAGGCTGGCGTCAGAGCGTATTTGAAGAATGGAAGGAACATCTGTGAGAGTGGACGTTCCTTCCACTTGACGCTTGTCTGGCCACCTCGCTGAGCGCACTTAGTGCGCTCATCGCTGCAAGATTTGGTCCTACTATGGAGGATCGTGCTTTGCAGCTCCGTCAACGCGTGTCCTACCGCTTTGATGGAGAGGGCTGCAGCACGGCTCCGGTTGCGCACGCAACAGAGTGTGGCTGGCCGCATCTCAAAGCAGTGATGGGACGCCAGAAGGCACGTCAGTACGGGTGCACATAGTGCGCTCGTCTGACACCAGCCTTAGATGATTTTGCTTTGCTTCTCTTGCTGCAAGACCCTTAGAACAAATAATTTCCAGTGTACTTCCCCTGAGCCGATGCAACTACTCATAAAAGCAAAACTACTATGGCCTGGATCAGTGGTTCTCAACTCCAGTCCTCTAGTCTAGATGATATTTGTGGTTGTGCTATTAGTTGTTCCTTTTTGATAATACCAGATGTGAGAGTCACTATATTAACAGCTCAAGAGAGACAGTATTACTGAGCAGCTAATGGCTAATGCCAGTTTTCCGTTAGCTGCCTATATTCCAGAATAGGGCCACCCATATCTTCAGACTGAACCTGAGCCCCGGTAATATGATTTGCTGCTCAGTGATTGCAGGATTCAGTCTGGATTTCCAAGGAAATCCTTAAAACCTGGCCTGTTGGGGGTACTTGAGGACCGTGGTTGGGAACCACTGTACTAGGGTGTACAATGCGTAGGTGCTACTTTAGCGTTAAGCTTTCCACATATTGAGCCTTGTTCTGTTGAACACATATCAAAATGAGACGGCCATTATTTTGTTTAAATACAAAATAAACACCTTTTTATTTCATTCCTACATGAAATCTATCAAGAACCACATGTAGATCCTGTAATGGACTATTGTAAATATCTCCAAAATCAATGCTCAAACGGAAAAAGAGAAAGTAACTAAGACCTCACTGTCGGCCTAGGCTTGGTAAACCTAGATCTGTTTTTTGAGAAAGGATTTTACCAGGAAGGATCCATTGAGATTCCTCTCGTTTTCAAGTATGTCCTGGGTGGCGAGAATGTACCGTTGGGTGTCTTGCCCAAGGACACTGGAGAGTTCCCAAACCTGTCAAGTACCCCCCCCCCCCCCCCCCCACAGATCAGATTTTAAGGTTAACTTGGGAAATGCATTTTGAATCCTGCAATCCCTGAACAGCAAATCATATCACCTGTGCTTCAGATATTTGCCAAACCTGACAGTCCTTGATTCAGCAGGAATTCGCAATTGTGAAGGGATACAGGCGAAAACCTGACAAGATTACCAGTTCTTGGAGCGGCTGGGCTTCTAACCAGTCATGGAACAGGCCTAGAAGATATATATCAGCCACTTCATGGAGTTGTTTGAATAAACACCTATCTGGGTAGAAAAGCAGGGGTATCAAAGAGAAGGGTCAAATCGGTACACATACAAGAGAATTGGCAGAAGTGAAAATTCTAGGTCAAAATAGCCAAACCAGAAAATTTTCCCATTTAACTGATTTGGAAAGTGAGATATTTGGCCTAGACTGTTCTCTTGAGTTTCACGTTTTAGTGAATCGACCTGATAAATTTGTTGAACAAGAGCAGGGTCAGTAAATGTAAGCCTTCTGTAGATTTGTTATCCTGCTGGCCTGAAATAATGCACGGGACCCTCGGTCTGCATCAAATGACACAAGAAAGCTCTGTCCAAGACACACCTTGGTACAATGCGTGTGGCCCACCATGGATGACTAAAGTGGCGATATGGTGGGAACAGCATTTAATAGTTGTAAAGAGGGTATCAACTAAATTCCCATTACAGCACAATGATGTTCTGATGTATGCTGAAACTGCTCTTCACCAACACAGAGTTCTTATGTGTAGAAACAGGATTTGGTCACGGTTTCCTATCGACTCAAAAAACATTGCCTGTGTTTGCTCCTTCCTGACAAGTTACCGTCAAGGAGCTGGTTCAATCTCTTGTCATTTCACAACTTGATTACTGCGACTCGCTCCTTATTGGCCTCCCCAATTTTGCAATCTGTAATGAATGCAGGGGCCAGGCTTATTTTTTTCAGATGCACCTCGCATACTTCCGCCGGTTCCGCTATTGGCTTCCTGTACTTTGCAGGATACAGTTTAAAATACTGAAGCTCACGTTCAAATCGCTCAATAACTCAAACCCCCCCCCCCCACATTTCTTCGTAACTCTGGTCTAGATGGGACATGCTTGCAGTTTTTCTCAAACCTCTCCTTGGGACCCCCAACCAGGCCAGATTTTGCAGATCACGTTGGGGAAATGCAGACTGAATCCTGCAATCACTGAGCAGCAAATCAAATCACCGGTGCTTCAGATATCTGGAAAACCTGGCCCGGTTCAGGGTCCCGAGGAGATGTTTGAGAAACACTGGTCTAGACAACTCCGGTCAGCAGGCGATCTCCTGTTATCTGTCTACACGCTCACGTCCACCTCTCGCCTCAGACTTCAAGGGCAGCATCGGTCCTGTGGAATGACTTGCCTCAAACTCACCTAAACTTCAGGCCTTCAAGAAATCCCTCAACACCCATCTCTTTAGATTAGTTTACCACATCACTGACCCAACTCACCCCCCTGCTCATCGACTGCTGATTGAAGCTGCTTCTATAGCTCCACCATTCCCAAACCTCTGGCACTAATGATCCTGCTATCTAGTAAAATTCCCCTGGTCTTCCTCAACCCCAATCCCTCAAGATTGTAAACTCCTATGAGCAGGGCCCTCTACACCTCTTGTTTCCAATTTATGTCCCTTTATCTCATTCCCTTTGGTTATTGTAAGCACTGCGGAAACTGTTAGCGCTATATAAATGATGACAATAATAATACAGACATTATGTAGAAAGAGTTGAGCTAGTGCTGTGCTTCTCTGAAAATGTGCAATAGTGTCACATGTATGTAATGCATAGGATGGGCATCAAATACAAACATTCTGGGTATGAAACCCACCACACTGAAGAAGGGTTACAACAGTCTCAATGCTTTCTATGTGGTTTCTGCAGTGAAGACCTGTGTTCGGTAATCCTGACATGTCCCAAGAAAAGGTACTCCCATATATTAGAACCTTTTTATACACCGGTTTAGTTCCTATGCAGGTGTGTGATGGCTTTAATCCCTCTTCTTTGAGTCCTGAAGACTCCTCGGGATTAGGAACAAATCTTCAACTCGGGAAATACAGCAAATGGCATAATCTAATGCTGTTACAAAGGTAAGGTTAAAATCTAACATGCTCAGATGCTCGTTCCATGAGCCTACTTTATATCGAGCTTATGTGTATTGGTAGGCTCAGCCACAGGTCCTTTATTCCATATATAAATTGATGTAAATAAAGAAATCATATTAAAAACAAATGAATTACAATTGTCAAAATACAATAATCAAACCATATAGAATGTGTTTCCAGATTTTTGTGTTATTCAGTCATCACTGCTGCTTATGTTTAATTCCCTATATCAGTGTTTCCCAAACCTGTCCTCAGGACCCACTAACAGGCCAGGTTTTGTAGATCACCTTGGGGAAATGCAGACTGAATCCTGCAATCACTGAGCAGCAAATCATATCACCTGTGCTGTGCTTCAGCTATCCGGCAAACCTGGCCTGTTTAGGGGGAACCTGAAGACCAGGGTTGGGAAACACTGCCCTATATTATTTATTTATTTGCAAAGTATTTTCCTACCAGAAAAAAAAAATAGTATAGCAAATAGACTTTTTTTTACAATTGATTTTTTTGTGGCGCTGCCCCCATTGGACAAACTTCCACTGGTATAATTATTCATAAAGTCTTGAGTCAGAGAAAGGCAGGAGCGTATTTCTAAACTACAAATCCCGTCATGCCCCGTCAGCAAGTTCCTGGCAGAGAATGCCGGGATTTGTAGTTGAGAGGTTACGTGACGTGTCCAGTTCGGTGTCATGCTGCAAGTGTGGGCGGGCAGATCGGTTCTGTGAGTCCGCGTGTCCGCCGTGCATTTATTGGACACGGCAGGTCATCTGTCATATCAGATACAGGCCATGCCCGGGTTCTCTGCGATCCTAGTGCCGCTGATCTGTGGCGGCTGCGAGGGACCCAGTGACAGCTGCGGACGTCACATCCGGTGCGCTATGTGGCTCCTCCCCGTCCGCACCGCCACGTCAGGCCTGTGCAGACCGTGTGATTGTATTGCTGGGCGCCGGCGGGATGGAGAGTCTGTACCGTGTGCCCTTCACTGTGCTGGAATGCCCCAACCTCAAGCTGAAGAAGCCTTCGTGGCTGCACATGCCATCTGCCATGACCGTCTATGCCATGGTGGTGGTGTCCTACTTCCTCATCACTGGAGGTGAGCGAGCAGCCTCTGTGCCCTCTTTAAGTGCCCTGGCTATCCTCCTTGTGCACTGCATACCAACCCTGTGCCTCCGTAAATCCCCGCCTGCTAGCTCTGCATGCAACCGCTCTGCCCTCCATGAATACCCTGGGTGCCACAAACAATCCATATTTCACCTAAAACAGTCCCTTTGCCCGTCATTCTCGGTGCATTCCATCCAATCTCTGTGCCAGCCCAAGGCCCCCCACTATTCATGTGCCACCCAATTTGCATTGTCCTACCAGCAGCAATGCTGCTGAAGTTGGCTTATTTGAGTTTACACTGAAGTTAGTTAATTCGCTCAGCTTCTTATTATTGAATTAATTGTCCTTCGTTCCTATTTAGGGAAGCCTACCACCCAACTCACTGACGCAACCATCACTCTCACCTTACAGTCCTCTCCTCCTGTTTCCAACCCCAACCCTCCCAGATTGTGAGTTCCTACGGGAATAGGGCCTCATCTCCTCCTGTACTGTTTGTCAAATGTTGTTCAATGTATTGTAACCCTGTCTATACTGTGCTTATTGTACAGCGCTGCGGAATATGCTGGCGCTTTATAAATAAAGAATAATAATCATTTTAATGAACAGTTTGAACAATTGGACGTTTCTGCCACAAAATCGTATGAAGTACATTTATCTTGAAACCTGGCACCCCCTCCATTCGTTTTTAAATGGAAAATCTGAAATAAGTAGCTAATGATTCTATGAAAATCAACTTGGCTCATCCAACATTGAATAGTATTGATTGGACTCATTCTTTTGTATGAAATTGAGCCGTTGCCCTTTTTGGTGCCATTTTGCTTAATCCATAATGTTTGCTCAAGCTAGAAAGTATTTTTCCTACTAGAGAAGGATCCAATTAATAGAAAACCTATTCAATTTGGGGTGAGCCATGTTGATAATTTTTCCAAATTGTATTGAATGGAACAGGCTGCCAGTTTTCAAGATAAATTGATTTCTTCGGATGTTGGTTGTGGTAGAAATGTTCAGTTTATTGAATACTTTCATCAAGAAGCTGAGCAAATAAGGCTCTAACTTTGGCATCATCCAGCAGCAGAGCCGCCCCCCCCCCCCCCGACCTTGCAATGAGCTGCCGAAGTGGTACAGGTAACATGATTTGATGAGTGAAGGGACTTTAATTGGCTACATACATTTATTAAACACAAGTGCTAGATTCCAGGTGTGGTGTGATCTTGACCAGAGTTCTGGTGACATTTAAAATCCATAGTGTTTAATGGCTCTGGGAAGCTTACACCTACCTCTGAATCTAGCCCAAGGAATCCTTTTATATGACTGGAGCCTTTAAGGATGACAGCCCCTTTCTAAATGCCTTTTTACGAGGTGATGTTGTTGCGGCTTGGATGGCAATTTACTGTATGTTTGTGTTTTCTATACTTTGTTGAGGAAATACAAATATGGTGGGAGCTGGTGATTTAACAAGACTGGGGTTACTAATTCTTCACATTTTGTACACGCAAATTAGAGTAAAGGGAAAAAAAAAAATTAATTACCAAGTGCCAAGAAAATGTTGAGCACATTTTTATCCAGGATGTTTTGGAACCCCCGGAGTATTCTGGATTTCAGATACCTCCAAATCTCAATCTGGGAGAATCCAATGTTTCGTAGGTAGGAGATTGCGGCAGGAGATCTGTGATCCCTTTCCTGCTGCAGCTGTTATGGCCCACGTCGCCAGCGGAAAAAGTCCTAAACCATTGATGCCCCATCCTGATTTCTGCGGCAGCACCTTTCAGACTCCACCATTCAAGACTCTGGCTTACCTGCAGGCATTACAGGTGCTCCATCTAATGAGTCCTGGAGTTTCCCTATATCAGTGGTTCCCAACCGCAGTCCTCAAGTACCCCTAACAGGTCAGGTTTTAAGGATCACCTTGGGGAAATGGAGACAGAATCCTGCAATCACTGAGCAGCAAATCCTATCTGGAAAACCTGGCCTGTTAGGGGACATGAGGAATTAGGTTGGAACCACTGCCCTATATAAAGGAGACATGCCCTTCCTTCAGGGCATCAGTATTGCACTACCAGCAAAGCTTCCACCTTGAAGCTGCTCCCTTTTCCCCTCAAGACTCTGTTCCTGCTGCTGTCGCTTTCAAAGACCCCTGCAAACCACTGCGTTCCTGTTCAAGCTACCCGCCGTGCTCCAACTACAGCTCCTTACATCTCTGGGTTACCACACTCCACACCTCCTGGGCTCCCACCTTAAAAACCCTTGCATATCTGGACTTTTATCTACAGCCCTGTAATCTGCCTACTCTTCAGTCCTGTAAATTGCCTATAGCCCTGCAACCTTTACTTCACCTTTTGTGCTTCCCTATCTCGTGTATCCAGTAAGTCTCCTGTTGTGTTCCCCTTTTAGTGTCTGTGTATTCTTATTCTTCTTGTTCCTCCTTTCCCTCAGTCTAGCCCCATTCCTGTCTCACCCTGAACTCCCCTATCTTTATTAGTAGGGTTGCACCGATACCTGATACTAGTATCGGTGCCGATACCTGATACTAGTATCGGTGCCGATACCGGGTACTGCAGGAGTACTTGGTACTTGTGCAGTACCCCCCGATACCGGAAGCCGGCATTGAGCTGGCTTGCCGGCATCCGAGGCGCTGGGAAAGTTTTCCTGGGAAAGTTTCCGCGCGTGCGCTTGTTGGAAGGACCCCAGCCGCGATCACATGGTCGCGGCTGGGAGCCTTCCAACGAGCGCACGCGCAGAGACTTTCCCGGCGTCGCCCAGGAAGGTAAGTATCATTGCGGAGAGTGTCGGGGGGGGGGGGTGATCCATGAGCTGGGGGCAATATCCATGTGTGAGCTGGGGGCAATATGAATATATATTTATCTGGGGGGGTATATACATGTGAGCTGGGGGCATTTTTATATGGTCTGTTCTTATTGGAAAGCGTCACATGACATTAAAGAAAAGTATCAGTGAGTACTTTTAAAAAGTATTAGTAGTGGTATTGGTGCATCCCTATTTATTAGTATATGCGATTCAATGTTCCTCTATTCTTTTGTATGTGTCCTGTCAGTATTATTATTTGTTTGCTTTGCTCCCTTCAATAAATCCTTGTAATTACCCCTGATACCAGTCTCCTCTTTGCATCCCTGCACCTCTGGGCTCATACCTTCATCCCCTGGTACACCAGGAATGACGGCTATCTGTGTGTACACACCTTGGGAGCACTGTGCAGGGTTTCTCCAGACATACACAGAATCACGCTGACTCTGGGTAGCCTCAGCGTGTGATATGATGTACGGAGGTTCCCAGCATGTGCCGTGGTCTGCTGTGAACCAGGTTCCTATCTTGTAGGACGCCTCCTCCACTCATAGCTGTCACTCACTTGAAGTGATGGTGAATCTTTTCAGGAAATTCCTTATACATTGATATACTGAACACGTCCTATAGGAAGTAATTCCCTATAACAAGAAGTTGGGCATGACAGGTGCACTTTAACTCCATCCCCCTCCCTGGATTTTAAATGGATATAAAACACCCATCATCCCATGTCGAGTGATCCGCCACCACCTCGCCAGAGCAAAGAACACTGAACACAAACCGGTGTTTGTTGTTCTGCCAGCAGTGTAAGCGACCAAGTACACACAAGTAGGTCTGGGTGATATCCTTTTTTTTTTTTTTTTTAAGCCCAATTTTGTCAAGGCCAGCCGTGATATTACTCTTCTGAAAATTCTAGATTTGTTAATTGACGCTTTGGCAGAGCTGACAAGTTTATCAGGTGCCTTTCAAAACCTGTTGCTCTACTCTGCCCAGACTTGGATGGAGTGTCTGTATATTTATTTTTATTTTATTTTTTACAAATCCAGAGTCCGATTTTTCGCAAGAGCAAAATTGTGGTCAACTTTGGATAAGTTGAGGATATCACCCAGCTCTACACATAAGATTCCATAAGATACCACATTGAGCTTTGATCAATGCAGTATCCATTTCTTGATGACATATTACAGGGAAAGTTAGTGAACTTTACTTGAAACTTATTAAGCCAACAAAAGGTCCTAACTCCATCCACTTATGTACATTTGGTCCTTGCGTTGGATTTTGATGTTATCCAGCTTACTGAACAGATTTCTCAGTCTACTCGCCTTGTTCCTACGTATCTCCAACCATCAAGTTCATATCAATTGAATCCTGTGAGACCAAGAGCCCTCTTCCTTTCAAGGATAACTGCCTCCATTGTACATATGGTGAAGGAATAGGTGACTAGAAATATCTTCTAGGTGCACAATGAGCATGTCTTGAGTGCCATTATAGAAGACATTTTAAAGAATGTCAGCAACAGAATTTTCTAAGATGTTATGGTTTTATTTTCCTACTTTTATATTCATATCCTCAAAGAAAATGGTAGTATGATTTATTTTTTGGGGGGGCAACCTCAAACTAGTGTGCATTTTTTTTCTCTTTTCTCCCAGTTGCACCTGTGGACGAGCCACCGTCGATAAAAAATGCATTTAAAATTAATTATTATAACTAGGTTTTTATAGTGCATTGGCCATGTCTTACAAATGTTAGAATTCCCTTTTTAAAAGGAGACCATTTTTAAAACACCTGGGACATTTGGGTCATCTGACATTCTATGTACTTTTTATCGCTTCGACTGTTCTGTTTTTGCGATGCCTAGGTTTGACAAGTACAACTAATGTCTCTATCCTAGACTGTCAGCTCTTATTTTTTCAGCCTTGACTCGTATAGAAAATGTAGCCTGGATACCCATGCTGGTTTTATACTAAATTCTGGGTATTTTCTGTATTTAGGAATAATATATGATGTGATTGTGGAGCCACCAAGTGTCGGGTCAATGACGGATGAACATGGACATCAAAGACCAGTGGCCTTCTTGGCCTACAGGTAAGTCACAAAACAATGGCCATTCCACAAGTACCCTAGTCTGAGTTTTTTGTTTTTTTTCTTTTTCATGCAATTACCGTCTTGTTTCAGCTATGCAAAACTTAACGCAGTATGTTTTAGTGTTGCAAATATTTTAGTTTATTTAATCTTCCTTGGCATAAACATAAAAAAAGTACCCTATTGCCTAATATACCTTGTAGTTTATCACTGGGTGTGTGATTGTGTACGTATAGACTAACAGACCCATGTCATCAGTTCTGTAAGTATGAAATGCCTAGGTCGCTGCTAGATTAACCATCAGGTGCATGACCAGCTACAAGGCCTGCTATTGTGTTCAAGTGGAATTTCAAGGTTACAGTACTGGGACCCAGACGTCATATGTCAAAGCATAGTATTCAGAATATGAATTGGCTTGAAACGGATCTCAAACTCAGGCCCCCAGCTGTTGAACCATATATTGTATTGAACGATTTCTGGTAATTCTAGACAATCAACATCTAGAGGCCAGAAATGTGTTTGAAAAGGATCCAAGTGGAGCGCATTCACCAAATCGTTCCCCCGTGACAATTCCAATCAGTTGCTATATACCAATATAGGTGGTTCCCCCAAAACCAATAACCTACAAGATCCAGATAGGAAAAAGTTGGTACAGCGCACTCTATACAAACCATGAATACATACACTCTATTAGTTAACCCTTTCGCTGCTGAGGCTTTTCCCGCCCCTGTGCTGAGGTAATTTTTACCGGGTTTGCTCATCATGTTTAAACGTGTTTTGAAGGCTTATTTTAGTATATGACCCAGACATATTATATATCGTTCTTTCCGTCAGACTCGGCAGATTCATAATATGTCATTATTATATGTATACGTCATGACCTGTCTGTATATTATAACAAAAAATGCAATAAAATATGATTTTTCAATAATTTACAATGTGTAAAGTGTTTTTCACATTTTAACATGCAAGCAATTGCGGTTATATTTTGTATGGGGTGCGCTTGTTAAAATTAGAGATGGGGTCTCGTTACATTTTTTTTTTTTTTTTTGGGGAAATTACACGATTTTTAACAAACGCACCGCATACAAAAATCGTTAGTGCAGCATCATTGTTCACATTATAATTGAAGTGGGAACAATATTGCTGCATTAAGAAACAAAAAAAAGAGAAACTTTTTTTTTTTTTTAAATATTTTTTTTTTACAAACTTTTTTCACATTCGTGTTTAGTATCGTTGGAACGGCCATGCTCTGGCCGATCCATCAATACCAAACTTTAACCCCTAGCTGCCACGGATCGGGAGATAGGGAGTTCATTGGAACTCCCATCTCCACCGTTGGTGGCAGTTAGGGGTTAACTCTAGGACTGGCGTCATCGTGCTATGCACGATGACGCCAGTCCTCAGGGGGAGTTCCCGGAGGCTCGGCTGACATCCAAGATGTCGGCCAGCTCCGGGAAAGGATCACGAACCGGCGCTTTTCAGCGCCGATTCGTGATCCGGCTCCCCAGGGGTTAATGCCAGGCACCATTTGGAAGGGAAGGCTGTGCCCTTCCAAACAGTGCCTGGGTTAACCCCCGCAACGCCGCCGATCGGGAGGGAGAGAGGTCACATGCGGGGGGGGGCGCCTGAATTAGGTGTCATCGCGCCCCCGCGATGACACCTAATTACTCCGGCGGTTCCGGATGCTGGGCTGACATCGGGGGGGCCAGCGATCGGCAGGAACCCGGCCGAACACTGACCCCAAAGGCAGGACGCGCTCAGCGCGTCCACCGCATGGAAAGTGACATGCGGTTGAGCGCGTCCGCCGCAGCGAAGTGGTTAAGGATTGATCCACTCAGCAATCGTTTTGCAATATATTGTATTAACCTCTCTGCCGGTCCGATCTTGACATGTTTTATATGTCAAAATTGGTGCAGGATGTGGCTCGGGTTAAATTTCAATGCTGAGAGTTGTAACCCCAAGCCACACTCGAGCTGGATACATACCTGTTCCTGTGCTCCCATGCTGACCTGTCACCTACGGCCGACAGTTCTGCACAACTTCTTGCGACGCGAACATTGAAACAGGGCCCGTGATCGGCTTAAGGTGACTGCAGGAGGTCATTGAGGGAGCGCAGGGACAGGTATGTATCCAGCCAGAGTGTGGCTTGGGGTTACCTCTTTCAGCTTTGATATTTATCTCTGAGCCACACTCAGGATTACCACCAGGGAGGTTAAGGAATAAAACTACTGCTGACGCTGCTGGTCCCTGAGCTGGAGGCGGAGCGGATGCCCCGAGGAGTTTGCGTTCCACAGGCTGTGCCCGGAGTGCTCGTCCTTGCGGCGCCGGGTGGAGCGCTGACATGGCCGGGTGGACTGATTGTACGGTCGAAGCTGCCCCGACTCCCCCCCCCCCCCCCCCTTCCCCCATGGACTTGAAGATTCCCACCATACGTTCCCGCTGGACACAGGCTGAAGGGGCCGTCTTGCCGACCTGTTGCTCGTCTACTGTACCCTGACCCACTGAGTTTCCTCTCCGGTTTACCTCCTGATTTTTTTTTTTTTGCCAATCCTGACGAGACACACCCCCCCCCCCCCATCTCCCATTGAGTGGGCTACGATGCCCCCTAGCTGTTCTCCCCGTTTTCCCCCCTCTAACGTAGTGTATTACTATATTAGCCGAGTACTCCCTAAAATCTGAGATTCCTCTATCCCTCCCCCGTTTTCTTTTTTCTGCATTCCACAGTGACATTATATGAGGATATTCTTCTATTGATTTTCTGCAGAGGCCCTTATTCTTGGACGTTTCTTTTTATGCTTTGTTTTGTTATTATTTCAAGCGGTTTACCTGATGATTATTCTTGGTCCCACGAGACCATTTGTTGGGAGTCTATCTTCACCCCCTGCAATGCCTTTTTGTGCTGTCCGTTGACTTTTTTGACTTTTTGAACTCTACTGCTTTAGTTTTGTTTTTCTCCCCAATTATATTTTGCAGTTTTCCTGTGAGACTCCCCCATATTTTTCCCCCTCTCCCCTGACCGCATTACTGCTGTTGATGTAACTTTGATGTTTATCCTATATTTTGTAGTTGAAATGTACTGATGACATATTTTCAAAATAAAAACCTTATTCTTAAAAAAAAAAAAAAAAAAAAAAAAAAAATACTGCTGACATTTATGAGCCATTCCACAGCTTCTTTGTTTCAGTCTGCACATTCTTAAAGGAAACCTTTTTTAGTTACCATTCCAGTCTTCCATGGTATGTTAAAATAAACTATTGTAATAACAAAAGCATGTGTTAATAAATAAAATAATCCCAAATGTTCATTTTGAGTTTACTGATCTGAGCCATGTGTAGACGAACAATCGTCTGATGTGTAAGGTAAATCTTTGAACCAAAGGAAGGGGAAGGCCATGGAAAGTTTCCTGTAGCATTTTAATTCTGCATACACAGCATATAATAAAGTTTTTTGATATTACCATTACAAAATGTGCTGTCTGCTTCTGCTGGTATGCTGTCGGACAGACCTTCCAGTTGCTGAGGGCCAATCACACACAAATGGGGAATGCCCTAACTTGTCGCCGGTTCCGTAGTGCGTATGGGGTGTATGCTGCTGCTCTCCAGAGATAGGATGGCAATGCTTTGCTGTTGCCTGGTCTAGAACTCAAATTGGGATTTATCTCTGGTTGGGTGCTGCTTACATAAACAGGATGGTTAAATCCCTTTCACTGAAATGCAATCAGTGTTAATTCGACGGCAAAGTATCCTCTGATTTATATTAAATTTCTGTCTTTCCTTTTACTTTGGATACACTCTGTACTAATAAACGGAATTAGAATACAGCGTACACATGATACACGGTATGCAAAAATATGTTCAAGCAGATTTGTTCAGATAATCTGTAGGGGGAAAAATATATTGTCTCTTTCAAGGTCTATTACCACCTTGTGGTCAAAGTGTGATGTGCAGGAAGCCGTACAAAAACGGTTTGCTGCTGCTCCTTTCATCTGCAGCGGGTCTGGACCTCATGGGAATGAACAGAGACAACAAAATACATAGCGCACACTCAAACACTAATGAGGTTTGAAGAATACAAAAATTTTCAACTCGTGTGGACGGGAGCCAATTTTTTCGTTTCTTTTTGAGAAAGGATTTTACCAGGAAAGATACATTGAGATTTCTCTCGTTTTTCAAGTATGTCCTGGATGACGAGTATGTACCGTTAGGTGTTTTGCCCAAGGACACTTACTGGAGAGGTGTTTGAATCCAGCAAGAGCACATGTCTCCACAGGCTCTCTCCACGCAGAGCAGTGATGTTACCTCTACTCTTCCCAGCCGGTACTGTTTCAGGCGCACTCTTTTGTGCCTTTCTGGCCCATATAGGTGGCCAGAATCCTTTCTTTCACCTCGTCTGCTGCAGTGGTCAGTCTGCTGGGCTGAAGTCCTCCTGGTGCGTGCGCCGGAAGCTTCCCAGTGGCTGTATACGCTGTGCAGTAATCACAGGATGCGGGAGTGTAAAGTAAAAAAAGGTTTTTTATTTTACATATATAAAACGGTAGGGTAAAATCAAAATCGGGGGTATCCAGAATGCGTGGCCAATGTGGCCTCTTCAGCTGGATCCATGGCTATATAGATAATCACACATGTAAATGGAACTTTCAACTCTGCACACTGCGATGTCAGAAAAGTGGGAAACACAAGCATAACAATGATTAATGGCGATCTTTTTTTTCAATTTTTTTTTTTTTTTTTTAAAAGATTATTCTAACCCCTAATTTGCTGCACCATAAAAAAAATATCTCTAATTCAGTTCAGATGTACCTAAACCACTGGCCAGTGGGAGTCTCTTCAGCTAGCCAAACGTTGGGCCCCAAATATAAATGAAAAACAACCAGTGCGCACAGTTATGAATAATCACAGGCCTGAGGCCTCTCACCCATACGCCAAAGGAAGGAGCTTGTCTGTAGCTGATGGTGCGTTGATAAAGGTCCCTTTCGAAGAACACGGTCACCAGACTGGAGCCCGACATCGCCAGGGATTTGGATCCCCAAATCCTGCTTTCGTCAGTCTGCGTTGATCGACAGACTATCTCCGCTCCAACGACAGTCCCCTCGCTTGCAGCCTTGCCAGCTCACCGTCCAAACCGGAACAAACCCAGCGATTTTCACTCTGCATGACAGCTGACACTCCTGGATTGCCTCCGTGACCAGTGCAGCACAGTCTCCTCGCACTCCAGCATGCACGAGCAGGAGACCCACAACACCGCTGCCTTCTCTCTCCCTTCACGCTGGATTCTCCTCACGCGGTTTCCTGAGGCGCGTTCAATACCTCAGCCACTGCAAGTGCTAAGTTAGCAACTTGCCATTGAACGCCGTTTCAGCGCTCAGCAGTGCTAACCTAGCACTTGCAGCGACCCGAGGAGATGCTGCGAGTAGCTGAGGTGTCGTATTAAAGATGGCTGCCGCCATGAAGCAAGTAACAATTCCGGACAGCAAGATGGCCGCCGCCACGAAGCAAGTAATAATTCCGTACAGCAATGTTAATTTTTAGGTTTTTGTTCACCAAAGCACAAAATATTTATTTCCCCCTGCACATAGACATATATTACAGTTCAATTTATATATTGTTTCAGAAGTAAACATAACGTTTATTCATTAAAAACTATCATTTTTGTGGTGTGTGCATACAAAACGGAATTGTGCTGACTGCTTCTCTTTATTATATTTTGTCCGTGATCCGAAAAACAATCTGAATCTTTAATTAAAAAATCATTGGCCATTTTGGATTCAAAATTCGCATCCAAAGCGTTCAATGACACTGCTGCAGCAAACTGAATTGCTGCGCTGCAGCAATTCAGCAGCTGCTGAGGTATTGAACGGGCCTCTGGTGCCAGACCTACACTTCCTCTTCCTCCTGTAGCATTCTGGGAGATGTAGTTTATTGGTCAATGCATCTTTCTTATGCTGCACACACGTCCCACAAACTGTGCTCCCTCCGTGGTTGTAACAGCTCCAGTCTTTAAAGGAGCAGGAATAGCAGGGCTACAACCAGTTATGGATATAAGCGTTGGTGCTTTTATGATATTTTCATAATTATCACTGGGACAAATATTGGTTTCACCAAAATTTATTTACGTTTAAATTATGCTACTTAGAGGTCCCCGTAGATTTGTCAATCTGAAAGGCCTCTGCTAGGTGGGCTTTCATTTTAGGCCCTCTTAAATACCAATTTTTATATTAGCAACGCAACCCATTAACTTTGAGTGACGGCGTGTAATTTCAACATGGAACAGTAAACTTAAGACATTGCACGTTTTTAAAACCACACTAGCAAAGCATGCATGTCCCTTTTGAGTCTGTGTCATTCAGCAGCCATAAAAAGCAAGTAAATATGCTTTTTTTTCATCTGCTTTTCTTTCTTGGAGTTTTCCACTCCCACCTTTTTTAGGAGACCGTTTGAGCTAACCAATCAGTGCCTATACCTAGGGAGAGCTAAAAAAAACCTCAGTCCATACAAGTTAAACACACACAACAGTAGGAGAGGACCCTGCCCAAGAGCTTACAATCTAAGAGGAGAGGGGTGACACACTAGGTGAAGGTAATAGCTGAGTATGTGAAGTAGTGGGGTGCATGAGGGGCTGTGGGCAAGATGGAGCAAGAAATGTAGCTCCTGTGAATCTTTGATGGGTGGGGAATATTCATTAAGTAGTAGCTGAAGAAACACCCCTAGGTGAGGGGCGTCGCCAGAGAAGATGAAATGACAAAGTTTAAAGCAAATAACTTTTTACACATTTTTTAAACTTTTATTGATTTTTATTCTAGTTTGTCTGTTTTAAATGTCAATTTTAAAAAAAACTTAATAGACATGCATACCCTTTTTAAAAGCTTTAAATTTTTAGATTTAAAGCTTTTAAACTAGGGATTAGGTATCGGGGCCGATATTGCAGTTTGCACGAGTACTTGTTACTCTTGCAAACGGCCCGATACATCCCACCGATACCGGAAGCCGGCGCTGGGCCGGCTTGCTGGTATCCGCGGGGCTGGGGAAGCTGTCCGCCTGCATGAAAAGCACACGGCCAGCGTTCCCCTCCGGCGCGCCGCGATACTCACCCATCCTGAAGGTCCAGTCGCTGGGCAGTGATGCGTTCCCGCGCCGCTGGGCGCTCCTGTGACGCTGCCTCTCGGCTGGAGGCAGCGTCACAGATGCGCCCGGCGGCCACGTGATCGCATCACTGCCCAGCGACTGCACCTTCAGGATGTGTGAATATCGCGGCGCGCCGGAGGGGAACGCTGGCCGCGTGCTTTTCATGCACGCGGCCATCTTCCCCAGCGTGTGACCTGGGGGGCAAATCCATGAGAGCTGGGGGCAAATCTCATAAATTTTTATGAGGTCTGTTCTTATTGGAAAGTGTCACATGACATTAAATAAAAGTGAGTACTTTTTAAAAGTATCGGTACTCGTACTCAGTCTTAAAGTGGTATTGGTGCATCCCTATTTTAAACTGTTACTCATTATGCTAATGGTCCCTGAAATTTGACCTGCTTAATGCAAATCCTACTGAGCATACAGAGTGTAATGGTCTGTTCTTCCAATGGTTCTTTTTGGGGATTTCCTTCCACTGCTTAATTTTACGGCTTTCATAAGGCCCCCGGCACACGAGCGTATTTTTGCCTCATGTGCGCCCGCACTTCCCTGCGTCCGTGGGTTTTTGACGGGGAAAGCCCTCCACCGGACGTGAAAAAGGCCTCCCCGTCAAAAAGCTAAACGGACGCTGAAAGTATACAAAGCGCGATTCTCCATAGGAGGATCGCGCTTTGTACGCTGAGCGCAGAGAATGGAAGGAACGCCCACTTTCACGGACGTTCCTTCCATTCTCTCAAAACGCTCGTGTGCCGGGGGCCTAAAAAGTCGTATTTTATTTTCTCCTGACCTGCAATTTGCAGTTCATATTCACCATGGGATCCTCTGGCATAATGTACAAACTATAGTTCCTCTAATCAAACCCAGGGACCCCCAGAGTGTGATATTTCCCACTCTTTAAGTTATACAGGTTGAGAATCCCTTATCCAAAATGCTTGAACAGATATATTTTCACTTTAAGATTTGCATATGAGATATCTTGGATGGAGCAGTTCGAATATCGGCCAGAACACCTTTTCAGTAAATGTCCTTGGGCTAAACCCCTACCTGCTGTGGAGTCCAGTGGTAACGTCTCTGCCCTTCGACTGTGGAGAAGCTAATCAAATCTCGTTCAGCACATCCCTCCAATACAACTGTGGATAAGAAAGTCTCGACTTTATGAGTAGCAGGTTCCACCTAACCACCAGGTCGCTGATCTACAATCATGGAAAGATTACTTAACCCCAATCAGAAGATGCCACCAGCAAGTGTCTTCGGTCAAGACCCCTAACGATATGGATGTTCTTACCTCACAAAATACTTGTACTTCTCATAGATTGTAAGTTCCCTTGGGAACAAGGTCCATCCATGTGTGGTATTCCATTGTATCAACCCCTTGTACACCGGTCTTGTAAAGCGTCCCGGCATATGTGTCGCTATATAGAGGATAATAATGGACCCAAGTCTGAACACAAAATTTGTTTCATATACACACAACCTAAAAGGTTAATTTTATATGATATTTTTAATAATTTTGTCCTAATCACCAGAGGTCAGGTTTTGTGTAATGTCAGTACGTTAAAAAAAAAATTCAGATTGTAGAATATTTTGGAAATCTGGATAAAGGATGTCCTAGAGTAAGGAAATACAACACTTGGTCTATTCCCAAAGCAATGAAATCGAGCGAAAATAAAAAGGAGTTTTGCAACAAATGAAAAGAATAAATGGTGTAAAAGATATGCTCCATTTATTGCATTGAAATCCATTGGATTCGCCTGTTGAATTTAAACACTGAAAATCATATTGTGACAATTTCTGTGCAAAACAATACTTTACAATGGGACAATTTCGGTGCTGGTTTGCTGAATATATAGCTTTGCCCTGTTCGGCGCAATTTGGAGGTTATGAAAAAAAATCTAAGGGGTTATTCACTGACTATTATTTAACTTTCCTGCTTTATTTTGTCCTGATTTTTTTCATGACTGCTGTATCACTATTACCCTATAGATTTAATTCTCAAACCACAGGGCAAATGCTAGTTTCCAATATGATATAATGCAGTGATCTTTACATGGTTATTTTTTTGCAGCTTGTGTTTTGGGCACACGTGTAATATTTTAGTTACTTTTGATCTCTGATCGATTTGGGCTTTGTATTTTCTACAGAGTGAATGGACAGTATATTATGGAAGGTTTGGCTTCAAGCTTCCTCTTCACAATGGGAGGTCTGGGATTCATCATTTTGGATCGATCGAATGCACCTAATATCCCAAAGCTGAATAGATTCCTCCTGCTTTTCATTGGGTTTGTGTGCGTCCTGCTGAGCTTCTTCATGGCCCGAGTATTCATGAGGATGAAGCTGCCGTAAGTAATAGCACCGCTGATGTGTCTTTTAATTTAGAAAATGCATTTAATTTTTTAATTTAAACATTTTATCGGAGTTATACACAACATTTTGTTCACTGACGGGAAGATCTGAGAGCTTGTAGCACCTTTTTTAGGATAAGGGTCAGCACCTGTTGGCCATCCCAGATGTTCTGGAACTACATCTTCCTTGATGCTTAGCTACTCATTTGATTGTCTGAGCCATGTGGCAGCTGTGGATCAAAAACAAACATCTAGGGAGCCATAGTTTCTGACACCTGTTTTAGGACTACATCAACTCTCAGTAAAAAGACTCCAAGATGTGTTGAACAGACTTTTTGGCAATGGGCTAGTTAGTAGTCACAGGTCAGCTTCAAGTCCCTAGCTGGCATAAAGTGATCTGATGACATGGTTGTTCACATGCCTCTTAGACTTATTAGTGAGGATCATAATATCACAAGCTCATTCCCCTGCTACTGGCACAGTGTCAAGTCTGGAATATTTGATCTTTAAAGACGCAAAATCTTTCACATATCATTTTTCGTGAGGTCCGAATGTATTTTGGCTTGTTTTAATATGAAGTATAAACTTCAAAAATCCCATTTTTCCTTTTTTTTTTCCCCCCTATAATGAAACATGCCAAAGGTTTTTGTTTAGGAATTCCTTTCAGTGATCCACAAAAAAAACCCAGACAATTTGCATTCCAGAAAACGTCCCTGTTATCCCGTCCAATGTGTTGGGTATTCTAACCTCCTGAGACAGATACTGGATGGACAGCATCCATCCACTCACTCAAATGACCACTAAACTGTACGAAGATGTTGTCAGATTTTCCAGCACATATCTATGAAAGCCCTGTGAGACTTTGCATTTTCTATTTTATTTCTTTTTCTGACTCGATTTCATGACGTAACAAGATAGTGTGGTGTTTTTAGAATGTTTTGCTTCCACTCATTGTTATATTTGCCGACTAGATTTCAGTTGAGAAATGTTCCGGTGAGAATACACATTGAGCTGCCCCAGCCGTATGCTCACCGGCAGCCAGATTAAGTACTTTTATTCTTAAGGGTCTGCTACCAGATAGTTGATGTGTATTACAGTGAGGCATGCTGATATCATCCTGTCGGAGCACTCCCAATGCTGCACATCCTGACCAAAGCTTCTGTTGGGTTGGTTTTGTGTGTGCGTAGCTCCAATCCATCATTCTGTGTGGGCACTAAGGAACTTGCTTACCATAAATAAGCAATGCATTGTGCTCAACGCGAGTTAAATAAAAAAGCTGTAGGGACGTCTGCATTTCAAAGCTCTGAGCTGAAGGGGAGGAGCAACCCCACACCAAGGGAGAGAAGATGAGTATTTAGGGGGGGAGCTGTTTATAGCATCTGCCCAATTATTTCATGGCAAAAAAGCAGAGTAATTTTCTCGAGTGCCCATTTAATGAACAATACGTAACAATGAAGTTTTTTTTTTTTTAAATTCCTATAAAAAAAATGCTTTCACCTTTCCAACACCCAGACTCCTCGACTCTACATGTTAGTTAATAGTTCCTGAATATATTTCCCAAGACCACATGCAAGCTAGTGGTAACTATGACAGCGCTTCCTTGCAATATGTAGAATTCCTAGGTCACATTTTCAGGAAATCGCATCATCCTAATTAGTGTACTGATTTTCATATAATTTTCCCTCCTTTTGGAGGGGATGACTGTCACCATTCAGTTGCACTTGACTGGGCTCTGTGCCTACGGTGTCCTTCTTTTAACCTTTTGTCATATATCATATCTGTGAACAATTAGAGCCTGGCACTGGATTCAGGGTGAGTTTGTATACCGTGGTTAAAATGGGAGTGGGGTGCGATTTCAAGTCAGAGGATACTGTTTACCTTTTCTTTGCCTCGCCTGTGCCACCCCTCCCACCTTTTAGCCCTACAGTATCCCTTTAACCCCTTCACTGCTGAGCCATTTCACGTCTTAAAAAAACCACATTTTTCTTTTCTGTATTATTTTTCTTTACGGTAAACATGGTCATGTTTGGTAGCATTGGAAAGGCCATGCTCTGGCCTTTCTAATGATACCAAATATGATCCTGCTAGCTGAAAACACTCGAGATATCTGGATTCAAAAGAACCCTTATCTCCACCCCTATCTTTCCTTGGTCAATGAGGACGTTCCCCACAGGGGCGGACTGGGCCGGGGGGCAGGGGGACCAGCGTCCCCCCGGCCGAGTTCCGACCGAGCTGTGTTGTTTTTTTTACGAACGGCCATAAGCTGTGTTTTTTTTTTTTTTTTACAAACGGCCATAGACTCCTATGCGCAGCTGCTTTAGTGCTGGGCCGGCCCCCCACGTGATGCAAAGCGTGCCGTGCACACGCTGCAGAGGAGGGCGCAGCCGAGGGAGACGTCAGAAGGTGGGAGCATTTGCCGAGTGCACATGTCACTAGCCAGCCTGCCAGTGCGAGGAGGGGCCGAGGGAGGCAGACAGTGGGGAAGCCAGACACCCACCCATCCACCCACCCAGGACACAGAGACCCGGCCGGGGCCAGCCCAGAGAGTCTTCAAGACTGTGAGGTGAGTGGTGGCGATCTGGCCTGCTGCTGCTGCTGTGGGGGTGAATAAATTAAAGGGAGGCCCTCTGTGTGACGTGTGTAGGACTTCACTGGGGGTTAAGAAGTTGCTGCTCCAGGCGCTTCCTCACACACACAAATCCCCTGGAATCTGCTCCTGCGATAATACTCACCCCCTCTCAGCCCACAGCCTCACTCCTCTCAGCCCTGCTGCTCCACACACACAGTTGTGCTGTGTCTCCCCGGCTCCTGTGCGCTCATTGCCAGCACTAGCCCTGGCTCCTTCCTCCTGGGTGTCTGGTCCTGCTGCTGCCCCCTGCTTCACCCCGGCTCTGACTCAAACTTTTTCATTGTCCCTGTGAGATGGGACAGGCCTGAGTTCACTCCATGTCACACACTGTGCACAGCACTGTGAGTGTGATTACCCAGGCTGAGACCCCCCCACCCCCCAGCTTTGTAAACACACAGCATCCAGCAGCCCTGCTGTGAATGAGCACTGCTCCCATTGACACACAGCAGCATCTGGAAGAGCAATCTGTTTTTTTTTTTCTGCAAACAATACAGAAAACAAGATTTTATTTAATATCCTATTGTTATAGCATGTTTTATTAGAAGGACACAAAATCCAGTATACAAAAACAGACATGTTTTACTGATCTCACCTATACATGTTGCCTCACCAGCCGCTGACCTCACCAGCCGCTGACCTCACCAGCCGCTGACCTCACCAGCCGCTGACCTCACCAGCCGCTGACCTCACCAGCCGCTGACCTCACCACACTGACCTCACCAGCCGCTGACCTCACCAGCCGCTGACCTCACCAGCCGCTGACCTCACCAGCCGCTGACCTCACCAGCCGCTGACCTCACCGCACATCCATGCAGTAATGTACAGTGTCTTTTTTTAAACCTGAAAAGTGATTGTCAGCTTCTCACGTGTGCTGCAGGGACCTTCTGTGCAACAGCGCAAAACTAAAATCATTGTTTTCTGTATTTGGGCTAAATTATGTTTGTGTGTAATATATATATATTAAAAGCCTTCTATAATTATTTTAACCAGTAATAAAATGTTATTTATTACTTAATTTGCTTCCCGTGTAGGTTTTTATTTAAATAAGGGCCCGAGTTGCTGCACTATGGCGGGCCTCTGGCTGGTACTTGTCCCCCGGGCTGAAAGTTGCCAGTCAGCCCCTGGTTCCCCACACATCCTCAGCAGTGAAAGGGTTAATTCTGTTTCTTCTGTACATTATACATATTCCCTGGCTCCCTGAGGCATACTAATTGTCTTTTAATGAGGTTATAATTATGCATGCTCCCAGGCTCTCTATGACAAGATTATTTTAAGAATCTACTCTGCCAATGGAATGGGAGTAGCTGATGCTTTCTTGCATTGAACACTTCCTTTGATTCTGCGGGGGTGTTTCAGCAAATGCAGTGTTTGTCAAAGCTGCATACACAATAAAAAATGGGCATTGTTGCAACTCCTACAAAAATCTCTATCGGCAGAAGACCTTTCATTTGTTTTTAGAGTTGGCGTTGACAAGGGTCTTTTAGGGAAATATTCCCTAACGGAAAAATCAGTACCTACCGGGTTCCCCGTAACATCCCCATTTTAGAGCGCTATTCCAGGGCAGGCGCTAGCTCAGCTCCTTTCCTCAGTATGCAGCGTTAACTGCTGGAATACTCGCGGTAGCACTTCTGCGAGCCCTGTGCACTGTCGCAAGATTGGGGAAGGAGACTGGGAACTATTTCTTCAGTCTCACTCTGCTTGCAACCAGAAGAAGCGGCAGATTGGCCACCGTTCTTACCTCAGAATCAGGGGAGTGTGGGCTTTATGGGGGGGGGGTGCTAGTTGATTTTGCAGAAGTGGAATGTTAGCGCCAGCTTTTAGGAGTAGCTAAATGTTTGGCTTACGTTTCACTGCAGTAATTGGCGCTAGCGCTTTGCCGCCACCCCCCCCCATAGTATAGGATGCGCAAAGTACAGTGAACTTGCATAACCTCCAATGCATTGAGCATCAGGAAGGTAATATGGGGGTCATGTAACACTTACAAAACATTAACGTTAGCATTCCGCTGTGTTTTTCTTGCAGAGGTTACCTCATGGGCTGAATGCGACATCTGCCCACAACATGAAATCTATCAAATTGCAGTTATTGAGCAGTAATATTGGAGGAAGAAGAATCATGGCCTCTTCGGGTACAAAGTGGGACTTTAGTATTAGAAGAACCTGAGATACGATCTTCCTCAATAGACCTAGTGCATCAACAAGAAGATATTTTTGTAACCGTTTTTTTTTTTCCACTGCTTGTTGTGTCCATATTTGATTTCAGAATAAAATACTGTTTTTCTTTTTTGTTAATTGGCAATGTTTTGGTGTAATCCAAAGTTCTTAGAGCACAACTTTCTCATCAACTCCACTGTGACAAGCACTGATTTGGCCTGAGGAGAGGGTAAAGGGTGTAGCCTGTGCTTCACCTCAGTAAAACTGATGGGACTAAATCACTGAATTATGCAAAGTATTTTTTTTTTTTTTCAAGACCGGCATGGGAAAAGACAGATTTGTTTATACATCCAACACCGAAAGTACGATAGATATATCTAGCTCTACAGGAAACCTCCATCCAGCCTGTTACAGAATTTTATTAACCCCTGAAGGACCAATGACATTAGTCAATGCATTTATGACATAACTTTAACCCCTTTTAAGACCCTTGGTCCTTAAGTACAAATACCATAGTGCTGTAAAATATGTAGAACAAATCAATCCAAATTAACAAGACGCACTTGATAATGCATGGGAAAGAGGAATCTGCACAAGATCTTACAATTGAAGACTGTTCCTCATTGCACGGCTCGCGTAGCCAGCAGTGGCACCGCCTGGTGACACGTGGTAGGAGGGTGCCACCTGGTGATGCAGAAAAAAGTAAGAATAAAAGGACCGAGCAGAATTTGCAAAGAAGCGCAGATGTCAAATATGGGGGGTGAAATCTGGGAAGTCAAAAGCGGAGACAAAATTACAGTCGCGGTAATAGATGCATTTTTCTGCTTATCTCTGTATTAAAGGTGATTAAAGCTAGGATTTTTTTCTTAATTCTTTTTAAATGGAACAAAGTGTTACAGCTGTCTATTTTAGGCCTACAATACAAATTGACAGGCCACAGGTATTTCAGTAATGCGGCTCTCCTCTTGCCGATGTGGCTCTCAGATCAATGATCCTCCCTGTTTTTTTGGGGTTTTTTTGAGGACAGGGGTGACATGCTGAGGATACAAAGAAATACAGTAACAAGGCCACTACTTGATAGGCCTGACGCGTGTACTACCTTTTAAAATATAACTTAATTACTAGTATCGGTGCATCCCTAGTTTTTAATTGTATCGGTGCAGATATTGCCGTTTGCACGAGTTAGGCTAGGGTCAGACTAACGCATTTTTCGCGTTGTCCGTGAAAATGTGCGTTCGAAGAATGGACGCATTTTTTCACGGAGTACGCGATAGCGGTCATACTATGCGCAGTTTCATCCGTGATTTTGTACGGATCATCAATAAAACACTTTTTGGGTCTGGACGTTATGTTGGCCAGACATTAGCAGCGTCTGACATCTCCAATTCACGCACACACGCCGCTAGCGGACGCAGCGCACTCTGTACGTCAGTACTAGTGGTTTAACGTTCTCGAAAAAATGCGTTCATTTTCCACTTGCGTTGCGCAGCCGGACTTTCGTGCGACCGTACTTCGTATATTGGCCGTCATTGCCCGGCATCTGCTGCTAGCACGGCCGTGATTAAGTGCGCCAGAACGCGCGTTCGCACTGCCTCAGTCTGACCCTAGCCTAAGAAGTACTCGTGCAAACGGCCCGATACATCCCGCCGATACCGGAAGCCGGCGTGGGCCGACTTGCCAGTATCCACGGGGCTGGGGAAGCTGGCCGCGTGCATGAAAAGCACGCGGCCATCGTTCCCCTCAGGCGCGCCGCATACTCACCTATCCTGAAGGTCCGGTCGCTTGGCAGTGATGCGTTCCTGCGGCCACTGGGCTCTCCTGTGACACTGCCTCTCGGCTGGAGGCAGCGTCACAGATGCGCCCGGCGGCCACGTGATCGCATCACTGCCAAGCGACCGGACCTTCAGGATGGGTAACGCTGGCCGCGTGCTTTTCATGCACGTGGCCAGCTTCCCCAGCGTGTGAGCTGGGGGCAAGCTACATGTGAGCTGGGGATATTCTGTATATATCTCGGGAAATATACATGTGAGCTGGGGGGCATTTTTATATGAGGTCTGTTCTTCTTGGAAAGCGTCACATGACATTAAAGTATCGGTACTCGGTATCAGTGAGTACTTTTTAAAAGTATTGCTACTAGTACTCTGGTCTTAAAGTGGTATCGGTGCATCCCTATTAAAAATTTAAAAATTGATAACGCAAGTGTATAAATTTTATAAAAAGCGGATTCTGATTGGTGTAAGGTGATTAATAATTGAAGATCAACACTACCAAGGTATCAAAAGATGCCCTTAAACCCTTCTATTGTTATATTTTCAATAAATAAGATCAATTTGTATGGCACTTCCTTATTTATTGAAAATATATGCCCTAAAGCCCTTTTATTTAAAAAAAAAAAAAAAAATTAAAAAAATTTTAAAAATTGGGTATTTCTAACTTCAGGACAAAATTTTGAAACTATTGAGCCGGGGGGCAGTTTGGCAGTTGTAGATTTTGAGATTAAAGGAAGAAAAATACTTTTGACCTTTATCATCGTAAATTATACGATCTGATGGAAATAATGGACTTTCTAAAGCTACCATTTAATGGTGAGACAAATAGTATACACTATCAGGGTTATCCAAAGAGCTCCGAATTGCTTGAGAAAGGTAACCGAACGCTGAAAATCAGCGTTCGGTTGCCTTTCCTAGCCATTCGGCTATCCAGAGAGCAGGCAGTTCGCCAAATCCTGGCGAATTGCCTGCACGTACGGTGCCTGTTCGAGGGCAGTGAAATCCCCATGAAAAAGCACTGCTTCGGCTATTCAGAGAACACAAACCAGCACTGCCATTCGGTGGTTTAATTCGGCAAATTTATTCAGGAGAATCCCATAGGCTTCAATGTTAAAAATATTCCCGTTTTTAATTCAATATCTAATAAACCGTTCAATAGACTTTTTGCTGCAGAATTTTATAATGATTTTTTTTTGGATACTTTAAGCATTTTTCTTTTTTTTTTTTTTTTTTTAAGTTTACTTATTTTTTCTGTAACAGTCCTCATTATTCCCTGGACCTCCTGTGTAAATTTCAGACATTTTCGCTCAGTAGTTTCTTTGCAAACAGCGTTTCATTTTCAGATTCATACAAATGGTTTTGCTAATTTATTCACTGCCTCCTCTGCGTCTCAGCTGCTTCGGCTCTGTGTGATCGGCTCCTGCTCAGGTTTTTCGAAGGTTAATCCTTCGGCGTGCATTCGGTGGGTTTTGCGGTGAGTTTTCGTCGGGTTTGCGGCAGCCTTTCCTTGCAATTCGGGGACCCTGTGGTACTTGCTGAATACACCGCAGGGTCACTGAAATGGGATCGGCAAAAGGAACCGAATTGAAGAGAACGAAAAGTCACCAAACGTGCGGTGACTTTTCGAATCTCTTTGGATAACCCTGTATGTGTGGGTTCCGTCAACGAGTAAGAGCAAAATTTGGACCTAAACACAAACCGAGCAGAAATGTGAAAACAGCAGTGGGCACTTTCAGACAGACAACAGCAAAATCGCCTGGTCATTATGGGGTTAAAACAAGACACTTGAGAAAAATAGGTATTATTGGGAGATATCCAGTGTGCTAAAATGGATTAATGACCATCTGCTGCCAACCTGTGTAATAAAGCTTTAGTGCATTTACTTGCTTTGCTTTCTTGAAGTTAAAATACTAAAAAGAGCTCATTCTGAGGTAAGCAGAAAAACATCTTTGTAAATGCTTTATTTTTAACTTAATTGTCTGGAGCTCCGTACAGTACATTGCACAACCACATGGAATTTACCACACTCCCATATAGAATAATCTTTTTATGAAGGGAAACGACCCACCGTGGCTAAAAAACTGAAACCGGCTATAAATCACCCTGGTACTAAAACCTATATGAGCATATTTATTTTGTGGCTAACCAAGATGAAATACTGTGTGTGTGTGTGTCTGTGTAGATATACAGATACCAGCTGTATGTGTGTAACAGTCCCAGAGCCCTCTGACTTAGGATACTCTGAATAGTTCAAAAATGAGCCACATAGAGTACTAGCAACACTACCATTTAAAGGAACACTACACATGACCACTTTATATTTTTGAAGTGGCCAGGATGTGACGAGCGCCCCTCACCCTGCCCAGCCAATCTGGTTTAAAACACGGGGTGAAGTGCAGGAGTTTCCTCCACCCCATACAGTCTGATTGGCAGCTGGCGAATTTGAATTTCCCAGCTATAGGTAATTATTGATAGTGACACCGGCATGCTCTGCGCCTGACTATTTCTGACACTGTTCACATTATCCATTGGTCTCAGAAAGGTTGCGGTGGATCAGGGCTGCGCACTCCCAATCCATCGTTTCTGCAGGCGCTATGGAACTTTTTTTTGAGAAAGGATTTTATCAGGAAGGATACATTGAGATTTCTTTCGTTTTCAAGTATGTCCTGGGTGGCGAGTATGTACCGTTAGCTGTTTTGCCCAAGGACAATTACTGGAGAGGTGCTCTTGCCGGCATTCGACCCTGTGTCTCCGGTTATAGAACAGTGATGTTACCTTTACTCCACCCAGCTGTATAATTTACAAGTCCCGTTGCAGTGTTCAATTCGCATTTCCGTCACTATACAAGTAGCACAGAAAAGACGCAGGGATTTCTGGGTTTGGGAGTCCCTGAGCTGAAGAGGAGGAGCTGAGCTCACCAAGGGACAAAATTTGAGTAAACCCACCTGATAAATAATTGGGCAGGGGCTGCAAGACAGCCACTGCCCAATTATTTAACCCTTTCACGTCAGACAGGCTGTGCCTGGTGGGGTGGAGATAATGCCGTTGGGCCCCTTCTCTGACTCGCCTAGATGCTGACGCGCGTCTTTGGCTGCAGGGGACGGCCTGAGTTCAAGCGGTCCCCCAGCAGTCAATGGTGTGCACTGACTGCTGGGTGGGGCGTACTAGTACGCTGTGCGTTTTCAAAGCCTACCCACTGCAGGGGTGGCATAGTACACTCTGTGGTGGGGAAGTGTTAAGGGCAATATAAGGACATTCTTCAGTAGTGTTCCTTTAAATGTATTGCTCATACATATTCTGCAATATAGCACAGAAATCATAAATAAACGAGACAAGACATGGATAGAAAGTAAGTATGCCTTGCTTTCAATCTAAAAATGGTGGGCGGAAATCATGACCGTGTGCCATGCGTGGCGAATGAATAATCACAATGCCTGAATACATCATATGTTTTTTATTTTTCATAAAAATGTAACTTACAAAAAATAGTGATGGACTGTACATGTTTTTGATAGTCCCTCTTATGTTGCACCTGGAAGGTACTAAGGCTGGGTTCGCACTGGGGCGTAGCACTGCGTCGCTCAATGCGCACGTTTTTTTACGCGCGTTCGCGCATACGAAAAAACACACGAACGTGCATTGAGGCGTGTTCGCGGCTATGTCTATGGCCGCGAACGCGCTGCTGTATGCCCGAAAAGAAGCTCCCGGACTTCTTTTTGCGTCAGCCGTTTTAAAACGCCTTCCTGCGTGCTTTAAAACGGTTAGGTGTGAACGGGGCCTAAGCAAAATTATAATTTCCAAAACAATGACATAAAAACATGGTCACCAAATTCTAGGCCTGGTCTCCCCGGAAGTAAGGTAAATATCTCAACAAGCAGAAGGGACTAGTTACTACATAACATAAGTATCTCCTACCATCCAGGGGTCTCTCGAGAGGAGAGCTCCCCAAAAGTTGATTCACCAAAGATATTTGTCAGTCTTAAGAATGCAAATGAAACTGTGTAGCCTGCACTTTAATGAATTTATGTATTTTTCCCCATTGGAGATGTGTACCCTGGCAGGTACAGACAAAGCAGGAATTTTGCATCTATGGTACCACACTTATTCTATGCGCTCAGGGCTAGTAAGATTTCGGCAGATAAGAACCTTTCGGCCAATATAGTCTGCCCAATTATTTGGATACTTTCCTAAATAAATAAAAGATAAATCTAAGGATAGCCTTATGCCTATCCCATGCCTGCTTAAACTCAATTACTGTTTTGGCCTCTACCACTTCAACTGGAAGGCTGTTCCATGTATCCACCACCCTCTCAGTAAAATAATGCTTCCTGATGTTACTTTTAAACCTTTGCCCCTCTAATCTAAGACTATGTCCTCTTGTTTTGCTACTTTGTTTCCGTTTAAATATACTCCCTTCCTCTACCTTGTGGATTCCCTTTACGTATTTAAATGTTTCTATCATATCTCCTCTGTCTCGTCTTTTTTCCAAGCTATACATGTTAAGATCATTAACCCTTTTCTGGTAATTTTTCTCCTTCAAGCCGTACACCATTTTAGTAGCCCTTCTCTGAACTCTCTCCAAGGTATCTATAAGATCTGGAGATATGCAGGGTTATTCAGAGAGAGGTGAAAACCAGAAGAATGACTGGAGAAGTGAAAATTCTAGGTCAAAATATAGGTCCCCTTTATCTCACCTTCCAAATCGGCTATTTTGACCTAGAAATTTCACTTCTCCAGTCATTCTCCTGGTTTTCACCTCTCTCTGAATAACCCTCTTTGTGTCATCAGCAAAAAAGACACACTTTCCCATTAATTCCTTCTGCAATATCACCAATAAAAATATTAAAGAGAATGGGTCCAAGTACTGACCCCCGAGGTATTCCACTGGTAACAAGACCTCGCGCCAAATAAACTCCATTGACCACAATCCTCTGTTGTCTGTCACTCAGCCACTGCCTAATCTATTCAACAATATTGGAATCTAAGCTCAAAGATTACTTTATAAAGAAATAAGGCTTATCAATAAATTGCATTTTACCAGGAAGGATACATTGAGATTTCTCTCATTTTCAAGTATGTCCTGGGTTCAAGAACATTGTATTTCTGTACCTACTATAAAAATTCAAAGTAATAAAATGATAAGCCTTCTATGTGGAACAGTATCAAAGGCCTTACTGAAATCTAAATAAGCAATGTCTACTGCACCACCTTTTGTTTTTTTGTTTGTTATGTATGTTGATCACTTCCAGCAGGGCAATATCATTTTCATATGTGCCAGGGTCGTAGAATTCATGAACCTTCATGCTTTTCACTGGGAAGGAATCAATGTCTTTGTCATACGACCGTCTATTAAGAAGCTCGAGAATTATACGGTATCTCTGGGGCTCGTTTTTCCTGTAAAATACACAAGTGAACACAACATGAGTGAACAAAAATATTGATGACATTTTAATTTCCTATAAACTTCTTACAATCTGGGTCTGTTTTATGTAATTGTACCAGACTGCAAATTTAATTGGATTGTGAAATGTAAAAGGGATACCTACACCACATCTGGGAGTTCAATAGTAACTATTCTGGAAGCAAATTGTGGATTATTCCAGCCTTGGTGTTAGAATAATCTTAATTTTAATAAAGACAGGAGGCGAATATTTTGCAATCTCTTTTCTTTACTAAACAACAGCAGCAAAGGAAAGTTTACATAGCAACAGCAGTAACCAATAAGCAACAAGTGAGTAGTCAGTCTTAGCCACGCCCTCTTTTCTTGGATGCGGAGTGATCAGGAGAGCAGTGACGTGGAAATCCAGTGATCCCAGAAGTAGGACAAAACCCGGAACAGGAGAAGAAGAAACCAGTGATCCCAGAAGCAGGACAAAACCCGGAACAGGAGAATAGGAAGCCGAGATGGAACAGGAAACCCGCCGGCGTCCAAAAGGATAAAAGTCCAACAGGACCGAAGAAGGAACTCAAACTAAGGAGGAAACAGAGGACACGTGAAAGTACCATGCGGTGGTGGTGCGTCAAGCAACAGTGACCTAACTGACTCGCCGAAGCTAAGCATCATGAACAATTTAACAAATGAGAGAATAGCCCTAGGCTAGACTAACTAAATATGCACGAACACAAACCCTACTCAGGGAAGGAAGAAGGTTAGACAAATGATGTACAAAGCAATGTTTAATTATTCATTTATTTATTATTTATTTATATTTTTTTTTTTTTTTTTTATGAACATGCCTAAATCAGAACAATGCGAAGAACCCGGGTACGGGCGGGTGGGAAAAATATTCGCCTCCTGTCTTTATTAAAATTAAGATTATTCTAACACCAAGGCTGGAATAATCCACAATTTTATATCAAGTCAGGAGGCTTCATATTTTGCAGTTTCAAAGCTGCACTAAAGTCCCAGAAACATGAGCCGAGGACGAAAATAAAAAGTACGAAAGGTAGTCGCCCTAGACCAGTCGGCAGCCGCAAGGATATCAGGCAGAGAGCCACCGGCGTCTGCGCAGAGGAAGCCACCGCGCCGCGCACTGAGTGAGCGCCAAAGTGGGAGCAACGCCAGCCAAAGACAGAAGCCAACGAACCCACCTGGAGAGGGTAGGTGGAGAGACAGGTTTAAAAGGAGAGACATACGAGACCAGAAGTTGGCCAGTAGGAGAGGAGCGCAAGGGGCGCAGACGGGAGAGGTAAGTTTGGACACAACGAGCCACACACAACAGAGGGTCCGCCGGAAAGTAGGGGTAGAAAACCGTAGAGGAAAGTGTTTTAGTGCGTCTGGTTAGTGTGAAGACGACACCATCCGGTGAAAAAACCACAGCGTGCGCGTCGAAAGCCCTAACATCGGATACTCGCCGAATGGACACCAGACACAAAAGGACTGTTAGTTTGGCCGAGAGCTGACGCAGGGAAAGCGAGTCATTGTCCGGCCAGCTGCGCAGAAAGTTTAGCATAAGCGACACATCCCAAAACCCAGTGTACTTAGGAGCCGGCGGGCGAGCAAGCCGAATGCCTCGGAGGAGACGACATACCGAAGGGTCCCGACCCACAGAAACACCTCCCAGGGGAACATGGGCCGCCGAGATGGCCGAGCGGAACAGATTAATGGTACGATACGATTTTCCAGATGACGACAGGTCCGCCAGGAAATTCAGGACTAGAGTTAAAGGTGCTGTAACGGGATCAGCCTCTTGTTGCACACACCAGCTACCCCAAGCCCTCCAGGCGTACCGGTAGCTTCTTCGTGTGCCTGGAGCCCAGGATTCCCATAACAGAGATCGAGCTGCCTCCGATAGGCCTGGCAGCATGCAGGGTCCCCGGAAATCGTCCAAGCCACTAGAGGCAGGTTGCCCTCCAGGACCAACGGGTGTGGACCGCCTTGAGGATCCGTCAGAATGGAATGGAATGATGGGAGCAGAAGCGGATGGAGGCACGAAAGTTCCAGCGCCAGAGGGAACCAGGGCTGAGCATGCCATAGAGGCGTGAGTAGGAGAAGGCGATTCCCTCGTCTGCGGACTTCCTGGATCGTACGCGTGATCATCTGGAATGGTGGGAAAGCGTAGGCCCCCGACGGCGGCCAGGGCTGTAGGAAGGCGTCCACCGCCGTCGCCAGGGGATCCGGGAGCCAACTGAAGTAGGCTGGCGTCTGGTGGTTCAAGCGAGAAGCGAAGAGATCGAGGTGAAGGGGTCCCCTTCGTAGAGACAGGCGTCGGAACGTCGGAACGTCTAACTTCCAATCGCTGGAATCTCTCCAATGCCGTGAGAACCAATCCGCCACATAGTTGGAGGTACCGGGCAGGTATTCCGCCTTGAGGGAGATGTTCCGTTCCAGGCAGTAGTTGAAGAGGGAGAGAGTAAGGTCCGACAGGAGCTTGGAACGGGAGCCCCCCAGCCGGTTGACGTATTGGACCGCCGAGATGTTGTCCATTCGAAGGAGGAGAGTGCAGTCCCTGAGGTGCTGGGAAAAACTGCGGACGGCGAAGGAGCCGGCGATGAGTTCCAAGCAGTTGATATGGAGATGTTGTTCCTCTGGTGTCCATGCGCCGCCCGTGGATGCGGAGCCGCAGGTCGCTCCCCAACCCGATTGGCTGGCGTCCGATTCCAGCACGAAGTCCGGTAGGGAGCCGAAGATGGCTCGCCCATTCCATGCCTCCATATGGCGTAACCACCAAAGGATCTCCACTCTGACCTCTGGAGTGATGGGAACCAACTGGTCGTAGGAGGGGTTTAGACGGAGGTACTCGGCCTTCAAGCGCTGCATCGCTCTCGGTAGTGCAGTGGGCCGGGGAATATGGCCTGAATGGATGAAGAGAGTAGGCCTACCACCCTTGCCAGCTCCCGAAGGCAGATGGTCTCCGATGAAAGGACTCCCCGCAAGGCCTTTTTGATGGTCCGAAGCTTTTGTGGAGGAAGGCGAAGCTGGCAGGATCTGGAATCTATGTCGAATCCGAGGAAGGTGATTGTCTGAGCTGGACATAGTGCTGACTTGTCCCTGTTGATGAGGAAGCCCAGGTCTTGCAGGAGAGTCATCACCAGGACCGTGTGTCGGGCGGATTGGGCCGGGTCTTGGGCTAGTATCAGAATGTCGTCCAGATAAATGATCGTCCTGATGCCCTGAGCCCGTATGGAAGCCATAACCGGTTTGAGGAGCTTCGTGAAACACCATGGCGCGGAACTGAGGCCGAATGGTAGACAGGTGAAGTGCCACAGATCGTGGTGCCAGAGGAACTGTAGGTATGGACGGTGAGCGTGATGAACCGGTACCGTGAGGTAGGCGTCCGTGAGGTCCAGCCTTGTGAACCAGTCGTCGTCTCGGAGTAGATCTCTGAGTAGGTGTATGCCCTCCATTTTGAAGTGGCGATAGGACACGAATGTGTTGAGGGCCTTTAGATTTATGACTGGCCGGAGGTCCCCAGATTTCTTGTGTACCAAAAATATGTTGCTGACGAAGCGCGGGGAATCGGACGCGGGAAGGATCGCTCCTTTCAGTTGCAGCGCGCGAAGTTCCCTGTCTATTAGTGCTGTCTCCTGTAAGGAGTAACGGGCCAGGGGCGGGGAAGCAGACTGGACGGGGACCTGGGAGAAGTCTATTGAAAAACCAGTCACCGTTCGCAGGATCCACGAGTCGGATGTGAGCTCGCGCCATTTGGAGAGGAAAAAGCGCAATCGACCCGCGACCGGTATGTGTGGAAGCGGGAGCGGGGGAGTACTTACCCGCGAATAGCGGCGTCTGGGCCTGCCGAAGCCACGGCCGATGGGGACTCCCCGTGCCAAGATTGGACTTGGGCGGTACTGCACGTCAGTGCCCTGGGTTGACGTTTGAAGGCGAGGTCTATACGAGGTATGGTAGCGGCCGGCGACCCGACCTCTTGGTGCGCCGGCCCTGGTGGAAAAACGAGTGGTAGGGTGGAAAACTCGTTTCATGTTTGACTGCACCTTCTGCATATTGGTGTAGACATTAACCTTGCGGTTCAGCTCTTTAAGGAAGAGATCCCCGAACAGCAACCCTTTCGCTGCAGGACCCAGCTCCTTGGTGGACATGGAGGTCAGCTTTGCATCGAACCGAAACAGCGCCGCTTTACGGCGTTCGGAAGAAATGCCGACGTTGGCATTTCCCAATAGACAAAGGGCGCGCTGTGCCCATTCACGGACCAGGGCAGGATCGAGCGGGGAATTATTATTTAACGCCTCGTCTGCCATTACGAAGATCAGAGACAAGGCCCCGAGACGTCCAGCAATTTGTCTTGGGCGCCGCGGAGACCCTGCTCTAGACCCCGTCGAGGATCTTTGCCAGCCTTCCCCATGAAGGTAACAAAGTCCTCATCAAATTCTGGGGTAAGGGCTACCTTATCTGGTAGGGTTGGGCGAGGGCATTCCGCCCGTAAGCGTGCCCTGTCAGCTTTTTCCAGGGGGCAACGCAACCAGAATCTTAAGAACTCTGCTATATGGTCTGGGGGAATCCAGGCCGGAGACCTGGGGTGTGTAGTGGTTCGTGGGTCGAAAAACGGGACGCCCCTAGCGTCTAGGATTGGTGCCAGAGTGTCCGAGGGCATCATAGAGCGAGGGGCTGACGTGACCGAGTGGGGTATGAGAGCCAAAGCATTGTGACGGGGCTCACCCGTCGAGCTAGGAGTAACCGGCGGGTCACCGGTATTCTCTGCTCCTTCCTCTTCCGGGTAGTCAGCCCGGTAATCCTCTAAATCACAAGAGGCGTCCTCGTTAGTTGTACGAGAAAATTTCTTAGCGGGGCCTTTACCCTTCCCCGCTGTTACCGACTGGCCCTTCCAGGGCCTTTTTCTGGATGGGGCAGCAGACTCAGATTGATCGGACTGCGAGTCCACTGAGCGGGCTGGGGACTGAGCTCTGGAGAGCACCGGGGGGTCCGGAGGAGGGGGGGGTAAGGCCGCAAGAGCAATGGGCAAGGTCTCAGTTATTGCTGCAAGGAGCCAGGCTTTAAGCTCCTCCTGATGCAGCGGATTTAACTGTGGGGGATCCATCAGAGGGGTAAATATATGTATAACGGGGCTCACCCGTTGCCGATTTTAGTTATTATGTAATCACGTTATCCCAACGTTTATAAATAGTTTCGGGGCTCACCCGAAAAGCATGCGGGCAAATTCGAAAATGCCGCCTGAATGATATGTAGACACAAATAATCGGGGCTCACCCGAAGTAGCGGAGGGGTCCTGCGGGTTGCGTAGCGAGGTCGGAAGAGCTGGAGGCGCGTGACTCCGTGTTGTCACCTTACTGACAGGCTGCGGCATGAAAGGCGCGTAAATGAAAGAATCGCGGCTAAAGCCTAAGATGGCCGCCAGCGCGCGCAGCCGCAATGAGTACGCCGAAGCATGAGGGAAAAACGCGCATGCGCCGAAGGGCATTGGAGCCGTTTTCTATTAAGGAGAAAAAAACAGCCGATGGAAAAAAAATTAAAGTGCAAGCTTTAGGATACCAAGCGCGCAAAGGAAAAAAACGCAGCGATGGTCGCCCGGACACCGAGAGCAAGGGGCCCTTGGTGTACCGGGAGACCGAGGAACGCAGAGCGCACCCTGTAGGCGGGAAAGTGCCCGCACAGCAGGGAAAAAAGCTGTAAGGAAGGAAAAACAGTTGAATTATCGCAACACAATTATCAATATCATAAATGAAGGGTAGGAAACGAAATATAGCATAAAATATAACATTAGAAAGGCCTGGCAACCAGGAGCAGATAAGGAGACGTCTCACCTGCTCGCCAGCAGCAAAGAAAAGAGGGCGTGGCTAAGACTGACTACTCACTTGTTGCTTATTGGTTACTGCTGTTGCTATGTAAACTTTCCTTTGCTGCTGTTGTTTAGTAAAGAAAAGAGATTGCAAAATATGAAGCCTCCTGACTTGATATAAAATTAAGAAAGTTCTTAGAACCACTAGATGGTGCCAATGGCATAGATCCAAATGGGCATAACCCACCTATGTTACAACCAAAACAAAAATAGAGCACCTATGCATCCACAATGGTGCTCACGAGTAAAGGATCTATGTCCCCAGTGTATACACAATTGTCAATTTGTCTACTTGTACACCTTTAGTAATACATACAAATAAAACTACATAAATATTGTATAATGAGTAGTCAGAGTACCTGGTTCATATCCTCATGGCAGGGGGAACAATGCAACACCTGTGGGGTGTATGAATTTGATGAGTTCAAACCAACATCATGGGTCTGTGTATCCCATAACAGTTGCAATGCATTTGCCTAAGGGAATGGGTTAACCACTTGGCTGCTATGGACGCACTCAGCGCGTCCAGCCAAGTGGTTCTCCTGTGCTACGGACGCGCTCAGCGCATCCGAGCACAGGAGGCAGCAATCCGCCGGATTCCGGCGGATTGCTGCGCCCCCCCGGTGCGGGCTGACATCTTGGATGTCAGCCCGTCAATCCGGGAGCCCGGCGGGGACATTAGGTGTCATCGCGGCGACGCAATGACATCTAATGCAGGCGCCCCCCCCCGCATGTGCGGAGGAGGCGCCTGAAAGGGAGGGGGGGAGGTCCTTCGGACCTCTCTCCCTCCCGATCGCCGGGGAGTAGTGAGTTAAAACAGACACCGCTTGGAAGGGCACAGCCTGCCCTTCCAAACGGTGGCTGTCATTAACCCCTGGGGAGTCGGATCACGAATCGGCGCTGAAAAGCGCCGGTTCGTGATCCTTTCCCGGAGCTGGCCGACATCTTGGATGTCGGCCAAGCCTCCGGGAACTCCCCCTGAGGACTGGTGTCATCGTGCATAGCACGATGACGCCAGTCCTGGAGTTAACCCCTAGCTGCCACCAACGGTGGAGATAGGGGGTTCCAATGAATCCCCTATCTCCCGATCCGTGGCAGCTAGGGGTTAATGTTTGGTACTGTTGGATCGGCCAGAGCATGGCCGTTCCAACGATACCAAACACCACTGTGAAAAAAGTTTTTAAAAAGAAATAAAAAATACAAATAAAAAAAATTCTAACAGGGTTATCCAAAGAGATCCGAATTGCTTGAGAAAGGTAACCGAACGCTGAAAATCAGCGTTCGGTTACCTTTCCTGGCCATTCGGCTATCCAGAGAGCAGGCAATTCGCCAAATCCTGGCGAATTGCCTGCACATACGGTGCCTGTTCGGTTCCTGTTCGAGGGCAGTGAAATCCCCATGAAAAAGCACTGCTTCGGCTATTCAGAGAACACAAACCAGCAGTGAAAGGTTCCCGAAATGCCGTGTCATTCGGTGGTTTAATTCGGCAAATTTATTCAGGAGAATCCCATAGGCTTCAATGTTAAAAATATTCCCGTTTTAATTCAATATCTAATAAACCGTTCATTATAAAATTCTGCAGCAAAAAGTCTCTTTATTCATTGATTTTTTAGGATACTTTAAGCATTTTTCAGATTTTTTTTTTTTTTTTTAAAAAGTCCGATTTTTTTTTTTTCAGTTTACTTATTTTTTCTGTAACAGCCCTCTTTATTATCATTCCCTGGACCTCCTGTGAAAATTTCAGACATTTTCGCTCAGTAGTTTCTTTGCAAACAGCGTTTCATTTTCACAGATTCATACAAATGGTTTTTCTAATTTATTCACTGCCTCCTCTACGTCACAGCTGCTTCGGCTCTGTGTGATTCGGCTCCTTTTCGGCTTTTTCGAAGGTTAATCCAGATGTTTTTGCTTGTTTTCAGCGTGCATTCGGTTAGTGTTCGTCAGGTTATCGGCAGCTTTTCCCTGCAATTCGGGGGCCCTGTGCTGTTTGCTGAATACACCGCAGGGTCACCGAAATGGGATCGGCAAAAGGAACCGAATTGAAGAGAATGAAAAGTCACCGAACCTGCGGTGACTTTTCGAATCTCTTTGGATAACCCTGTAAAAAAAAAAAAAAAAAACGTTTTTTTTTTTTTTTTTTTGTTAATGCAGCAATATTGTTCCCATTTCAATTATAATGTGAACAATGATGCTGCACTAACGATTTTTGTATGCGGTGCGTTTGTTAAAAATCGCGTAATTTTCCCCAAAAAAAAATGTAACGAGACCCCATCTCTAATTTTTTTAACAAGCGCACCCCATACAAAATATAACCGCAATTGCTCGCATGTTAAAATGTGAAAAAAAACACTTTACACGTTGTAAATTATTGAAAATTCATATTTTATTGCATTTTTTGTTATAATATACAGACAGGACATGACGTATACATATAATAATGACATATTATGAATCTGCCGAGTCTGACGGAAAGAACGATATATAATATGTCTGGGTCATATACTAAAATAAGCCTTCAAAACGCATTTAAACATGATGAGCAAAACCGGTAAAAATGACCTCAGCACAGAGGTGTGAAACGCCTCAGCAGCGAAAGGGTTAAAAGGCATTACCATCCCATATCAGCCATCCAGGGATAAATTCAATGTTTTAAAGCGGATAAGCAATCAGTTGCCAATATATTCCTTGCAGAAATCTCTGCCCAGTATAACTAATCCTCAATATCTCTGCAATGTCAGGGTAAAGCAAACTGTCTATAAGGCCGGGTGCACACTAGCATTTTCTTCTGTGCAATAGCGTGCGTTAAAAAAGACGCACTTTATGACGGAAGAGATTGGTAGACACCAGACGATGCGTTAATTTTGACGATCGCACGTGGCCGTTCAAGTGCGCAGGTGCGCTCATTTTTATTATTATTATTATTATTTATTTATAAAGCGCCAGCATATTCCGCAGCGCTGTACAATAAGCACAGTACAGACAGGGTTACAATACATTGAACAACATTTGACAAACAGTACAGGAGGAGATGAGGGCCCTATTCCCGTAGGAACTCACAATCTAGGAGGGTTGGGGTTGGAAACAGGAGGAGAGGACTGTAAGGTGAGAGTGATTGATGGTTGCGTCAGTGAGTTGGGTGGTAGGCTTCCCTAAATAGGAATGTTTTAAGGGAGCGTTTGAAGGAAGAGAAGTTAGGGGAAAGTCTGACAGCACGAGGGAGAGCGTTCCAGAGAGTGGGGGCTGCGCGTGAGAAATCCTGCAGTCTATCATGGGAAGAGGTGATGCGGGGAGAAGCTAGGCGCAGGTCACTGTTTGACCTTAGGGAGCGGGCTGGGGTGTATTTGGTGATTAGTGAGGACAGGTAGTGGGGCGCTGAGTTAGTGAGGGTTTTGTAGGTAAGGATAAGGATTTTGAACTTAATTCTGCAGTGGATGGGGAGCCAGTGAAGGGACTCGCAGAGGGGAGCGGCAGAGACAGAGCGGCGGGTGAGGTGAATTAGCCTGGCGGAGGCGTTCAGGATGGATTGTAGGGGGGAGAGGTGGGACAGAGGGAGGCCAGATAAGAGATTATTGCAATAATCGAGTCGGGAGATTACCAGGGCGTGTATGAGTTGTTTTGTGGTGACTGCGGTAAGAAATGGCCGAATTCTGGAAATATTACGCAGTTGGTATCGGCAGGAGGAGGAAAGAGACTTGATGTGGGGGATGAAGGAAAGAGCAGAGTCCAGTGTAACTCCAAGACAGCGAACTTGGTTTGATGGGGAGATGGTGATACCCTCCACCGTGATAGAGAAGTCAGGAGGTGGGGAGGCATTAGAGGGAGGAATAAGTAGGAGCTCAGTCTTTGACATGTTGATCTTTAGGTGGTGGGAGGCCATCCAGGAGGAGATGCCAGATAAACAGTCACTGACTTTTGAAAGGACAGGGGGAGAGAGATCAGGGTAGAGAGGTAGATCTGAGTGTCATCAGCGTAGAGGTGGTAATTAAAGCCAAAGCTGTTGATGATTTTGCCCAGGGAGGAGGTGTAGATGGAAAAGAGCAGAGGACCAAGGACAGAGCCTTGAGGTACACCAACAGATAGAGGCAATGAGGAGGAGGAGTTACCAGCAAAGGACACACAGAAGGACCTGTTGGATAAATAGGAGTCAACCCAAGCAAGTGCAGTGTCACCGAGACCCAGAGAGTTGAGGGTCTGTAGAAGGAGGGGGTGGTCAACAGTGTCAAAAGCAGCCGAGAGGTCAAGCAGGATGAGAATAGAATAGTGGCCGTGTTTTTTAGCAGTTAGGAGGTCGTTGGTGACTTTGGTGAGGGCAGTTTCAGTTGAGTGTAGGGGACGGAAGCCAGATTGCAGGGGGTCAAGTAGGGAATTGGAGGACAGGAAGAGGGAGAGGCGGTTGAAGACTAGTTTTCCTAAGAGCTTTGATGTGAAGGGAAGCAGGGATACAGGGCGGTAGTTGGATGGAGAGTTGGTGTCTAGGGATGGTTTCTTTAGTAAAGGTTCATCACGCGTCCAACGTAGTTTATACGGCATCAATCCTAGCACAATAGCCTTGGTGTTTCCATGACGGCCGTCTTCAGCACGCGTTATGCGTTGCGCGCGTACTACGTATGTTCTTCTCTATCCGCGTAATTATATGCTACAACGGACGTCATAAAGAGCGTCATAATGCATGCTAGTGCGCAGAAGAAAACGCTAGTGTGCACCGCACCCGGCTTAAGGGCCCCATGGTATATGTCACAATTCACAATACCTGGTGATTAACCAGACTCATCTGCATTGTAATAAAAACTAGGATTGGCAGGGTTGCCAGTGGGTGTATCTCTTTCAAAAATTCATGTAACTGTTAAAATACAAACACCCAACTAGTTTCGCCTGTATACCAGGCTTTATCAAGAGTGATAACACACCCCCAGCGCTGAAATTTGGCATTTACCCCCCCAGCGTTGGAATTTGGCATTTTACCCCCCCTTACCCTCACCGGCATACACTAGGCAACAATCTTTTGTGCACACAGCTCCGGTAGACCGCACCCTCCCTTGTTCGTCTCCTTCTGCCGCTGTGTCACCTGAAGGGGCGGCGCCAAGGCAGCGTGCTCTGCTCGAGTTTAGAATGTGGGAGGCAGAGGCACGCTGCAGCGCCGCCACCACGGCAGTTAGAGCATGCTGCTGGGCCCATGAGTACAGTTTATAATCCGGAGGGAAAACGGTCAGTGTCCGATGGCCCAACAGGTCAGTCCTCCACCTCCCCTGCTGGGCCCCACTCGGCTGCGGACCCCATAGCGCACGCTTGGGTCGCTATGGCGGTAGTTCCGCCATTGGGTGCCACCATTACTTCCACCTCACAGGCCCGGTGCCTTGGTGTCCTCCTTCTAGACTCTGATCTCTCCTTCACTCCTCACATTCAGTTGCTAGCCAATTCCTGCTACTACCACCCAGGGCCGGACTGGGAATAAAAGGCAGCCCAGGAAAAAATTTTTAGACCAGCCCTATATTACATTAAGTGCAAACGAAAAGGATACTAACAGTAAGATATGAAAGCAGTTACAAGTTTTTATAAAGCGCTAACAGGTTCCGTAGTGCTGTACAATGGAGGCAGAATAACAAATATACATACACAGAACAATAGGAGACAGGACCCTGTGCAAGAGCCTACAATCTAAGAGGAGAGGGGTGACACACTAGGTGAGGGTAAATAGAGGACCTGAAGTTTCGGTTTGTATGTGGGCTGTGGGGAAGATGGAGCAAGAAATGTACAGTGGGGCATCATGGAGTGAGCCAATAGGCTTCTCTAATGTAATGTGTTTTCAGAGACTTCTTGAAGGACTGGAGAGACGGGGAGAGTCTGAGGTTACGGGGGATGGAGTTCCATAGAAAGGGGGCAGCTTGGGAGAAGTCCTGAAGGTGAGAGTTGGGGGTGCGGGTCCGAGGAGACTATAACACACAATACATCTGTCACAGCATCTGTCTCATGTATTTGGTATTTTGGAGAGAGGTAGAAAAGGGGAAAGCGAGAGAGGGGGGAAAAGGATAGAGATACAACGTAGTATTCTTAATATAGTTTTAAAGATTTTAAAAACACCTGACTGAGGTTTAAACAGCAAGGATTAGGTTGCAAAATATGGCCATAAACTGGACAGATGTAAAAAAAATAAAAATAAATTAAAATCGATATCCAGTAATCCCCCAGTCATTCGCGGTTCTGCGTTCGCGGACTCAGTGGTTCGCGGATTTTTTCCGCTTACCACGTGGTAGCAGCATCCCGGTGTGTCATCTATGGTTCCTTATTGAATATTGTTCCAAGGAGCCCTCGGCAAAGAACGGAACTCCAACTCCCCAGGCTCCAACACATCAGCGCCTCCCAAACACACCCCTTTGTGCAGCCCCCTGATGTGTTAGAGCCTGGTGATGTGGAGTTCCGATCTTTGCCTGGGGCTCCTTTGAACAGTATTCGATAAGGAACCATATATGACACAACACCCCGGCAGAGAAGCTACTCCTGTGCGTCTCCGGGCTCACGATCGTGGCCAGGGCATTCCCTTCTCTCGGCATCATTACGAGAGAGGAGATGCCGAGCCTCCTGGATCCCCGGACCACGCTTGCAGGGGTGCACAAGAGTCTCGGCATCTCTGAACGATGCCGAGAGAGGAGAATGCCCTGGCCACGATCGTGAGCCCGGAGACGCACAGGAGCAGCTTCTCTGCCGGGGTCTAAAGGTCTGGAGATGCACAGGAGCAGCCATTCTGCCAGGAGGACGGCGGCTCCTGGGTCCTAATGCCGCATGGCTGTGCTTTTTTTTAGCACAGCCACAATTCGCGGTTTTTCAAAATTCGCGGGGGTTGTTGGAACGTAACCCCCGCGAATTTCGGGGGAATACTGTACACACACATTTTAAAACCTAAATTATATGTTTTTAATCTTTTAATGTATTTTTGGGTTGAGTGCTTTTAACGTTGTATATTGTGTTGTGTATGAGAAAGCAATTACAGAAGAAAACAGCCAAGAGTCTGGATTCGCTGTCTACAAATTGAAAGCTATAAGGGTATTCAAAGAGCTCCGAATTGCTGGAGAAAGGTAACCTTTCCTGGCAATTTGGCTTTACAGAGAGCAGGCAATTCGCCAAATACTGGCGAATTGCCCGCACATATGGTGCCTGTTCGAGGGCAGTGAATTCGCCATAGAGAAGCAATGCTTCGTCTATTCAGAGAACACAAACCAGCTGTGAAAGGTTCCTGAATTGCCCTGCCATTCGGTGGTTTCATGTGGCAGATTTATTCAGGTGAATCCCTTAGGCTTCAATGTTAAAAATATTCCTGTTTTAATTTGATATCTAACAAACCGTTGATTATAATATTCTGCAGTAAAGATTCTCTTTATTTATAGATTTTTTAGGATATTTTAAGCATTTTTTGTTTTTGTTAACCCCTTAAGGACCGCGGACGTACCATGTACGTCACGGCTACGGGTCTCTGTTAGACCCGCTGACGTACATGGTACGTCCTGCGGTCTTTTTAGCGCAAAGTGTCCCTTTGTTCAAGCTCCTGTATAGTTTTGATACAGTAGCAAGCGGTACTGTTCGCAAGAACCGCGAAGGTTTCCCAGCACAGCTTGCCCACACCTGGTTGGAGGTCTCTGTACGTGGCAGAGCTGAGCGCATCAGGAAGCCAGTGTGCATCAAAGCCTATAACCGGCATATGGGTGGGGATGATCTGGCAGATCAGCTGCTCCAGCCCTACCAGATTATGCGGAAGTTAAGGGCCTGGTACAAAAAGGTTGCAATTTACCTGATGCAAATTGCAACCCACAATGCCTTTTTGCTCTGCAAAAAGGCAAACCCCGGAGTGACACTGTCCTTTTTACAGTTTCAGCTCCAGGTCATTTCGGGGCTTTTGTACCAGGATGCACCTGCTCCCCGGGCGGTGATGGGGGACAGAGTTGGGGCTACACATTTTATTTATAAAATCCCCCCTACTGAGGGCAAACAGAGACCCCAAAAAAGATGCAAGGAGGGGGCAGAGGAGAGACACAATCTTTTACTGCCCAGAATGCCCTGGACAACCCGGTCTGTGTCTTGGGGACTGTTTCAAGATATATCACACTGTGCGTGATCTGTGATTTTTTTTTTCCTTTCTATTTTTTCTTACAGTCTAGTTAGTTAGTTCAGTTTAGTTTTTTTTTCTTTTACTGCACCAGACTTTTACATTTTATTCGTACATTTTTATGTTCTACAATTGGTGCTGTATTTTGCCAAAATCTCGGCACACCTATGCATGGGGGGCATGGGTGTACTCAGGAGACCTTGCAGAAAACAACCTGGAGAGTTTTTATGCAGTAACCGACAACAGTGTCTCCTAAATCACAGTCCAAATCTAATGTGGGCGTAAAAATAAAAAATAGAAAAATTACCGCCACACACCTCAAATGTTTTGGGCTAAAACCGTTGCATCCATGGCATCAAAGCACTCCATATGCAATACCTTGGGGTGTCAACATAACAAATATAAACAATTTTCTGGCAATAATTCAAACTGGGGTATGCGGTAGACCCAAAACCAAAGATAGGCCTATCTGAAGAAATAATCTCAATTTCAACTCCAATGACAGTCATAAAAATTGTATTTGAACCTTCCCAAAATCCTGGCAAACCTATGCATGGGGGGCATGGGTGTACTCAGGAGACCTTGCAGAAAACAACCTGGAGAGTTTTCATGCAGTAACTGACAACAGTGTCTCCTAAATCACAGTCCAAATCTAATGTGGGTGTAAAAATCAGAAAATCGAACAATTACCGCCACACACCTTCTCAAATGTTTTGGGCTAAAGCTGTTGCATCCATGGCATCAAAGCACTCCATATGCAATACCTTGGGGTGTCAACATTTCAAATATAAACACTTTTCTGTCAATAATTCAAACTGGGGTATGCGGTAGACCCAAAACCAAAGATAGGCCTATCTGAAGACATAATCTCAATTTCAACTCCAATGACAAAGTCATAAAAATTGTATTTGAACCTTCCCAAAATCCTGGCAAACCTATGCATGGGGGGCATGGGTGTACTCAGGAGACCTTGCAGAAAACAACCTGGAGAGTTTTCATGCAGTAACAAACAACAGTGTCTCCTAAATCACAGTCCAAGACTAATGTGGGTGTAAAAATGAAAAATGACCACCAAACAGTATCCAATTTGTTTGGGGCAAACGGTTGCATCCATGGCATAAAAACACTCCATTTACAATACTTTGGGGTGTTAGCTTACCAAATATATGCAAGTTCGTGGCAATAAAAAAAATTGGGGTACGTAAAAAGTCCCCTATAAAAAAGATAAGCAAAGAAGATATGTGAAATTAGAAAAATGACAAGCACATGTCAGAAGATTAGCGTAGCACCCCAAAAACAACCCAACAAATCTATATATGGGTAGTAGATGTTGCTGAACATATTTTGGGGTGTTTTTTGGCAGTAACCCATAACTGGATTTGACAATTCATGCCTAAAGTACAATGTGTGTGAAAAAATAACACAAAAAGTGACTACCTGAAAGTTTGACAAAGAGCTAGTGCATGGAAAGTGTTAAAATACAACTCTTTGAAGTACCCTAGGGTGTGCCCTTTCTAAAAATATTTGGTTTGATGGAGGTAAATTACTTTGGCCGGCTTCAAAAATGTCCCAAATAGGACATGGGTGCATGATGACGAAATGTGAAAATTCCAAGTTGGAAAACTGAAATGCGCACCAGCCAAATAAGGCCTATTAGCCCCCAAACGACCCGACATACCTATACATGGGTGGTATCAATTTACTCAGAAGATGTTGCTGAACATATTTTGGGGTGCTTTTGGGCAGTAAACCTTAAAGTTCACAGTACATGTATTCTTAAATTGCATTAAAAAAAAATCACCAAAAAAAGTTTTTTTTCAAACTTTGGCATAGATTTGTGGTAAAATGGTTGTATGGAAAGTCAGTCAAAATACCCCAAGTTTTATACTTTGATTTGTGTACTTTAAAAAAATATGTATATGTGGAGTGTTATTCAGGAATTAGTGACAGATATCAGTGTTACAATGTCACTATCACTAGTTTTGAAAATAAACACTTTGGAAATGGCAAAGTGCTACTTGCACTTATTGTTGCATAAGATAAGGAAAAAAGCGAGGAATATGTAAACATTGGGTATTGCTAAACTCAGGACTAAATTTAGAAACTACTAAGGAATAAATTTTGTTTGACGGTTGTTGATACATAAGAAATTTTGGGGGTCAAAGTTCGAAAAAGTGGTGTTTTTTCAATTTTTTTGTCATATTTCACAATTGTTTTTATAGTAAATTATATGAAATGATGAAACAAATGGTATCTTTATAAAGTTAATTTAATGACGAGAAAAACAGTGTAAAATATGTGTGGGTTGCAAAAACGAATAAAAGGAAAATTTGACGTAAACACAAACAGCGCAGAAACGTAAAAACAGCAGCGGTCACTAAAGGACGGATTTGTGTAAAACCGCCTGGTCACTAAGGGGTTAAAAAAAATCAGATTTTTTTTAACTTTACTTATTTACGCTCAGTAGTTTCTTTGCAAACAACGTTTCACTTTTCAAACATTCAAGCAAACTGTTTTTTTTTCCCCCACTCCATTCGTCTGTCAGGTTTTTCCGGCGGCTGCTCTGTGCTGTGATCGGCTCCTGCTCGGGTTTTTTCCGGCGTTTTCGGCAGGGTTAATCCAGATGTTTTTGTGGATTTTCGGTGTGCCTTCGCTGGGTTTTGCGGTGAGTTTTCGTCGGGTTTGCGGTGACTTTTCCCTGCATTACGATGGCCCTGTGGTGCTTGCTGAATACACCGCAGGATTGCCGAAATGGGATCGCCAAATCGTGCCGAATTGAGGAGAACAAAAAGTCACCGAACGTGCGGTGACTTTTCAATTCTCTTTGAATAACCCTGTATATATAAAGTTACGCCACAGAATGTATAGTGAAGAGAAAAATATAGAAAAAAACAGGAGTCTTGGGACGAGAAGCCAGGGGCTGCTAAAAAGAAATATAAGTGACAATCCACAACCCTTAGCACAGTGGTCCTTAAATGGGTTAATAGAGCCTTAGCACCCTTATCACAGGAAAACCTTAAATGGGTTAATAGAGCACGTCCAATGCGGCGTTTCGCTTGTGTCTGCTCCTCAGGGACGTGGCTGAGGAGCAGACACAAGCGAAACGCCGCGGTGGAGGTGCTCTATTAAAACCCATTTAAGGTTTTCCTCTCGTTGCATGCCTGAGCTGGACGCATCTATATTTTATAGAGAACAATACCATTACAGCACAATCTGTTTGGGCTATGACTGATTGCCCATAACCGTTCAGCAACATTGTAGCATGTTTAATGTTGAGATGGATTTTTAATCTCATGATTCCCTGTATGTATTATATGATTTTTTTTGCTGAGGAATACACTTTTGGTTGGGAGATTGCTACTGCTTGCACTTTATTGTGATTGCTCGATCAGTGCATGCAAATTGTAGCTACCAGGTTTACCCCTTGTCTTTATATTTACCAGCTGTATTCCATGACGTGGACCATTTATGTTTGCACCTCATCGTGACGCTTTTGAGTGGTGCATGCTAATTACAACAAATTTGGTGGCATATGTCTTTAAGCATTTAAGTATACTCCAACGTATGCACATTTTTTTTTTGTTTTTTTAGGAATACACTTTTGGCTGGGTGATTGCTACTGCTTGCACTTTATTGTGATTTCTCGATCAGTGCATTGCAAATTGTAGCTACCAGGCTCACTCCTTGTCTCTATATTAACCAGTTGTATTCCGTGACATGGACCACTTATGTTTGCACCTCATCGTGACGCTTTTGAGTGGTGCATGCTAACTACAATAACCAATTTGGTGGCACATGTCTTTAAGCATTTAAGTATACTCTAACGTGTGCATACTTTTCTGAGGGGATCCTTAGGCATCTCTTGCTGATTATTTTTTTCAGGTGGTGGTTCTCAGTTTTTGACATACAATTGTTGTCACAGAGACCTCACTCTGCATTATATGCTTTTTGTGATTGGTCATTGACCTTGAGTTATGGTCTCTAATCTATGACCTTTTTTGTGTGGTTTTTATACATTTTGTGGGTGTGTACGTTTTTTCTCAGAAGTCCAATAAAGGTTTAGAATTTTAATCATTTGTTCCCACTTTCCTTTTGGGTTCTTTGGAATCCAATTCTTCCTTCATCATTAGGGCTAAATCCTGCAAGTTTTTGGTGGACGATTGCTAGTACTCAGAGGCTATAGTAATCACTTGCCACTCCACGCCCCATCCTGTTTTGAGTGGGTGTTTGCTTCTCTACATCTCCCATGATGCTCAGCTACTCATTAGACTGAGTTACAGTTACAAGTACTTATACAACACCAACAGATTATGTGGCGCCTTACAATGGGGAAGCACAAACAGGAGACGTACATGCTGCAAGAGGAGAGACAACCCTACCCGTAGGATAACTGTCCAGGTAAGGCTGGGGTCAGAGGAGCGCACTTTTCACGTCCATCTGACCGCACAGTTTGCTGTCCGTCGTAGCTTTTCAAAGGAGTCAATAGAGAACAACACACGGAGTACGCGCGCACTTTTTCAGCGCGGACAATGCATGTTGCAACGGACGCCAAAATGTTATTGACGTGAAATAGCTACACGGATGTAGAGAAACCCCCGCATACAGCTTTTTTCTTCTTTTTCTCAACATCAGTCAAAACTAACTGATACAATGTAACCACAATCTCACCCGTTACAAAGTGCATCCGTTACTGTGCGCAATCAGTGCGCTCGTCTGACCCCAGCCTGATACAGCACTTTAAACCAAGTGCTCAGGCAGACATCCCAAGAGCTTACAACCTAAGGGACAGAGGTAGCTGAAACAAATGGGCAGAGGGAAGTTGAAACTGGTGGCCAGAAGAATATCGTAGGGATTGCATGGGAAGGACCAGAAGTTTGGGCTTAGTAAAAATAATTAAAGAGAGAAGTGGAGACAGCAGGAAAAGATAGCTGACCTTAGGGACCGGCCCTGGGTGGGCAGATTGGGACACCAGAGAGATGGAGATCTGTCTGTGAGAGTATGCTTAATGCAAGTTTCAGGGCACAGAGAGAGAGAGGGATGGAGGTCTGTCTGTGAGAGTATGTTGTGGAAGGAAAGAGTTGCATGTGAAATGTAGTTCCAAAACATCCGAGGGGGCAAGATTGCTGACCCCTGTACACTTATCTGCTTCCTGTTGCCAGCTCTATTACGACCAAGCTGCTCTCTTAGCGACTTGAGTCGGAACAGCAAGAACCTGTAAACAGGTAGCAGCAGCTCCATCGCTTGTATCGATTCCTGGAGTCCATAAGACTTTGAGGACACAAGCGTGACCCTTCATAAGCTCAAGTAAGTGGGGTTCACACTGCAGATGCAAAAGGACACCAGCATAGGTGTCTCTACAGGGGGCAAATGGGGCAATTGCAATTGCCCCCCATGGTTATTCCTTGCCCCCCTTGTGCCCCCCCCACCAAAAATCAGCATCCAGCTTCCTACACTTATTCGGACTGCCGTATATCCGTTCATGTGCATCGCATATGAATGATCTAGGTGTCATTGGAAAGGGCAGATTCTGGCCTTTCCAATGATAGCCAACATGACCATATTCAGTAAAAGTCATAAAACATTAAATAAAAACGTGCACTTAAACGGAAACATTTTCACAGGGTTGAAATGTCTCAGCAGTGAAGTGGTTAATGTTCAGACTATACATTACATTGTGTATTACGTTAGTTTTTGCCTTGGTTTTAGTTGTATATTAAGGGTTAATGGGTAGGCTTCATCCCTCACAGTATACATTCTATTTTTTCCTTGATTAATGGTAGGGATGCACCGATACCACTTTTTTAAGACCGAGTACGAGTACCGATACTTTTTAAAAGTACTCACCGATACCGAGTACCGATACTTTTCTTTAATGTCATGTGACGCTTTCCAATAAGAACAGACCATATAAAAATGCCCCCAGCTCACATGTATATCCCCCCGAGATATATATATATATATATATAAATTTCATACTGCCCCAGCTCATGGATATGCCCCAGCTCACACATGGACATGCCCCAGCTCACACATGGATTTGCCCCAGCTCAAGGATATGCCCCAGCTCACACATGGATATGCCCCCCAGCTCACACATGGTTATGCCCCCCAGCTCATGGATATGCCCCCCAGCTCACACATGGGTATGCCTCCCAGCTCATGGATATGCCCCCCAGCTCATGGATATGCCCCCCCAGCTCACACATGGGTATGCCCCCCAGCTCATGGATATGCCCCCACAGCTCACACATGGGTATGCCCCCCAGCTCATGGATATGCCCCCCAGCTCACACATGGGTATGCCCCCCAGCTCATGGATATGCCCCCCAGCTCACACATGGGTATGTCCCCCAGCTCATGGATATGCCCCCAGCTCATGGATATGCCCCCACAGCTCACACATGGGTATGCCCCCCAGCTCATGGATATGCCCCCCAGCTCATGGATATGCCCCCACAGCTCACACATGGATATGCCCCCCAGCTCATGGATATGCCCCCCAGCTCACACATGGGTATGCCCCCCAGCTCATGGATATGCCCCCCAGCTCACACATGGGTATGCCCCCCAGCTCATGGATATGCCCCCACAGCTCACACATGGGTATGCCCCCCAGCTCATGGACCGCCCCCCCGCGACGATACTTACCTTCCTGAGCGCCGCCGGGAATGTCTCCGCGCGCACGCTCGTTGGAAGGACCCCAGCCGCGACCACGTGGGACCATGTGATCGCGGCTGGAGTCCTTCCAACGAGCGCACGTGGGGAAACTTTCCTGGCGTCGCCCAGGAAGGTAAGTATCATCGCGGAGAGCAGCTGCAGGGCCTGTCCGAATGCTCTATCCGCATTCGGACAGGCCCTGCAGCTGCTCACTGTGTTCATACTTACCTTCCTGGGCGACGCCGGGAAAGTTTCCGCGCGCGTGCACTCGTTGGAAGGACCCCAGCCGCGATCACATGGTCCCACGTGGTCGCGGCTGGGGTCCTTCCAACGAGCGCACGTGCGGAGACATTCTCGGCGGCGCCCAGGAAGGTAAGTATCGCCGTGAGCAGCTCCAGGGGCGGCTGTCCGAATGCCGATAGAGCTTTCGGACAGCCGCCGCAGCCCCTCGGATGCCGGCAAGCCGGCTCAATGCTGGCTTCCGGTATCGGAAAAAATATCGGGGGGTACTGCACGAGTACCAAGTACTCCTGCAGTACCCAGTATCGGCCCCGATACCGATACTAGTATCGGTGCAACCCTAATTAATGGCATTTTAGGGGTTAATGGGGCAGGCTACATGCCTGCCCCATTAATGTTTTCCCTTGATTAATGGCATTTTAGGGGTTAATGGGTAAGCTAAATGCCACATTGTTTATTAATTTTATTGTATTTCCCTGGGTTTATGGCATTTTAGGGGTTATTATGGAAGTTAGAATCTAAAGGGTCTAATCATCTTTAGATCCTCTGCTTTTCGTCACATTTCGGGGAATTCATTTTGCTGAAAATATGGTGAAATATGATGAATTGCGGCATATAAAATATTGACTTTAAGTATCAGGTTAGTACAACAAAAAGTAGGGATGCACCGATACCCTTTTTTTAGGACCGATACCGAGTACCGATTCTTTTATTTAATGTCATGTGACGCTTTTCAATAAAAAAATTAGGATTTTGCCGAAAGCCTGTCCTGTTTAAGTTAATATTGCAATATATGGCTAGACACCCCATTTACCCACTGCCTGCACACACCCTGACCACACACAGACACCAGATATACACTGCTCAGAAAAATAAAGGGAACACTTAAGCAACACAATGTAACTCCAAGTCAATCACACGTCTGTGAAATCAAACTGTCCACTTAGGTAGCAACACTGATTGACAATCAAGTCTACATGCTGTTGTGCAAATGGAATAGACAACAGGTGGGAAGCATAGGCAGGAAGCAAGACATCCCCAATAAAGGAGTGGTTCTGCAGGTGGTGACCACAGACCACTACTAAGTTCCTATGCTTTCTGGCTAATGGTTTGGTCACTTTTGAATGCTGGTGGTGCTGTCTCTCTAGTGGTAGCATGAGACGGAGTCTACAACCCACACAAGTGGCTCAGGTAGTGCAGCTCATCCAGGATGGCACATCATGCGAGCTGTGGCAAGAAGGTTTGCTGTGTCTGTCAGCGTAGTGTCCAGAGCATGGAGGCAATACCAGGAGACAGGCCAGTACATCAGGAGACGTGGAGGAGGCCGTAGGAAGGCAACAACCCAGCAGCAGGACCGCTACCTACGCCTTTGTGCAAGGAGGGACAGGAGGAGCACTGCCAGAGCCCTGCAAAATGACCTTCAGTGGGCCACAAATGTGAATGTGGCTGCTCATACGGTCAGAAACAGACTCCATGAGGGTGGTATGAGGGCCCGACGTCCACAGGTGGGGGTTGTGCTTACAGCCCAACTCCGTGCAGGATGTTTGGCATTTTCCAGAGAACACCAAGATTGGCAGCTTCCCCACTGGCGCCCTGTGCTCTTCACAGATGAAAGCAGGTTCACACTGAGCACATGTGACAGACGGGACAGGGTGTGGAGAAGCCGTGGAGAACGTACTGCTGCCTGCAACATCCTCCAGCATGACCGGTTTGGCAGTGGGTCAGTAATGGTGTGGGGTGGCATTTCTTTAGGGTGCCGCACAGCCCTCCATGTGCTCGCCAGAGGTAGCCTGACTGCCATTAGCTACCAAAATGAAATCCTCAGACCCCTTGTGAGACCATATGCTGGTGCGGTTGGCCCTGGGTTCCTCCTAATGCATGACAATGCTAGACCTCATGTGGCTGGAGTGTGTCAGCAGTTCCTGCAAGATGAAGGCATTGATGCTATGGACTGGCCCGCCCCTGCCCCAGACCTGAATCCAATTGAGCACATCTGGGACATCATCTCTTGCTCCATCCACCAACGCCACGTTGCACCACAGACTGTCCAGGAGTTGGGGGATGCTTTAGTCCAGGTGTGGGAGGAGATCCCACAGAAGACCATCCGTCACCTCATCAGGAGCATGCCCAGGCGTTGTAATGAGGTCATACAGGCACGTGGAGGCCACACACACTACTGAGCCTCATTTTGACTTGTTTGAAGGACATTACATCAAAGTTGGATCAGCCTGTAGTGTTGTTTTCCACTTTAATTTTGAGTGTAACTCCAAATCCAGACCTCCATGGGTGGCTCAATTTGATTTCCATTGATAATGTTTGTGTGATTTTGTTGTCAGCACATTCAACTATGTAATGACCACAGTATTTAATAAGAATATTTCATTCACTCAGATCAAGGATGTCTTATTTTTGTGTTCCCTTTATTTTTTTAAGCAGTGTACATTTATATATACACACACACTGGTCTGGTGTCTGGTGGGCATACATGTATCAGGTGCCGGTGGGGTATATTATTTATATATAATATACCCCACATGCATCAGATACATGTATACCCACCAGACACCAGACTACAGTGTGTGTATACACACACATGCCCTCAGAGTGTGTGTGTGTATATGTGTAATATATATATATACATACACACACACTGAGGTCTGAAGTGTGTGTGTATGTATATATATATTACACACATACACACACACAGTGGCCCATTTCAGACCTCAGTGTGTGTATGTGTTATATACACATACACACTGCCCATTTTAGACCTCAGTGTGTGTATGTGTAATATATATATACACATAAACACACACACACGTTGGCCCAGTTCAGACCTCAGTGTGTGTGTGTATGTGTAATATATATACACATACACACACACAATGGCCCATTGCAGCCCTCAGTGTGTGTGTATGTGAAATATATACACACACACACACACACTGGCAAAGGGGGCGGCTGTCCGAACGCTCTATCGGCATTCGATCAGGCCCCTGCAGCTCAAGGAGGTCATAATCACCGTCCACGAGCGCCGCCGGCAAAGTCTTCGCGCGTCCGCTCGTTGGAAGGCCCCCAGCCGTGATCTCGCGGGAGTTTGCAAGATCCAGGCTGGGAGCTTTCCAACGAGCGGACGCACGGAAACTTTGCTGGCGGTGCTCGTGGAAGGTAAGTATGACCACGTTGAGCTGCAGGAGCCTGTCCGAATGCCGATAGAGTGTTCGGACAGCCGCCCCAGCCCCTTGAATGCCGGCAAGCCAGTTCAATGCTGGCTTCCGGTATCGGGGGAAATATCGGGGGCACTGCACGAGTACCAAGTACTCGTACAGTACCCGGTATCGGCACCAATACCGATACTAGTATCGGTGCAACCCTAACAAAAAGGCATCATTGTATCACATTACTCTGGGGTTTTGGAATCTTATTTATAAATATACTTATTTAGGGCACTATTACCTGGTGTAAGCTAACCCTTGCATCAGCATTGGTTTTGCGTTAGAGCCAGGTTAATTGATTCTAGCGCTTGACCCTTAGATTGTTTGCCTCCCGCTACAAACGGGAAAAATCACTTAGCGCGTTGCTATTAGGGATTTGTAGCGCAAGCTTACTGTACTTTCCGTGTCTTTTACTTAACACAGGGAGCGCTAGAGATCTCTAGCGCTTTTGCAGCTAACAGATCGTTTGGTCACGGCACTAATTTTTTGAGGGAAGCTAATTGCAACATTTTACCTACTGCTCAAACATGGTGCGAACTCCAAAAAAACAGAAAAAAATGATCCTTGCCCAAAATTAACAGGCAATTGAAAGGAATGAAGCACAGGTGTTCTCTTGGCCCCATACACCATAGTAATGGATCTGCTCAGCAATGTCACTGCTGTTGCAGTAGGTTATATTATGAATGTATCCTTTTTCCACATATATCCTAATTCTAATATATTGCCTAATTCTAAACATTTTATGCTGGGGGTTATTCATAGTATGTAAGCGGTTGATTATTAGGGTGACCGTGTGGACCATGTTTAAAGGGACACATGAATAAGTCTTGCCCTGAAACATGTATTATTTATGTGCTGCAGCAGGGAAATTTTCGTCGCTCACCTAGCCTTCCTTTTGGATCTATTAAATGCATTGAAATGATTCTACATGCTGTCGGGTGAAATTTATCATGCAATGTCCATCAGCCTTAATATATGTGTGCATCAAAACATGGATGATACGACCACCGTGGAGGATTTTAATAATGCAGGGTGAGAGGTTATTCACTGGATGTGTTCATATTCAAGCTTGTGAGGGCGGGGGATAGGTATGGCCCGGCACTCTGCAATGGAAAAAAAACAGTTCTATCCTGTACACCACCGCATTAGTTTCCCTAACGTGCGCTAAACGACCCTGTTCATGAACTACCACGGACAAGGTGATCTGCTAGCAGGTCGTCAGGCACTATGGTTTAGCGACTCGCGCTAAATTTTTCCTCTAGTGATGGTGTTTTAGCTCACACCAGGTGATAGGGCCCTTAGTTTTATTCAGTGGTATGATTTAGTGGTGAAAATTATTAGTGCCCCCCAGTTTTGACTGTGGTATCCTATGTGCCCCCCCTAAATATTGTTCCTAGAGTCGCCACTGGACACCAGGAAGCATTTATTCACGGTGTTCTGCTGCATATGGCTGTAGGAGGCGGGTGGCATGGTATTCAGCACTGTGGGACCAGAGACAAGTATGGAATTTCTTTTTGTGAATTTGTTTTTACATTTTAATCAGTTTTGAAAAAGCAATACGATATATCACCGGGGTCTGAGAGCCAGTATTCATTTATGAATACGGTGTCGAGCCAAGAATAACGAGCTACTGGGGGATAGCGAGTCATTCTCCATCCGGCCTGTTGTTAACAATTCTATAGAGACAGATATAGTTGATGGCTGGGTAGAGATAGGGCGCCAGACGTTCACAGAACTCAAAATGTCACAAACGCATAAGGACATTGGACAATCAACACACATCTAGTGCCGGAGAATTTAACACAAGCATGTGTATGTCATCTGCACACATGCTTTGTAATATACTGTATATTTAAATGAACTGGGCAAAAACAAAAAATGCTGAAAAACAAAAAATGCTGCATGGAAACCTGATCAGTACTCCTGAATCAGCTGATGTTTCATTATGGGATTATCCGAGCCAACCAGTACTACTTGGTAAATTACATCGGAGTTACGCCGGCCAGTGGCACCTATGTGCCAGCCTGTAGTACTGAAACACGTTGGGTACCAAGTTTAGCCATCGCAGTCTAGTGAATAATTCCCTATAACAGTGACATTAAGACCAAAATTAGGAAATCAGGCTGGAGGTTTTTACTCAGGAATTAGTTTGCTAGTAGTTTCCCAACTCATTTGTTTATGTGGCAGACGTGGAAGAAAGCTTAAATCTCATTATCATATGGATTTCATTCCTTCAGTACACTGTATCTAAACACACAGGTTATCAAGTGCTATTGCCAGCCCACTAACATATGGAAACCACAGCTGACAAAAAAAAATAACAATAATAATTATACACCCACCCAATAGTTCTGAGGGCTCTGTTCACAGATACCAATTTGGCTGGAATAGGTACTCACTAAACCAGAGGTCACTGGTAGATCCGCCAAACACATCCAGTGCACTGCATACACGGCATCTGAGTCCCTGACAGTCAATTAAGCTGTCGTGGCAAGAAGGGGGCGCTCTACCAGCGGTGACGGTCTAATCGGAAAGCTGTGATGTGTGTAAAACACGTGTTCTGAAAAAGTAGACAATGCTTCAACCAGGCAAAGTCCGTCACTTCCGGCACAATGCGCATGCGCGAGTATACCTCAGCTCGATCAGGCAGTGCCTCAGGATAGCGCGCAGTACTAGCCTCGCAAACACCGCACTATAATTAAATGCAATATAACGTCATGCTGTGCAAGGAGACCCCGGGTTGTGTGTGGAGGTAGATTCTCACTGTCCACAGGGCGTGTACTTACGCTACATGCATCAACACATGATAATATACTGGCCAAAAATATGTATATAGCTGTTTATCACTGACACAATGAAGGAAAAGCAGAAACCATTCTGAATAGGAATCTTACGTTGACTATGGGACTGCTTAATGCAAACCAGATTTACTTATGGGTTTATGCTCATAGGTCTGTTTTGCCCAGTAAGAAGGCACAGGGGAAATGTCTTCTGTCGCCTAATCCAGAGGACAGCTGCAGGGGTAAGCGTCGCCTAATCCAGAGGACAGCTGCAGGGGCAAGCGTCGCCTAATCCAGAGGACAGCTGCAGGGGCAAGTGTCGCCTCATCCAGAGGATATGATACACCATACAAATCGAACAACAAAAAGTAAGTTTTCCCCATTGTTATTTATATTGCCCAAGATTTAAAAAAAAACTTTCCTGAGTACTGATTTTATAGTAAATATTTAAAAAATGTCTCCTGTTTAGTCGGAATATCCATTTATTTATTAGATTATGCCCTCTACTAATCATATGTTTATTATAGCATATATTAATCAGATTTTCTCATTTATTTAGATTAACTCTTCTATTACATTTATTAGTAATATGTTGCACAGTAAGAAAAATGATGCTGTATAGCTTTATAATAAATTGTATTATTATTTGGAATTCTTTATTATGAAATAATCCGAAATATTTATAAGATTTTTGCTGCCTAAATGATAAAATCTTAGCATAAATCTATTTTATTTTTATCCAACGTTATTAAGACAAACATGTGCAGTACTGTGACAGATCCGTTTACTAACCAGATAATCTCAGGGGGAAGAAAGTACTAGAACAAAATACCTCAGGTTAGGGAACCACCGACTGCACGAGTACTTGGTACTCGTGCAGATTCCCCCCATACCGGAAGCCAGCGCTGGGCTGGCTTGCCTGCTGGTATCCGAGGGGCAGGCGCGGCTGGCAGAGTGCTCTAACGGCTCTAACGGCACTCTGCCAGGCCCCTCCGCGTGTCCCTTTCCTTGGAGAAGCTACGTACCGAAAAATCTTGCAGCAGCGATATCGTGGAGTTCACGAGATCACGTGAACTCGCGAGATCGCGGCTGCTGGTTCACACGCAAGCGGCCAGGCTAGTGGGCTGCAAGATTTGTCGGTACGTAGCTGCTCGAAGGAAAGGGACACCCGGAGGGGCCTGGCAGAGTGCCGTTAGAGGACTCTGCCAGCCACCCCAGTGACTGCATCTGTATGTGAGTCTGTGCATAGAGACAGACATACATACAGCTACCCAGTGCAGAAACCAGCACCAAGGTTTCACTGCCCAGGTGCTACCCAACAAACAGTGACTATAAAGATGCAAAAGATGGGAGCAGTCTGGGATTTATAAAATAATGACATTTATTAGATATGCATTAAAATCCGACGTTTTGGCTCCTATCTAATAAATTTCATTATTTTATAAATCCCAGAGTGCTCCCATCTTTTGTTATATTGATATGGTCTATGGATAGAGATATATATAACTATATATATAAAGATGTATAAAATCACCCGCACTCCAGGATTTTTCACTTTAATTCACTTTTTTAGAACATGTTGATGTCTGTCAACGTTTCAGTTCCACTCCGGAACTTTCATCAGGACAAAAAACAATGTTTGTTTTTTGTCCTGATGAAAGTTCCAGAGTGGAACTGAAACGTTGACAGACATCAACATGTTCTAATAAATTGAATTAACGTGAAAAATCCTGGAGTGCGGGTGATTTTATACATCTTTATATGTCCAAGAGGCCATCATCAAGCACCGGGTGTGTGAAGTAACTGTGAACCGTAAGTGCAGATGAAACTGACTGTGTTCACTATATACAGTTGTGTTCAAAATTATTCAACCCCCACTGAAATTGAATGTTTTGGCCAGTTTGACATTGATTTTGATCATTCAGTCATCTTGCTTATAATTAAATCAAAGAGGCACGTGTAGGTCAGACAAATATAACATAACATTTATATTTAAATAACCACAAATGTCTTTTCTGTGCTCACATCATTATCAGTTTTATTCAACCCCTAAGTGACATTCAATCTTAGTACTTAGTACAACATCCTTTTACAGTTATAACAGCTTTTAAACGTGAAGCATAGCTTGACACAAGTGTCTTGCAGCGATCTACGGGTATCTTCGCCCATTCATCATGGGCAAAAGCCTCCAGTTCAGTCACATTCTTAGGCTTGTGCACTGCAACTGCTTTCTTTAAGTCCCACCAGAGGTTTTCAATCAGATTTATGTCAGGTGACTGCAATGGCCACTCCAAAATGTTCCAGCCTTTAATCTGAAACCATGCTCTAGTGGACTTGGAGGTATGCTTGGGATCATTGTCCTGTTGAAAGGTCCAACGTCTCCCAAGCCTCAGGTTTGTGACGGACTGCATCACATTGTCATCCAATATCTCCTGGTACTGAAGAGAATTCATGGTACCTTGCACGCGCTGAAGCTTCCCTGTACCTGCAGAAGCAAAACAGCCCCAAAGCATGATTGATCCCCCGCCATGCTTCACAGTAGGCAAGGTGTTCTTTTCTTCATAGGCCTTGTTCTTCCTCCTCCAAACATAGCGTTGATCCATGGGCCCAAACAGTTCTAATTTTGTTTCATCAGTCCACAGAACACTATCCCAAAACTTCTGTGGTTTGTCCACATGACTTTTGGCATACTGCAGTCGACTCTTCTTATTCTTTGGAGACAGCAAGGGGGTGCGCCTGGGAGTTCTGGCATGGAGGCCTTCATTACGCAGTGTGCGCCGTATTGTCTGAGCTGAAACTTCAGTACCCACATCTGACAAATCTTTTCTCAGTTCCTCAGCAGTTACACGGGGACTTTTCTCCACTCTACGCTTCAGGTAGCGCACAGCAGTCGAAGTCAGCATCTTCTTTCTGCCACGACCAGGTAGCGTTTCAACAGTGCCCTTTGCCTTGAATTTGCGAATGATGCTTCCTATGGTCTCTCTTGGTATGTTTAACATCTTTGCAATCTTCTTATAGCCATTGCCCTTCCTGTGAAGAGTAATCACCTCTTCTCTTGTTTTCCTGGACCATTCTCTTGACTTCACCATGTTTGTAACCACACCAGTAAATGTCTAGAAGGAGCTGAGTATCACAGTCATTTTAAAACTGCCTAATTGGTGCTTATTATGCTTTATTGCTGCTCCGTGACATCCACAGGTGTTTTCAATACCTGATTGAAAACACTTGAATGAACCTCTGTTCTTCAGAGTGGTAGTCTTTAAGGGGTTGAATAATTGTGTTAATGAAGAATTCACAAAAGAAACATTTACTACTGTATTACAAAACCAATTGATGTCATTTTAGTTGCATATGGTTCTTTAAAAAGTCCTTGTAGGATTTCATTCTGAATACAATTACAAATGTACACTAAATTCCCTAAAACCCTTTACAGCATTGGGGGTTGAATAATTTTGAACACAACTGTATATATATATATATATATATATGACACACAGAATGTGAGAGCACACCGGGGCTTATAAAAATGTAAAGTTTAATATGTATGCATTAAAAGTACCAACGTTTTGGACCCTAAGGTTAATGTCAGACGAATGCAGTGAGAGCGCACACTGCGTGTGTGCACAACGGACGGACGTACTGACGGAAGATGCTGTAGACACCACACAGTCCGTTTTTTCTTGACAGACATAGAAAAAAAAGGGAATTATGGGAAACAAAATTAATATGAAAAATGATAAAAATTTGAAAAGGATATGAAAAGCCATTTTGTGCGTCAAGCTGCTGGACGTCGTAAATGCACTGCGTCTGATATCACTCAGAACGCTACGCGGACATGGTGCACTCTGCGCGTCCGTCTTGCAGTTTTACGTTCTTGCCTAACTTGCGTCCGTTTGCCACGTACTTCGTGTTTGGATCTTTGTGAGGGGATGGTACATAAATCACATATAAATATGTTTTTGTGATTTATGTACCATTCCCTCACGAAGGTTCTTAGGAGCCGAAACATTGGTACTTTTAATGCATACATATTAAACTTTACATTTTTATAGACCCCAGTGTGCTCTCTCACATTCTGTATTTTTGTACCATAAGCAGCACCCGGGCAGTGAACTATATTTTTTTAGTTACCAGGACCGAGTGCTTCCTTTCCTGTTGGAAGAGGGTGTATGTATGTCTGTTCTAATTGGAAAGCGGTCACATGACATTAAAAGTGTCGGTACTCGGTCTTAAAGTGGTGTCGGTGCATCCCTACCTCAGGTATAAATAAATAACCTTTATCCCTTGGGAATGTTTGCACCTAATTTGAGTTTTTGGTCACCTAAAACTGGGATGGGTATAAAAATCCTATTACACACGTAAACAAAACCGAGACATAAAAGTTACACAAGAGAGGCCTCCTTGGAGAGGGTATATACCCAACTTCAGAACTGGTAGGTGGAGGAAAGGAGACTTATTTAAGTCAGCGGGACATACTATGCCTCCCCGCGGCTTCAAGGCCCACACACCGCAGAGATGGCATAGTAAGCCCTATGGCTGGAAGGGGCTAAGGACCCTATTCCAAGGTTGGTGTTAATTTAACCAGAGCTGTTGTAAATTTACCAGAGCCATTATAGTCAATGGATTTGATATGTTTACATCAACCTTGGAATAGAGTCCTAAATAGTTTATTCACTAACCTCAGAACTGGCAGTGAATTTCCCCGTTAATTTCCCCCTGTAATACAAAAATGTCTGTCCTCTTATAATTTTTTTTTTCCTATTTAAACACTCTATTTTAAGTATAAATATAGCATAGTAAAACATAAACTAAAAATACCTTACCTGACCGTTTAACGCAGGGCTCGGGTCCTGCAGGAACGCGTGGGAACGGCGTTCCTACACTTCTCCCGTAGCGGGAACATTGTTCCCACATTAATCCATAGGATGAGAAGCACCCGCGGTGCCATCGCAGTCCCCTTGCAATCACGGCCACTCTGGAGCGCTCAAGGCCGCATGTGATCTGAGTTCCTCTGCTCAGACAGTGAGTCAGGCGCACGGTGCACTCTGATGACGCATCAGAGTGCCGCGCTGGACTCACTATCTGGTGGCCAGCATGTGAGGAGACCCTGCCCCTCCCACCCAGACCACCAGAAGCCTGACCCAGACCAGCAGAAACCATGCTCCCCATATCTGCACACATGTGCCAACGGACCAGCAGTGATGTGGCCCTCTCCTTGCACAGAAGATAAGCAGGAGAGGGGGAAAAATCCATTATAATTGTATGGGCTTTTTTCTGGCGGTAGGTGCCGTTACTATGTACGGTACCAGTACCTCACCAGCCAGCAGCCCGAACGAGCAGAGGAGACAGAGCGTGATGCTCTGATCTCCTCCTGCAATGTCAGAGAATCAGAAGTGCTCGGCAGCTCATGCTGCTCCCGAACGCTTCTGATTGTCAGGGTAGTATGAGGCAGAGGCGGGGGGGGGGGTTGTCAATAAGAGGAGCAGAGGGCCGGCGCTCACAACACGGTCCGACACCTCTGTAGGTAAGAGCCCTGGTAGAACGCTGTCCTGCCTGATCTCTGTTGAACAGCTGCAGCCTTTTAATGTGCAGTGGCTGGAGAGTTCAACAGAGCTCATGCAGGACAGGGTTCTACCACAGCACAGCTCCTGACTGTGTGTGCCATCAGGAATAATGGCGGAATGCCCCCTCCCTCCACTTAACCCCTTCTTGGAGGCCCTCTGACCCTAAAGCAAAACCACCATCCCTCCCTTCCTCACTGAGTGACCGCACAGCCCCCCCCCCCCCACAGCCCCCCCTGCACTCACTGGTTACTGCTAAACTGTAATGGAGGCTGTGGGGGCCCAGAAGCTGCAGCCAGGACAGTCTCCCTCATACAACCACCTGCCACAAGTCAAACCTGTACACAGTCTGCCAGGTATGAATGGAGTGGGTGGAGGGGGAGTGATAAGTCAGGCTGCCAGCTTGATTGCTTTACTTAATAAACACATTACAGGGAGTTTTATTACTGTAGAGCTCTGTGACACTCTCATACACACCGCACATTACTGTAGAGCTCTGTGTCACCCTCACACACTGCGCATTACTGGAGCTTTGTGTCACCCTCATACACACCGCACATTACTGTAGAGTTGTGTGCCACCCTCATACACACCACACATTAATGTAGAGCTCTGTGTCACCCTCATACACACTGCATATTACTGTAGAGCTCTGTGGCACCCTCATAAACACTACACATTACTGTTGAGCTCTGTGGCTAGCACCCCCATAAACACCGCACATTACTGTAGAGCTCTGTGGCACCCTCATAAAAACCGCACATTAGTGTGGAGCTCTGTGACACCCTCATAAACACCGCATATTACTGTAGAGCTCTGTGGCATCCTCGTAAACACTGCACATTACTGTAGAGCTCTGTGACACCCTCACAAACACTGCACATTACTGTAGAGCTCTGTGGCACCCCCATAAACACTGCACATTACTGTAGAGCTCTGTGGCACCCTCATAAAAACCGCACATTACTGTGGAGCTCTGTGACACTCTCATACACACCGCACATTACTGTAGAGCTCTGTGGCACCCTCATAAACACTGCATTACTGTAGATCTCTGTGGCACCCTCATAAAAACCGCACATTACTGTGGAGCTCTGTGACACTCTCATACACACCGCACATTACTGTAGAGCTCTGTGGCACCCTCATAAACACTGCATTACTGTAGATCTCTGTGACACCCTCATAAAAACCGCACATTACTGTGGAGCTCTGTGACACTCTCATACACACCGCACATTACTGTAGAGCTCTGTGGCACCCTCATAAACACTGCATTACTGTAGATCTCTGACAACCCTCATAAACACTGCACATTACTGTAGATCTCTGTGACACCCTCATACACACCGCACATTACTGTGGAGCTCTGTAACACCCTCATACACACCGCACATTACTGTGGAGCTCTGTAACACCCTCATAAACACCGCACATTACTGTGGAGCTCTGTGACACCCTCATACACACCGCACATTACTGTGGAGCTCTGTAACACCCTCATAAACACCGCACATTACAGTGGAGCTCTGTGACACCCTCATAAACACTGCACATTACTGTGGAGCTCTGTGACAACCTCATTAAAACCGCACATTACTGTGGAGCTCTGTGATACACTTAAAAATTAGGAAACAAAACTTTCGTCATGTAAATACAAAAATATGTTCAAAAACTTTTTTTGCTGAAAATGAAAAGAATAAATGGTCTTTAATTTAAAAAAAATTAAAAAAAGATATTACATTTATACATTGAATCCTATGGGATTCCCATATTTAAACATGTCAGACTGAAACACCGAAAATGTATTGTATAAGAGTGTGTGTGTATACAGTCAGGTCCTGAAATATTGGGACATCGACACAATTCTAACATCTTTGGCTCTATACATCACCACAATGGAGTTGGAATGAAACAAACACAATGTGCTTTAACTGCAGACTGTCAGCTTTAATTTGAGGGTATGTACATCCATACATTATTCTGCCCCATTGTACAGCGCTACAGAACCTGTTAGCGCTTTATAAAAACTTGTAACTGCTTTCATATCTTACTGTTAGTATCCTTTACGTTTGCACTTAACGTAATATAGGGCTGGTCTAAAAAAAAATTCCTGGGCTGCCTTTTATTCCCAGTCCGGCCCTGGGTGGAAGTAGCAGGAATTGGTTAGCAACTGAATGTGAGGAGTGAAGGAGAGGTCAGAGTCTAGAAGGACACCAAGGCACCGGGCCTGTGAGGTGGAAGTAATGGTGGCACTACCGCCATAGCGACCCACAGGGTTAACATACAGTCAGGTCCAGAAATATTGGGCCATCGACACAATTCTAACATCTTTGGCTCTATACACCACGACAATGGAGTTGGAATGAAACAAACACAATGTGCTTTAACTGCAGACTGTCAGCTTTCATTTGAGGGTATGTACATCCAACTCAGGTGAACGGTGTAGGACTTACAGCAGTTTGCAGATGTGCCTCCCACTTGTTAAGGGACCAAAGGTAATGGGACAGAATAATAATCATAAATCAAACTTTCGCTTCTTAATACTTGGTTGCAAATCCTTTGCAGTCAATCACAGCCTGAAGTCTGGAATGCATAGACATCACCAGACGCTGGGTTTCATTCCTGGTGATGCTCTGTCAGGTCAGGTGATTGACTTGGCCATTGCATAACATTCCACTTCTGTCCCTTCAAAAACTCTTTGGTTGCTTTTGCAGTATGCTTTGGGTCATTGTCCATCTGCACTGTGAAGCGCCGTCCAATGAGTTCTGCAGCATTTGGCTGAATGTGAGCAGATAATATTGCCCAAAACACTTCAGAATTCATCATGCTGCTTTTGTCAGCAGTCACATCATCAATAAATACAAGAGAACCAGTTCCATTGGCAGCCATACATGCCCACGCCATGACACTACCATCACCATGCTTCACTGATGAGGTGGTATGCTTAGGATCATGAGCAGTTTCTTTCCTTCTCCATACTCTTCTCTTCCCATCACTCTAGTACAAGTTGATCTTGGTCTCATCTGTCCATAGGATCTTGTTCCAGAACTGTGAAGGCTTTGTTAGGTGTTGTTTGGCAAACTCTAATCTGGCCTTCCTGTTTTGAGGCTCACCAATGGTTTACATCTTGTGGTAAACCCTCTGTATTCACTCTGGTGAAGTCTTCTCTTGATTGTTGACTTTGACACACATACACCTACCTCCTGGAGAGTGTTCTTGATCTGGCCAACTGTTGTGAAGGGTGTTTTCTTCACCAGGGAAAGAATTCTTCGGTCATCCACCACAGTTGTTTTCCGTGGTCTCCCGGGTCTTTTGGTGTTGCTGAGCTCACCGGTGCGTTCCTTCTTTTTGAGAATGTTCCAAACAGTTGTCTTGGCCACGCCTAATGTTCTTGCTATCTCTCTGATGGGTTTGTTTTGTTTCTTCAGCCTAATGATGGCTTGCTTCACTGATAGTGACAGCTCTTTGGATCTCATCTTGAGAGTTGACAGCAACAGATTCCAAATGCAAATAGCACACTTGAAATTAACTCTGGGCCTTTTATCTGCACATTGTAATTGGGGTAATGAGTGAATATCACACACCTGGCCATAGAACAGCTGAGAAGCCAATTGTCCCATTACCTTTGATCCCTTAACAAGTGGGAGGCACATCTGCAAACTGCTGTAAGTCCTACACCGTTCACCTGAGTTGGATGTACATACCCTCAAATTAAAGCTGTCAGTCTGCAGTTAAAGCACATTGTGTTTGTTTCATTCAGACTCCATTGTGGTGGTGTATAGAGCCAAAGATGTTAGAATTGTGTCGATGGCCCAATATTTCTGGACCTCACTGTACATTGTGTATATATTTATGCATAAGTACACACATACGTATGCTTTTTTTTTCCGGTAGTGGGGATAGTGGATCTCTTGGTTGAGTTCCCTCACTTTTTTCCCCAGAACTTGACCCCTGGTTTAACTGAGCAAGTACTAAACCTTGCATTTTATCAACAATGGAGGTCTTCTACCTTATAAAGCTCATTGAATCTTTGTCTTTTTTTCCCCAAAAGTAAAAGGACAACAGAAATGTTTTCCATTTAGAAGAATTTGCTAGAGGTTTTTTTTTTATGTGTGAACACATTTTAAAATAAATCAGTCTTAAGGGGCACTGAATGAGCTATTGAGAGTAGAAGGTCAAATCATCCTATAAATTGGAGCAATCCATCTAGAAAGTAGACAATATCATAATGAGTAATATGTACTTATAAATGATCTGACAAATTAGTAGTTATTGATTAACAGTGAGCATGTTGCACGATATAGTAAAGCAATCCAAGTGTTGTCTTTGCTCTTTCTTGCCCCATCTTTACTTCACGATATTGGTTCATGAATTAATGTGTCAGGTGTAAAATAAACATCAGGATTAACATAATGCACAGTATGTTAATTGCCTCCAATTTCTTGTGTTTGTTTCATTGTATGTCTCATGTGCTGTGTAAGATATCAGATAATTAGTTACAATTAACCCTTTCGCTGCTGAGGCTTTTCCCGCCTCTGTGCTGAGGTCATTTTTACCGGTTTTGCTCATCATGTTTAAACGCGTTTTGAAGGCTTATTTTAGTATATGACCCAGACATATTATATATCGTTCTTTCCGTCAGACTCGGCAGATTAATAATATGTCATTATTATATGTATACGTCATGACCTGTCTGTATATTATAACAAAAAATGCAATAAAATATGAATTTTCAATAATTTACAGCGTGTAAAGTGGTTTTTTTCCACATTTTAACATGCGAGCAATTGCGGTTATATTTTGTATGGGGTGCGCTTGTTAAAAAAATTAGAGATGGGGTCTCGTTACATTTTGTTTTGGGGAAAATTACACGATTTTTAACAAACGCACCGCGTACAAAAATCGTTAGTGCAGCATCATTGTTCACATTATAATTGAAATGGGAACAATATTGCTGCATTAACAAACCAAAAAAAAGAAAAAAAAGTGTTTATTAATTTTTTTTTTTTTTTTATAAACTTTTTTCACTTTCGTGTTTGGTATCGTTGGAACGGCCATGCTCTGGCCGATCCAACAATACCAAACGTTAACCCCTAGCTGCCACGGATCGGGAGATAGGGAGTTCATTGGAACTCCCTATCTCCACCGTTGGTGGCAGTTAGGGGTTAACTCCAGGACTGGCGTCATCGTGCTATGCACGATAACGCCAGTCCTCAGGGGGAGTTCCCGGAGGCTTGGCCGACATCCAAGATGTCGGCCAGCTCCGGGAAAGGATCACGAACCGGCGCTTTTCAGTGCCGATTCGCGATCCAGCTCCCCAGGGGTTAATGCCAGGTACCATTTGGAAGGGCAGGCTGTGCCCTTCCAAATGGTGCCTGGGTTAACCCCCGCAACGCCGCCGATCGGGAGGGAGAGAGGTCCGAAGGACCTCCCCCCCTCCCTTTCAGGCGCCTCCTCCGCACATGCGGGGGGGCACCCGAATTAGGTGTCAACGCGCTGCCGCGATGACACCTAATTTCAACGGCGGCGGTTCCGGATGCTGGGCTGACATCGAGGATGTCAGCCCGCACCTGGGGGGCCAGCGATCGGCCAGAACTCGGCCGAACGCTGACCCCAAAGTGAGGACGCGCTCAGCGCGTCCTCAGCACAGCAGCAGCCATGCGGAGGACGCGCTCAGCGCGTCCTCCGCATCAAAGTGGTTAATGTGGTTTCAGATGGACGTGGCAGCACATGAGTGCTCCTGTGAACTCTGTTTCCATAGCAGCAAAATAATAACACAAAACTAATGATGTCATAATTTCTACATCATAATGCTCTAGGCCAGGGGTCAGCAACCATGGCTCCCTGATGTTTTGGGAACTACATCTCCCAAGATGTTTAGTCACCCATTAGGCTGACTGAGCCACATGGGAAATGTAGTTCCCAAAACATCAGGGAGCCAAGGTTGCTGACCCCTGCTCTAAGCACATCATTCCCATGGACAGGACCACTATTTAGGCACATCCAAGGACTCATCCAGAGAACAGCTGTACGAGTGCAAGAAGGAAGTTATACAGAAGATATGATCAACCATACAAATCAATCAACAAAAACGCTAAGTTATTCCCATTGTTATTTATATAGCACCATTACAGACTATTTCTTTTCAGTATAATGAGATTTTCCTATGTAGTAATCAAATTAATTTTGTTTAGTCAGATTCTTTTATTAGATCATTCCTTTATTAATCACTTGGCTGCTATGGACGCGCTCAGCGCGTCCAGCCAAGTGGTTCTCCTGTGCTACGGACGCGTGAGCACAGGAGGCAGCAATCCGGCGGATTGCTGCGCCCCCCGGTGCGGGCTGACATCTTGGATGTCAGCCCAGCACTCGGGAGCCCGGCGGGGACATTAGATGTCATCGCGACTACGCAATGACATCTAATTCAGGCGCCCGCATGTGCGGAGAAGGCGCCTGAAAGGGAGGGGGGAGGTCCTTCGGACCTCTCTCCCTCCCGATCGCCGGGGAGCAGGTGGTTAAGACAGGCACCGCTTGGAAGGGCACAGCCTGCCCTTCCAAACGATGGCTCTCATTAACCCCTGGGGAGCCGGATCACGAATCGGCGCTGAAAAGCGCCGGTTCGTGATCCTTTCCCGGAGCTGGCCGACATCTTGGATGTCGGCCAAGCCTCCGGGAACTCCCCCTGAGGACTGGTGTCATCGTGCACAGTCCTGGAGTTAACCCCTAGCTGCCACCAATGGTGGAGATAGGGAGTTCATTGGAACCCCCTATCTCCCGATCCGTGGCAGCTAGGGGTTAAAGTTTGGTACTGTTGGATCGGCCAGACCATGGCCGTTCCAACGATACCAAACACGACTGTGAAAAAAAAAAAAATATTTAACCACTTCCATGCGGAGGACGCGCTGAGCGCGTCCTCCACATGGCTCCCGCTGTGCGGAGGACGCGCTGAGCGCGTCCTCCCTTTGGGGTCAGCGTTCGGCCGGGTTCCGGCCGATCGCTGGCCCCTCCGGTGCGGGCTGACATCCTCAATGTCAGCCCAGCATCCGGAACCGCCGCCGATGAAATTAGGTGTCATCGCTGCAGCGCGATGACACCTAATTCAGGCGCCCCCCCCCCCGCATGTGCGGAGGAGGCGCCTGAAAGGGAGGGGGGAGGTCCTTCGGACCTCTCTCCCTCCTGATCGGCGGCGTTGCGGGGGTTAACCCAGGCACCATTTGGAAGGGCACAGCCTGCCCTTCCAAATGGTGCCTGGCATTAACCCCTGGGGAGCTGGATCGCGAATCGGCCAAGCCTCCGGGAACTCCCCCTGAGGACTGGCGTCATCGTGCATAGCACGATGACGCCAGTCTTAGAGTTAACCCCTAACTGCCACCAACGGTGGAGATAGGGAGTTCCAATGAACTCCCTATCTCCCGATCCGTGGCAGCTAGGGGTTAAAGTTTGGTATGGTTGGATCGGCCAGAGCATGGCCGTTCCAACGATACCAAACACTACAGGAAAAAGTTTTAAAAAAATAAAAATTAAAAATAAAAATATATTTAAAAAAATTATAAAAAAAATTTTTTTTTTTTTTTTTTTTGGTTCGTTAATGCAGCAATATTGTTCCCATTTCAATTATAATGTGAACAATGATGCTGCACTAACGATTTTTGTATGCGGTGCGTTTGTTAAAAATCGTGTAATTTTTCCCTAAAAAAATGTAACGAGACCCCATCTCTAATTTTTTTAACAAGCGCACCCCATACAAAATATAACCGCAATTGCTCGCATGTTAAAATGTGAAAAAAAAAAACTTTACACGTTGTATATTATTGAAAATTCATATTTTATTGCATTTTTTGTTATAATATACAGACAGGTCATGACGTTTACATATAATAATGACATATTATTAATCTGCCGAGTCTGACGGAAAGAACGATATATAATGTCTGGGTCATATACTAAAATAAGCCTGCAAAACGCATTTAAACATGATGAGCAAAACCGGTAAATATGACCTCAGCACAGAGGCGTGAAACGCCTCAGCAGCGAAAGGGTTAATTATAAAATAGCCTATATTAATGGTGTTATGTCATATAGTAAATAACGTGTATCATTTATTAATAATAATAGAGGTTGTATATTATTATAATTATTAATGTTCTTTGGAATTAATAATTACAGACCAATCCCGTACATCTATTAGGTTGTTCTGCATAAATCTATTATCTATGGCTTGAAAAATTTGATGGTTGCACACCAGACATTCAAAAATTTCACCAGTCAGCATGACCGGACTATAGTCATTCAATTTATGTTAACAAATTTAAACTAGGCACTCATTCACTTTTATTTCTACGTAATAATGTGTTCTAAACCAAAATATATTGTATTACATAGTATTTGCCTATTTCTTAGTAGAAATTGCACTGCTGTCAGAGGCACGTCATTTGTGTCCTTGAACATGCCTGGTACTTTTGGTACTGAAGTACCATTTATCGATGGCTTTAGTAGGGTTACATTGTGGTAGTGGAGGTCCTTTTAGATTCACCATCATAAGGTAAAAAGAGAAGAAATAATATATATATATATATATATTTGTTTTTTAAATTTCCACATTATGTGGCCATGTTAGATATCATTCTAAAGGCGACTCTGTCCGTTTCAAAAATATCTCAATTTTCATTGTAGGACATAGAGATCCAGAGAAACGGGTCCAAAAGAACCTCTGTATCTCCTGTGGGATTCCCATGCCCATCAGAAGGGAATTCCCGTTTGTGACATCAACATGCACACGCGTGATGACGCCTGGGGCAGTCCAACAAAGTGGGATAGGCTGACGTCAGCCCTGAGCCTACTGTGGCTGGAGCCCCTGCTAGGAGCCATATCGGTACCTTGCAGGGACACAATAAGACGGGGGTGGCGCGTTCTCAGCAATAGAGGGAATCCTCAGTACACTCTACGCACATCCACACAGTGTTAAGGCATTCAGGATACTGGAAGCACTTGATGCTCAGCGCACAAGCGTGCTAAGCAGCTAAAGCTCTGCCAAACATTTCACTCGTCACAGACGAGCAGACGAGTGCATTTATCAAACCATGAATATACTGATTCTGTGTATCGACCTCTGGCATTGTATTAGTACTGTGTTCTCTCTCTCTTACCCCTTTGGGTTCAACATTTCTGTATATTGTCCTTGTGATTTATTTTTTATTTTTTTTTAATTCAAAATTTTTCTTTATTATAGACAAAGAAATAACAGGAAATATAGCTGTGGTCAAACGACCATAAACAGAGAAATACAGGAACAGTGGATATGTAAAATACAGAGACAGAAAAAAGGAAAAAAAAAAAACACATTACAGTAGGCATTCACTTTCTTGAAGCAGAGTAAATAATCTTAACATTCCTAACCCACTCTCAAGTCACACAATGGTTAATGAACCGTCTGGACCTCGGAGGGTACCATAGTAAATAGTGCAGAATAATACAATCGTGAGAGGGAGGAGTACGTCTCGCCCAAAACTATGGCAAGAGACTCCATCCAAAGAGTGAGATAAGCGTCAGAGAGAGAGGTAAAGGATATAGATAAAGTGAAGGCAGAGAGAGTGGCAGCAAAGGAGGGAGAAAAGAGAGAGGAGGAGGAGGGGGAAGGTCGGAGCATATGGGAAACATATGGAAGACATATACATTACAACTAGAGACAGTCTATGGGCTAGGAATGGTGATATTGTATCATACGGTTAGTGCAGAGTGAAGAGGTTACGCCATCCGGTCCCTCCCGGGTTCCGACCGCCAGGACGCGGCATACCGCTCCAAATGGAACCACTTCAGACCGAAGCCATCCATCTCTCCCCGAGACTCAGCATCAAGGTGATCAATAGATCGAAAAGATTCAACTCGGCCGACCCATTCACCCGTGGAGGGGGTTCTGTCAGTTCGCCAGAGAGCGGGAATGAGTGCGCGGGCTGCCAGGATCATGTAGAGGAGCACCGATCGTTTGAGTGTCTTAAGAGGTAGGTCTATGTGGAAGAGCAGAAAACACTCCGGTGTATGTGGTAGCTTGACGTCGGTGACCTGGTGGATCGCATCCCGAACTACATCCCAAAAGTCCTTGATCCGGGGGCAAGACCACCATATGTGGGAGAGTGTCCCGGTATCTTGGGCGCATCTCCAGCACTCTGACGGGGTCGATGGGTAGATACTATGAAGAAGGCTAGGAGTCTTGTACCAAAAAGAAAGCAATTTAAAGGACGTTTCTTGGATGCGGGTGGCGCTACTACCCTTATGAACCAGGGTATACGTTTTCGACCACTGGTCCGGGGAGATCGAGCACCCAAGTTCCCTCTCCCATCTAGCTTCGAAAGAGGGGGCCTCTGTGTCCGTAGACATGATCATCCCGTAGAGGGTGGAGATCCCTCTGGTCAAGGAGTGACCCGTATGGCAAAGGCGTTCGAAAGGCAGTAAAGGTCGACTCAAACTGTAACTACAATTGAGGCTCCTGAGGTACGACTTTAACTGGTAGAAGTTAAATTGCTCCAAGTACGAAAGAGGGCCCTGTTGAATTGAGCGAGGGGATAGTTCCAAGTTGCCATCCGGAGGGAAATCTATCGCCCGAAGCCTGTCCGAGTCCGTCATCCGGGCCCGCAGGGAGGGCAATATGCCGCTTAACAGCTCCGGGTTATGCGACAGCGGGAGCAATGGGGAACGGGAGGAGGAGAGTCCAAGAGAAATTTTCCGTGTATGCCAGATGTGCAATGTTGCCGACATCGAGTCAGGGTCTGCCCTCGGGGCCGTCAGTCGGGGAGGGGGCAGCCAGGGCAAAGTCCATAAGGGACGGTCAGTAAGTGCTCGTTCCAGGTCTAACCATCGTTTATCCAGGCCAATTCCAGACCACTCAACCACTCGTGCCATATGACAGGCGAGGTAGTACTTTCTAGGGTCAGGCAGGGCCAAGCCACCTTTCGCTTTGGGGCGACAGAGCACCGCAAATCCCACCCGTGGGCGTCCCCTTGGCCAGACAAATTTTAACAATTCCGATCTGAGGGCTGTAAAGAACGACAGTGGGATCGTGATCGGTAGGGCGTTGAAGAGGTAGAGCAGTCGGGGCATCAGGTTCATTTTGAGCACTGCAATTCTACCAAACCATGACAGCATCCCCCCAGTCCAGGCCGCCATATCCGTGCGAAAGGAATGAAGGATGGCAAGAAAGTTAAGATCGTGAAGTAATCTGGTCGAGGGAGCTAACCAGACGCCTAAGTATCTCATTCGGTCCGGACAATAGCGGAACGAGTAGGAACGTCTGAGATAGGAGATGGAAGAGTGGCTCAGGGAAATGCCAAGAAATTCCGATTTGGCTCGGTTGATACAATATCCAGCTAGGGTGCTGTATTCCTCGAGCGTCTGTACGACCGCGGGAAGAGAGGTAATTGGGTTTGTGAGAAGGAACAGGAGATCGTCCGCGTACGCTGAGACCTTGTGCTCCGAGGCATGTCCCTGTATGCCCGTGATGGAGGGATTGAGGCGAATCGATTCCAGCAGAGGTTCGAGCGATAGGGCAAATAGAAGGGGGGACAACGGGCAACCCTGGCGTGTCCCGTTTCGAACATGGAACATCTCAGACAGGGCACCATTTGCTTTTACCCTAGCCGTAGGATTAGCGTACAGGGCCTCCAACCAAGAAAGGAAAGAGCCGCCCACTCCCAGGCGTGCCAGGACCAAAAACAGAAAGCGCCAACTCACCCGGTCGAAGGCCTTCTCCGCGTCGGTGGAAAGCAAGAGTATTCCAGTATGCGTACGGTTAGCCAGACCAATAGCGCTTAAGACCCGAGTCGTTGCGTCTCGCGCCTCCCGTCCAGGGATAAAACCCACTTGATCGGTATGAATGAGCGCAGGCAAGAGAGGCGCGAGACGGGTGGCCATTATTTTCGCAAGTATCTTGAGGTCCGTATTCAGTAAGGAAATGGGGCGGTAGTTACGCACGTCCGTGTCGTCTTTTCCCGGTTTCTTGATGACCGAGATAGTGGCTGATAAAGTATGAGGATGAAGTTTACCTCCATCTCTCAGTGAGGCAAAAAGGGATTCCATGTGAGGGATCAAAACGTCGGAGTAGGACTTATAATATTCGGCCGGTAAGCCGTCAGGACCTGGGCATTTACCACCTTTAAGTCCAGTCACTACCCTTTGTATCTCCGCAGCCGAAATTGGGGCATCAAGAGAGTCGGATGACTCCTGAGGGAGGGTGCGGTTCAGCTTGCCCTCCAGATATCCATTAATGCTCGCCGAGGAGGGTATGTCGTCGTCGGATGCCATGTCCATACTATATAACTTTTCATAAAAATTGCGAAATTCGCCCAAGATCCGGTCGGGTCGTGTAACTATCTCTCCAGAGGGGAGTTTAAGTTTGGCTATATAAGTTGCTTCCCGTCTCCCGCGTAGGATCTTAGCTAACAATTTGCCCGGTTTGTTTTCTTTGAGAGCGAAGGAGCATTTAGCTTTCTGGGCCGCGAAGCGGATGTCTTTGTCAAGGATGTCATTCAGCGCCCTACGCTTGGCGAGCAGAAGGTCGTAGTCTGCAGGGAGTGCTGACGCATGGTGGGCAAGTTCAAGGTCTCTTATTTCTGCAAAAAGAGCCGCTAAAGCGCCCGATCTCTCTCGTTTAAGTGCTGTGGCTCTACTAAGAAAGACACCTCGCACTACAGACTTATGTGCTTCCCATATCGTAGGGAGGGAAACGCCTGAATCCGCGTTATCAGAGAAGTAATCGCGTAGGCCAGCGTCAACTTCTGTAGAGAAAGCGGGATCCAGTAACAGAGATGTGTTTAAACGCCATTGTCGTTCCGAGGGGCGCGACAAGGGAGAGGAGAAGGTTGTCAGGAGAGGGCAGTGGTCAGACCACGTTTGCGCATGTATGACACAGTCCTCAACACAGAGCACTGAGCGTTGTTGGACAAACAGATAGTCGAGGCGCGAGTATGTAGCGTGGACTGAGGAATAGAAGGTGTAGTCGCGTTCCCCTGCGTGGAAGGCCCTCCACACATCCACTAGCTGCAGCGCGTCCAGGGTGTGGCGGATGTGGCGAGGGATACAGGACGGGATAGAAGAGTGTCCCGCAGAAGTATCTAGATGTGGGTCCAGTGGGACATTAAAATCACCCGCCAATACCAGGGTTCCTACCGCAAAAGAAGTAAGGCGACGGAGGATCGCTGCTAGGCAATGGTGTTGATTAGTGTTTGGGAGGTATACCGATGCGAAGGTGTATTTAACACCCACTATTGTACAGTTTACAAACAAGAAACGGCCTCCATCATCAGAGAGCACGCCATCGATGACCACAGGGGTGTCCCTAGAGAAAAGAATCGCCACTCCACGACTCTTGCCCCCGGAGTAGTTGCTGTAATAGCCCGTTGGGAAAGCTGGGTCACTCAAAGACGGGGCAGCATCTTGTCGAAAGTGTGTCTCCTGGAGGAAGACCACCGACGCCCTCAGCGCCCGGACCTCCCGGAAGAGACGGCGGCGTTTTTCTGGGATGTTCAGGCCTTTCACATTATATGTGAGAAAGCGGAGGGGCTTTGGGGAAAAGCCTGGCGACGAAGACATATCTCCAGCGGTCCGACAAACAAACAACAGGAAAGAGACGGCGGGAAGGGTGGGAGAAGAGAAGGAGAAAGGGAGAAAGAAGAAAGAAAGTACAGAAAACAAAAGAAGAGAATAAGGAATGGTACGTCTCCGGGAGAGGCTAGTCTGCACCCTAGAGAGGTTGACTACCTTCCCGTGGAAAGAATGACGTCCGGTCCTTGTGGGCGCGAAGGTCCAGGGACCGCAACTCGAGCGGCCAAGAAAATTGTCGCCCAAGTGCACAACCAGAAAAGGCAACAGTGTTTAAATATCAAAAATGAAAGTCAAAAACCAAATGTCGAGCACCAAGAAGTCCCCTCCGACTTCTAAATATGAGAAGTGCGGAAAAAGCGGCAATAACAGTAAGTAGCATGAAAAAACAGGGGACTCTCCTAAAGAGAGACCCGTCTTAACCAAATAATACTTATAACTATAAGTCCCCCTGCGGCACCCGAGGTCCAGGGAGTTCCCCTACTGATGAGTTATGAGAAGAAAAAAAGAAAAGAAAAAAAAGAGGGGTTTGTTGGACCTACACCACAATCTAGGGGCGACCACCCTCCCCACAGAGCATACACAATCCCCTCCCCCGAGAAGGAAATATGACAGTGTCGCGGTCAGACGGACCATACAGGTCTAAGACAAATGAATACACGTTCCCTCTGCGACCACCGAAGGCCCACCCAGGTCCTCGAGGGCACAGGAAACCAGTGTCAAGTCATGGCCCTTAAAGGCAAGGTGGGGCCACCATTGCCACAGCAGGGGTAACGCTGTTGTAGGGGTTGAGCTCCAAGGACCCGTCGCCCTCATCTGTCCCAGTTCTATATTGGGCTGCTTCCCCTCCCCACCCACCCACCCATTCCCTCCCTTCCCTGACCCGGAAGTGGGGGCAAGTGCGCAGTTAAAGTATATATCCGGTGTGAGGAGTGGCGGTGCCGAGGAAAGGAGTCCGGTCAGTGTCCCGAACAGGCGTGCTCAGTCAGTCCATATAATGGGCCTGTGTAAAGAATGAGAGAGCAAAAAAAAAAAAAAAGGAGCTCCAAGTGCATTAGGGTCGCGGAGGGTTCATACAATGGCCACCAGTATGGTATAGGGGCTGAGCACATGCAAGTGTCTCCCAGCAAAAGTTTACTCACAGTAGGGTCACATAAACGTTACCATGACCTCGGAAAGGGGGGGGTCATCTCAAACTCCGTCATCCGGGTCGGTTTCCATCTCCGTTGCGGGGTCGACGTTGGCGACCACGTGAACGACGTCTGCGTGGTCCGTATGGGGCCAGTGGTGCCGAGTGGTTACCTTCTAGTTCCCAGCTCCTAACGGGGGGCACCGTCAGTCCCATCAGGTCTGCGAACTGGGGAACATCAGAAGGGAAGCAGATAGAGTGGCGTTCACCGTCTTTCGAAGCCGTTAGAGCGAAGGGGAACCCCCATCTGTACTGAATTCCAGCCTGGCGCAGGGCTTGAGTCACTGGCTGTAGGCAACGCCTCGCAGTAAGAGTAAAAGGTGTAAGATCCTGGTAGAATTCCAGAGAGCTGTCATGGAAATTCCAGGTGCGGGACGCCCGAGACGCCCCCATGATCTTCTCCTTCAATGTATAGTCCGGTAGGCAGCATATTACATCTCGGGGGGGTGCCGTCGGAGGCGGTTTCGGGCGCAAAGCCCTATGTGCACGGTCTATTAAAAGCGGGGTATCAGGTTCCTGGCCCAGCACCAGTGTAAAGATCTCCGTAATGGTGGCGCGTAAATCTTCGGGCCGTCTGTCTCCAATAACCCTCGGATCCGTATATTGTGCCTCCGGCCTCGGTTATCGAGGTCATCGACGCGGCGCTGTAGGTCGCCGTATGCCGCCGGTGGAGGGGGATGATTCCCCCGATCCTCCAGGAGACCCACACGAGACGCTAAGGCCTCCACATCCGACCGTACCTCCCTCATGTCACCAGCGAAGCTCTCCTTAAGATCCGCCACCAGGTCCGCTAGGTCTGCCTTGGTGGGGAGAGCTGAAATGAGATGCTCCAGGCGGCAGACAGCGTCCGAGGACTCAACCGTCAGGTGCGGAGTGGTAGGCCCACCCGCCATCTTGCCTCGTGGCGGGGACGGGGTCGGAGCCGGGGTTGCGGTGATAAAAGCGTCCAGCGGTCCGGCTGTGCGGGTTGATCGGAGCGCTGGGGTCTTGGGGGTATTCGGGCGCGGTTTACCTCGCACCATGACCTGAAACGCCGATGAACAGTGTGGTATCGTCGGAGGGGACTCGGGAGCTCTGCATTCAAGCGGCCATCTTGGTCAGGGGTCAGGACACGCCCTCCCTTGTGATTATTTTAATATTCTTTATTCATCGTATATCCGGCCAGTCTAAGGCCTGGTCTGCCAGGTTAATCTCCCTGACGGTCTGATTATGACATTATTTTTAATGTCAAAGCGGTACATTGTTTTGCATGGGATTTTTTTTTTTGTATCTCCTGCCAAATCCCACCCACCTGTGTCTCAGCGTGTGCAGGGAAGGGAACCCGTAAGCAGGATGTCGCAATCGGCCAGAGGGCACAGCAGGAGGACATAGAGGGAACGCAGGGACAAGGTATTTACAAACCCGAGTGTGGATCAGGGTTACCGTTTTTGGTACTGAGAAATAACCCCGAGTCACACTCGGGATTACCGCCAGGTAGGTTAACTGGGTTTTGTCTGTGTGCTGGGTTACTTGCTATCTACGACAGTCTCTAAAGTAGGTATCAATCTGAACATATTATTGAGAAATCCCAAAGGATATCTCACTCTGTATGCCCTAGGGTAGGGTATGGGATCCCCTAGTATAGGGGATCTGAATCCCCATTTGAGACAGATGAATATAATTTGTATCAAAATGGTGTCATAAGTGGTTGTTAGTCTTTGTCATTAATGAACTAAAGATTGATATCATTTTAGAAAGAAATTATATATATGTAAAATGTGCAGAAACCTATGTAAAATATAAGTCTACCTACTCTATCCTTTAGTTCTGCAATTGGTGGGTATATTCCAACATATTTTCAAGGAATCCATGTGGTTGCTTGCACTTTCTCCATCTGCTTTTCAAATGATGTGTTAATGGTTGTTTGGGTCAGGGGTCCGACTTTCCCATTTTTTAACAGAGAAATGTAACAGCTGTAAAAGGTAAAAATATGGGAAGCAAGCAACCCTAGTACCTTTGCTGTTCCATACATATCAGATGTTGGCATTTTTTTTGTGGCATGGAAATGGGGACAACCACTTATTGCATCAAAGGATAAAAATATCCCGTCAGCATACCTAAACTTTGCCAGCATTGATATTAATGTAGAATTCAAAATATTGTTAAGAAATCACTGTTCCATGTCCCCCTACATATGTGATTATGCATTCTAAAAAAATGTTAACGTTCAATGTAGAATTGTTGTCATAAAAATGATGCAAATACAAATTACATTAGGATGTAAAAGGGGACATGTATTATATTGATAATGATTTTATTCACTGTTCTTTAACTTAATTCATGGGTAGGAGAGAGGATGGAAATGGTCATGTATAAAAATTCATAGATATTCTTCATCATTATGTAAACTTATTTCTTCTAAATAAATTACAGATATTGGCAATGCATCTTTGCCCTCACCTAAAACAATATGGCATATATGCCTTTTTATCAAATGGTAGAAGTCTTCTGTCTTCTTCACTACCTTTGACCTATTATCTTATTTCCAAGAGTTAAAAGTTAACACTCATGTTTAACTATATGGTTAATATGGTGGGTTGCCCCTGACCTGGACTCAGTCCCACAAAGTGGGCTGGGCTGAAATGTCAGCCCTCAGCTTGCTGTGGCTGAAGCCCCTGCTCGGAGCCATATTGGTGTGGAGTGTCCTCAGCGATGGGGAGCGAATTCCCAGGATGCTCCAAACACGTATACACAGGGATGGGGCCTTCAGGATACTAGAAGCACTTGGTGCTCAGCTCACGCTTGTGCTGAGCAGCCAAAGCTCCATTATCCTTTTGAATCCTGCTGCACTTGTGAAGCCAAATATTTAACTCATCGCAGACGAGTGCATTTTTAAACCCTGTACAGAGTGTGCTGGATCCTAATATAAAGCAGTATATACACAGATCCTTAGATCCTATATAAAGCCGTATATACAGAGTGTGGATCCTACATAAGACTATATACAGGGAGCTGGATCTTATATATAGCTGTATTTACACAGAGTGTTGGATCCTATATAAAGTTGTATATACACAGAGCACTGGATCTCATATAAAACTGTATTTACAAAGCGCTGGATTATATATAAAGCCGTATATACTGTGTATTGGATCTCATATCAAGCTGTATATACAGAGCGTTGGATCTTACATAAAGCCATGTATAAAGCGCGCTGAATCCTACATAAAGCTGTATATACAGAGAGCTGGATCCTGTATAAAGCTATATATACACAGAGCACTGGATCTCATATAAAGCTGTATATAAAGCCGTATCTACAAGGAACACTAGATCTCATATAATGCTGTATATACAAAGTGCTGGATCATATACAAAGCCATATATACAGAGTATTGGATCTTATATAAAGTCATATATACCGAGCACTGGTTCCTACATAAAGCTGTATGTACACAGAGAGTTGGATCCTATATAAAGCTGTATATTCACAGAGCGTTGGATCCTGTAAAAAGCTGTAAATACAAAGCGCTGGATCATATATAAAGCGTATATACACAGAACATTGGATCTCATATAAAACTGTATATTCAAAGCGCTGGATCATATATAAAGCTGTATATTCAGAGTGCTAGTATTCATATAAAGCCATATATACAGAGTGCTGGATCCTACTTAAAGCTGAATATACACACAGCGTTGGATCCTATGTAAAGCTGTATATACACAGAGCACTGGATCTCATATAAAGCTGTATATACAAAGCGCTGGATCGTATATAAGGCGTATTCTACATGGAACACTGGATCTCATATAAAGCTGTATATTCAAAGTGCTGGATCATATACAAAGCCATATATATAGAGTATTAAATCTTAAAAAAAGCCGTATATACATAGCGCTGGTGCCTACATAAAGCTGTATATACAGAGAGCTGGAACTTATATAAAAGCTGTATATACACAGAGCGTTTTATCCTATATAAAGCTTTATATACACAGAGCACTGGATCTCATATAAAGCTGTATATACAAAGTGCTGGATCATATATAAAGCCGTATATACAGAGTATTGGATCTCATATAAAGCTATATATACCGAGCATTGAATCTTACATAAAGCCATATGTACAGAGCAATGGATCTTATATAAAAGCTGTATATATAAAGAGCGCATTACCTTTTATGAAGCTGTTTCTACACAGCGCTAGATATGGTCAACCTACTTTATCCTTTAATCTCCCTGGCTGTCTAATTTTTGGAAAAAACACATTTAAAAGCGGTCCTTCATTTGACCCCCCTAGCGGTATTCCCAAATGTGTCTCGGGGTTAAATTCCTATGTTGGAAGCGGTAACCCCGAGCAACACTCGGGATGCCGCTGGATACATCACCTCTCCATGCGCTCCCTCGATGCCCCCAGCTGCCTCCTCAGGTTACCGCGACCTTATACTTCCTGGTTCCTTCCTCACGATTAGGAATCCAGGAAGAAATACGCCGCGATCGCCGGAGGAGACTGCAGAGATCAGCGAGGGAGCGCAGAGAGAGTTATACAGCCCAAATGTATCTCGGGGTTACCGCTCTCAGCAGTGAAATTTAACCCCGAGACACACTCGGGAACACCGCCGGGGATGTTAATTCTACAACTGGTGGGTGTATTCCATTTTTTTTAAGGAATCCATTAGCTTTCTTGCACTTTCCCCACCTATTTTTCAAAGGATGGGTTAATAGTTGTTTGGGTCAGGGGGTTCCCATTTCCCATTTTTTGCAGAGAAATGTAACAACCGTAAAAGATAAACATATGGGAGATAAACAACCCTAGTACTTTTGCTGGTCCATACATATTAGTAGTTGGTATTATTTTTGTGCCATGGAAATGGGGACAACCACTTGTATCAAAGGATAAAAATATCCTGTTGGCATACTTAAACTATGTCAGTATTGATATTAATGTAGATTTCAAGATATTGTTAAGAAATCACTTTTTAATGTCCTCCTGAATTGTCAACCCTCAGCTTGCTGTGGCTGAAGCCTTATGTAGATACCATATATACAGAGCACTTGATCTTATATAAAGTCATATATACAGAGCATTAGATCTTATGTAAAGCAGTATATAGAGGGAGCTGAATCTAATAGAAAAGCTGTATGTACAGAGCGCGGGATCTTATATAAAGTTGCTTGTATAGAGCACTTGATCCTATATAAAACTGTATACACGCAGAGCACTGGATGTCCTATAAAACTGTATACAGAGTGCATAATCTTATATTAAGCCGTGTATATATACAGATAGTTGGATATTATATAAAGCTGTGTATACAGAGCACTGTGTCTCATATAAAGCCTTTTATATAGAATGCTGGATTGTATATAAAACTGTATATACTAAGTGCTGGATCGTATTTAACCTCCCTGTTGGTCTGATTATTTCATTATCTTTATATTATATAACTTTATCTGGCATTTGCTGGAGGAGACAGCTGGAGAACATCAGAGCTTCACAGGGACAAGGTAAATTAAACTACAGTGTAATCCCGAGTGTGGCTCGTGGTTACCGCTTTTGGTACTGATAATTAACACTCGAGCCAAATTCGGGATTACCGCCAGGGAGGTTAAAGCCATGTATACAGCGATTTTTAGCATTTATAAAGCCGTATATATAGAACGCTGGATCTTACGTAAGCCATATATAGAGCGTTGGATCTTATATGAAAACTGTATATATAAAGAGTGCATTTTTATATGAAGCTGTTAATACACAGCGCTGGATATGGTCAACCTACTTTATCCTTTAATTCTACAAGTGGTGGGTATATTCCATTTTTTTCAAGGAATCCATGTGCTTTCTTGCACTTTCCCCACCTGTTTTTCAAAGGATGGGTAAACGGTTGTTTGGGTCAGGGGGTCCCCATTTCCCATTTTTTACCATAGAAATGTAACAGCCATAAAAGGTAAAAATATGGGAGGCAAGCCACCCTAGTACCTTCTCTGTTCCATACATATTAGTTGTTGGCATTTTTTTGTGCCATGGAAATGGGGACAACCACTTGTTGCATCAAAGGATAAAAATATCCCGTCGGCATACTTAAACTTTGCCAGCATTGATATTAATGTAGATTTCTAAATATTGTTAAGAAGTCACTGTTCCATGTCCTCTTGAAATGTCAGCCCTCAGCTTGCTGTGGCTGAAGCCACTGCTCGGAGCCATATAGGGGTGGAGCATCTTCAGTGATGGGGCGAATTCCCAGGATGCTCCACACACAAATACATAGTGATGGGGCCTTCAGGATACCAGAAGCAATGGTGCTCTGTGCACACTTTTGCTGAGCAGCCAGAGCTCCGGTAACCTTTTTAATCCTGCTGCACTTGTCAAGCCAAATATTTAACTGGTCGCACACGAGTGTATTTTTAAACCCTGCACAGAGCACTGGATCCTATATAGAGCTGTATATACAGAGTGCTGGATCCTACATAAGACTTTGGTCTCTATTACAATCTCTGCGCTAAACCGAGGGACGGTAGGGAGAAAAAACTGCACCTGCGGTATTCCCCCTACCGTCCCCGGTTTAGCAGGGGATTACAATGCAGGTGCAAAATATGCTGCCTGCATTGTTTTCGCCTGCTAAGCGCAGCCGTGCGCATCCTCCCAATGGAGTCCATAGGACTCCATTGAGAGAGACACCGGTGGTCACATGACCAGCCAGATCTCACCTCGCAAGATCCGGCCGGTCGGCATAGGGATACCCAGGGAGAGACTGGGGGGAATTTTCCCCCCAGTATTTCCCTGATCCCGCTGGCCGGAGGAGGCGATCGGAGCCGCGGTCCTCGCTGCTGGTCATAGGGTGGTGAGTATTAGATTTATTTTTTTATTTTTTAAGCTGGTGTTAACGGATTCTGCAGAAGCGGAATCCGTTAACACCAGGTCCTGGCTCTGGTTAACTTTTTGTTGCCCAGAACCAAGGCATTAATCAGCACTGGGACTTTGTAATACCAGCGCTGATTAACGCTTTGCGCTTCCCATGTTAAGTATAGGGTCGCGCAAAATGCAGTAACCTTGCACTGAGAAGTGCAAGGTCCCAAACGCAAACGTTTTTTTTAACCTGTTTGCGTTTGGATTGTAATAGGTGGTAAATACCATAGCTAATGGTAGTGCTCACGCAGGTGAGCGCTACCATTAGCGTGGAGATTGTAATAGGGGCCTTTATATACAGAGAGCTGCATGGTATGAAAGGCTGTATATACACAGAGAGTTGGATCCTATACAAAACTGTACAAACACAGAGCACTGGATCTCATATAAAGCTGTATATAAAATGCGCTGGATCATATGTATAGCCGTATATACACAGTGCGTTTGATCCTATATAAAGCTGTATATACACAGAGCACTTGATCTCATATAAAGCTGTATGTACAAAGTGCTGTTTCCTATATGAAGGCGTATATACAGAGTGCTGGATCATATATAAAGCTGTATATACAGAGTATTGGATCTCACATCAAGCCGTATATACAGAGCATTGGATCGTACATAAAGCCATGTATACAGAGCATTGGGTCCTACATAAAGCTGTATATACAGAGAGCTGGATCCTATATAAAACTGTATATACACAGCACTGGATCTCATATAGAGCTGTATATACAAAGTGCTGTATCCTATATACAGACGTATATACATAGTGCCTGATCCTATATGAAGGCGTATATACAGAGCGCTGGATCCTACATAAGACTTTATATACTGAGAGCTGGATCTTATATAAAGCTGTATATGCAAAGTGCTGAATCATATATAAAGCCATATATACAGATTATTGGATCTCACATCAAGCTGTATATACAGAGCATTAGATCTTACATAAAGCCATGTATACAGAGCACTGGATCCTACATAAAGCTGTATATACAAAGCGCTGGATGATATATAAAGCTGTATATTCACTGAACACTGGATCTCATATAAAGCTGTATATACCAAGTGCTGGATTATATACAAAGCCATATACAGAAAGTATTGTCTCTCATATAAATCTGTATATACAAAGCGTTGGATCTTACATAAAGCCATATATACACAGCGTTGGATATTATATAAAGCTGTATATACACAGAGCACTTGATCTCATATAAAGCTGTATATACACAGAGCACTGGATCCTACATAAAGCTGTATATACAGAGTGCTGGATCATATATAAAGCTGTATATTCACTGAACACTGGATCTCATATAGAGCTGTATATACAGAGCATTGGGTCCTACATAAAGCTGTATATACAGAGCATTGGGTCCTACATAAAGCTGTATATACAGAGCATTGGATCGTACATAAAGCCATGTATACAGAGCACTGGATCTCATATAAAGCTGTATATACAAAGCGCTGGATGATATATAAAGCTGTATATACAGAGTGCTGGATCCTACATAAGACTTTATATACTGAGAGCTGGATCTTATATAAAGTCATATATACAGAGCACTTGATCTCATATAAAGCTGTATATACAGAGTGCTGGATCATATATAAAGCTGTATACAGAGTGCATAATCTTATATTAAGCCGTGTATATATACAGATAGTTGGATATTATATAAAGCTGTATATACAGAGCATTGGGTCCTACATAAAGCTGTATATACAAAGCGCTGGATGATATATAAAGCTGTATATACAGAGCATTGGATCGTACATAAAGCCATGTATACAGAGCACTGGATCTCATATAAAGCTGTATATACACAGAGCACTTGATCTTATATAAAGTCATATATACAGAGCACTTGATCTCATATAAAGCTGTATGTACAGAGCGCGGGATCTTATATAAAGTTGCTTGTATAGAGCACTTGATCCTATATAAAACTGTATACACGCAGAGCACTGGATGTCCTATAAAACTGTATACAGAGTGCATAATCTTATATTAAGCCGTGTATATATACAGATAGTTGGATATTATATAAAGCTGTGTATACAGAGCACTGTGTCTCATATAAAGCCTTTTATATAGAATGCTGGATTGTATATAAAACTGTATATACTAAGTGCTGGATCGTATTTAACCTCCCTGTTGGTCTGATTATTTCATTATCTTTATATTATATAACTTTATCTGGCATTTGCTGGAGGAGACAGCTGGAGAACATCAGAGCTTCACAGGGACAAGGTAAATTAAACTACAGTGTAATCCCGAGTGTGGCTCGTGGTTACCGCTTTTGGTACTGATAATTAACACTCGAGCCAAATTCGGGATTACCGCCAGGGAGGTTAAAGCCATGTATACAGCGATTTTTAGCATTTATAAAGCCGTATATATAGAACGCTGGATCTTACGTAAGCCATATATAGAGCGTTGGATCTTATATGAAAACTGTATATATAAAGAGTGCATTTTTATATGAAGCTGTTAATACACAGCGCTGGATATGGTCAACCTACTTTATCCTTTAATTCTACAAGTGGTGGTATATTCCATTTTTTTCAAGGAATCCATGTGCTTTCTTGCACTTTCCCCACCTGTTTTTCAAAGGATGGGTAAACGGTTGTTTGGGTCAGGGGGTCCCCATTTCCCATTTTTTACCATAGAAATGTAACAGCCATAAAAGGTAAAAATATGGGAGGCAAGCCACCCTAGTACCTTCTCTGTTCCATACATATTAGTTGTTGGCATTTTTTTGTGCCATGGAAATGGGGACAACCACTTGTTGCATCAAAGGATAAAAATATCCCGTCGGCATACTTAAACTTTGCCAGCATTGATATTAATGTAGATTTCTAAATATTGTTAAGAAGTCACTGTTCCATGTCCTCTTGAAATGTCAGCCCTCAGCTTGCTGTGGCTGAAGCCACTGCTCGGAGCCATATAGGGGTGGAGCATCTTCAGTGATGGGGCGAATTCCCAGGATGCTCCACACACAAATACATAGTGATGGGGCCTTCAGGATACCAGAAGCAATGGTGCTCTGTGCACACTTTTGCTGAGCAGCCAGAGCTCCGGTAACCTTTTGAATCCTGCTGCACTTGTCAAGCCAAATATTTAACTGGTCGCACACGAGTGTATTTTTAAACCCTGCACAGAGCACTGGATCCTATATAGAGCTGTATATACAGAGTGCTGGATCCTACATAAGACTTTGGTCTCTATTACAATCTCTGCGCTAACCGAGGGACGGTAGGGAGAAAAAACTGCACCTGCGGTATTCCCCCTACCGTCCCCGGTTTAGCAGGGGATTACAATGCAGGTGCAAAATATGCTGCCTGCATTGTTTTTCGCCTGCTAAGCGCAGCCGTGCGCATCCTCCCAATGGAGTCCATAGGACTCCATTGAGAGAGACACCGTGGTCACATGACCAGCCAGATCTCACCTCGCAAGATCCGGCCGGTCGGCATAGGGATACCCAGGGAGAGACTGGGGGGAATTTTCCCCCCAGTATTTCCCTGATCCCGCTGGCCGGAGGAGGCGATCGGAGCCGCGGTCCTCGCTGCTGGTCATAGGGTGGTGAGTATTAGATTTATTTTTTTATTTTTTAAGCTGGTGTTAACGGATTCTGCAGAAGCGGAATCCGTTAACACCAGGTCCTGGCTCTGGTTAACTTTTTGTTGCCCAGAACCAAGGCATTAATCAGCACTGGGACTTTGTAATACCAGCGCTGATTAACGCTTTGCGCTTCCCATGTTAAGTATAGGGTCGCGCAAAATGCAGTAACCTTGCACTGAGAAGTGCAAGGTCCCAAACGCAAACGTTTTTTTTAACCTGTTTGCGTTTGGATTGTAATAGGTGGTAAATACCATAGCTAATGGTAGTGCTCACGCAGGTGAGCGCTACCATTAGCGTGGAGATTGTAATAGGGGCCTTTATATACAGAGAGCTGCATGGTATGAAAGGCTGTATATACACAGAGAGTTGGATCCTATACAAAACTGTACAAACACAGAGCACTGGATCTCATATAAAGCTGTATATAAAATGCGCTGATCATATGTATAGCCGTATATACACAGTGCGTTTGATCCTATATAAAGCTGTATATACACAGAGCACTTGATCTCATATAAAGCTGTATGTACAAAGTGCTGTTTCCTATATGAAGGCGTATATACAGAGTGCTGGATCATATATAAAGCTGTATATACAGAGTATTGGATCTCACATCAAGCCGTATATACAGAGCATTGGATCGTACATAAAGCCATGTATACAGAGCATTGGGTCCTACATAAAGCTGTATATACAGAGAGCTGGATCCTATATAAAACTGTATATACACAGAGCACTGGATCTCATATAGAGCTGTATATACAAAGTGCTGTATCCTATATACAGACGTATATACATAGTGCCTGATCCTATATGAAGGCGTATATACAGAGCGCTGGATCCTACATAAGACTTTATATACTGAGAGCTGGATCTTATATAAAGCTGTATATGCAAAGTGCTGAATCATATATAAAGCCATATATACAGATTATTGGATCTCACATCAAGCTGTATATACAGAGCATTAGATCTTACATAAAGCCATGTATACAGAGCACTGGATCCTACATAAAGCTGTATATACAAAGCGCTGGATGATATATAAAGCTGTATATTCACTGAACACTGGATCTCATATAAAGCTGTATATACCAAGTGCTGGATTATATACAAAGCCATATACAGAAAGTATTGTCTCTCATATAAATCTGTATATACAAAGCGTTGGATCTTACATAAAGCCATATATACACAGCGTTGGATATTATATAAAAGCTGTATATATAAAGAGCGCATTATCTTTTATGAAGCTGTTTATACACAGCGCTGGATTTGGTCAACCTACTTTATCCTTTAATTCTACAAGTGGTGGGTATATTCCTTTTTTTTCAAGGAATCCATGTGCTTTCTTGCATTTTCCCCACCTATTTTTCAACGGATGGGTTAATGGTTGTTTGGGTCAGGGGGTCCCCATTTCCCATTCTGCAGAATCCGTTAAAACCAGGTCCTGGCTCTGGTTAACTTTTTGTTGCCCAGAACCAAGGCATTAATCAGCACTGGGACTTTGTAATACCAGCGCTGATTAACGCTTTGCGCTTCCATGTTAAGTATAGGGTCGCGCAAAATGCAGTAACCTTGCACTGAGAAGTGCAAGGTCCCAAACGCAAACGTTTTTTTTAACCTGTTTGCGTTTGGATTGTAATAGGTGGTAAATACCATAGCTAATGGTAGTGCTCACGCAGGTGAGCGCTACCATTAGCGTGGAGATTGTAATAGGGGCCTTTATATACAGAGAGCTGCATGGTATGAAAGGCTGTATATACACAGAGTTGGATCCTATACAAAACTGTACAAACACAGAGCACTGGATCTCATATAGAGCTGTATATACAAAGCGCTGGATGATATATAAAGCTGTATATACAAAGCGTTGGATCTTACATAAAGCCATGTATACAGAGCACTGGATCTCATATAAAGCTGTATGTACAAAGTGCTGTTTCCTATATGAAGGCGTATATACAGTGCTGGATCATATATAAAGCTGTATATACAGAGTGCTGGATCCTACATAAAGCTGTATATACACAGAGCACTGGATCTCATATAAAGCTGTATATACACAGAGCACTGGATCCTACATAAAGCTGTATATACAGAGCATTGGGTCCTACATAAAGCTGTATATACAGAGAGCTGGATCCTAATATAAAACTGTATATACACAGAGCACTGGATCTCATATAGAGCTGTATATACAAAGTGCTGTATCCTATATACAGACGTATATACATAGTGCTGATCCTATATGAAGGCGTATATACAGAGCGCTGGATCCTACATAAGACTTTATATACTGAGAGCTGGATCTTATATAAGCTGTATATGCAAAGTGCTGAATCATATATAAAGCCATATATACAGATTATTGGATCTCACATCAAGCTGTATATACAGAGCATTAGATCTTACATAAAGCCATGTATACAGAGCACTGGATCCTACATAAAGCTGTATATACAAAGCGCTGGATGATATATAAAGCTGTATATTCACTGAACACTGGATCTCATATAAAGCTGTATATACCAAGTGCTGGATTATATACAAAGCCATATACAGAAAGTATTGTCTCTCATATAAATCTGTATATACAAAGCGTTGGATCTTACATAAAGCCATATATACACAGCGTTGGATATTATATAAAAGCTGTATATATAAAGAGCGCATTATCTTTTATGAAGCTGTTTATACACAGCGCTGGATTTGGTCAACCTACTTTATCCTTTAATTCTACAAGTGGTGGGTATATTCCTTTTTTTTCAAGGAATCCATGTGCTTTCTTGCATTTTCCCCACCTATTTTTCAACGGATGGGTTAATGGTTGTTTGGGTCAGGGGGTCCCCATTTCCCATTTTTACAGAAACAGCCATAAAAGGTAAACAAATGGGAGATAAGCAACCCTAGTACCTTCGCTGTTCCATACATATTAGTACTTGGCATTTTTTGTGCCATGGATATGGGGCAACCACTTGTTGCATCAAAGGGTAAAAATATCCGGTCTTCATACTTAAACTTTGTCAGTATTGATATTAATGTAGATTTCAAGATATTGTTAAGAAATCACTTTTTAATGTCCTCCTGAAATGTCAACCCTCAGCTTGCTGTGGCTGAAGCCTTATGTAGATACCATATATACAGAGCACTTGATATTATATAAAGTCATATATACAGAGCATTAGATCTTATGTAAAGCAGTATATAGAGGGAGCTGAATCTAATAGAAAAGCTGTATGTACAGAGCGCGGGATCTTATATAAAGTTGCTTGTATAGAGCACTTGATCCTATATAAAACTGTATACACGCAGAGCACTGGATGTCCTATAAAGCTGTATACAGAGTGCATAATCTTATATTAAGCCGTGTAGATATACAGACTGTTGGATATAATATAAAGCTGTGTATACAGAGCACTGTGTCTCATATAAAGCCTTATATATAGAATGCTGGATTGTATATAAAACTGTATATACTAAGTGCTGGATCGTATTTAACCTCCTGTTGGTCTGATTATTTCATTATCTTTATATTGTATAACTTTATCTGGCACTTGCCAGAGGAGACAGCTGGAGAACATCAGGCTTCACAGGGACAAGGTAAATTAAACTACAGTGTAATCCCGAGTGTGGCTCGTGGTTAACGCTTTTGGTACTAATAATTAACACTCGAGCCAAACTCGGGATTACCGCCAGGGAGGTTAAAGCCATGTATACAGAGATTTTTATCTTTTATAAAGCCGTATATATAGAACGCTGGATCGTACGTAAGCCATATATAGAGCGTTGGATCTTATATGAAAACTGTATATATAAAGAGTGCATTTTTATATGAAGCTGTTAATACACAGCGCTGGATATGGTCAACCTACTTTATCCTTCAATTCTACAAGTGCTTAGTATATTCCATTTTTTTCAAGGAATCCATGTGCTTTCTTGCATTTTCCCCACCTATTTTTCAACGGATGGGTTAATGGTTGTTTGGGTCAGGGGGTCCCCATTTCCCATTTTTACAGAAACAGCCATAAAAGGTAAACAAATGGGAGATAAGCAACCCTAGTACCTTCGCTGTTCCATACATATTAGTACTTGGCATTTTTTGTGCCATGGATATGGGGCAACCACTTGTTGCATCAAAGGGTAAAAATATCCGGTCTTCATACTTAAACTTTGTCAGTATTGATATTAATGTAGATTTCAAGATATTGTTAAGAAATCACTTTTTAATGTCCTCCTGAAATGTCAACCCTCAGCTTGCTGTGGCTGAAGCCTTATGTAGATACCATATATACAGAGCACTTGATATTATATAAAGTCATATATACAGAGCATTAGATCTTATGTAAAGCAGTATATAGAGGGAGCTGAATCTAATAGAAAAGCTGTATGTACAGAGCGCGGGATCTTATATAAAGTTGCTTGTATAGAGCACTTGATCCTATATAAAACTGTATACACGCAGAGCACTGGATGTCCTATAAAGCTGTATACAGAGTGCATAATCTTATATTAAGCCGTGTAGATATACAGACTGTTGGATATAATATAAAGCTGTGTATACAGAGCACTGTGTCTCATATAAAGCCTTATATATAGAATGCTGGATTGTATATAAAACTGTATATACTAAGTGCTGGATCGTATTTAACCTCCCTGTTGGTCTGATTATTTCATTATCTTTATATTGTATAACTTTATCTGGCACTTGCCAGAGGAGACAGCTGGAGAACATCAGGGCTTCACAGGGACAAGGTAAATTAAACTACAGTGTAATCCCGAGTGTGGCTCGTGGTTACCGCTTTTGGTACTAATAATTAACACTCGAGCCAAACTCGGGATTACCGCCAGGGAGGTTAAAGCCATGTATACAGAGATTTTTATCTTTTATAAAGCCGTATATATAGAACGCTGGATCGTACGTAAGCCATATATAGAGCGTTGGATCTTATATGAAAACTGTATATATAAAGAGTGCATTTTTATATGAAGCTGTTAATACACAGCGCTGGATATGGTCAACCTACTTTATCCTTCAATTCTACAAGTGGTTAGTATATTCCATTTTTTTCAAGGAATCCATGTGCTTTCTTGCACTTTCCCCACCTGTTTTTCAAAGGATGGGTAAACGGTTGTTTGGGTCAGGGGGTCCCCATTTCCTATTTTTTACCATAGAAATGTAACAGCCTTAAAAGGTAAAAATATGGGAGGCAAGCCACCCTAGTACCTTCTCTGTTCCATACATATTAGTTGTTGGCATTATTTTTGTGCCATGGAAATGGGGACAACCACTTGTTGCATCAAAGGATAAAAATATCCCGTCGGCATACTTAAACTTTGCCAGCATTGATATTAATGTAGATTTCTAAATATTGTTAAGAAATCACTGTTCCATGTCCTCTTGAAATGTCAGCCCTCAGCTTGCTGTGGCTGAAGGCACTGCTCGGAGCCATATAGGGGTGGAGCATCTTCAGTGATGGGGCGAATTCCCAGGATGCTCCACACACAAATACATAGTGATGGGGCCTTCAGGATACCAGAAGCAATGGTTCTCTGTGCACACTTTTGCTGAGCAGCCAGAGCTCCGGTAACCTTTTGAATCCTGCTGCACTTGTCAAGCCAAATATTTAACTGGTCGCACACGAGTGTATTTTTAAACCCTGCACAGAGCACTGGATCCTATATAGAGCTGCATATACAGAGTGCTGGATCCTACATAAGACTTTGGTCTCTATTACAATCTCTGCGCTAAACCGGGGGACGGTAGGGAGAAAAAACTGCACCTGCGGTATTCCCCCTACTGTGTTCAAAATTATTCAACCCCCACTGAAATTGAGTGTTTTGGCCAGTTTGACATTGATTTTGATCTGCAACCATGCTCTAGTGGACTTGGAGGTATGCTTGGGATCATTGTCCTGTTGAAAGGTCCAACGTCTCCCAAGCCTCAGGTTTGTGACGGACTGCATCACATTGTCATCCAATATCTCCTGGTACTGAAGAGAATTCATGGTACCTTGCACACGCTGAAGCTTCCCTGTTCCTGCAGAAGCAAAACAGCCCCAAAGCATGATCGACCCCTCCGCCATGCTTCACAGTAGGCAAGGTGTTCTTTTCTTCATAGGCCTTGTTCTTCCTCCTCCAAACATAGCGTTGATCCATTGGCCCAAACAGTTCTAATTTTGTTTCATCAGTCCACAGAACACTATCCCAAAACTTCTGTGGTTTGTCCACATGACTTTTGGCATACTGCAGTCGACTCTTCTTATTCTTTGGAGACAGCAAGGGGGTGCGCCTGGGAGTTCTGGCATGGAGGCCTTCATTACGCAGTGTGCGCCGTATTGTCTGAGCTGAAACTTCAGTACCCACATCTGACAAATCTTTTCTCAGTTCCTCAGCAGTCACATGGGGACTTTTCTCCACTCTACGCTTCAGGTAGCGCACAGCAGTCGAAGTCAGCATCTTCTTTCTGCCACGACCAGGTAGCGTTTCAACAGTGCCCTTTGCCTTGAATTTGCGAATGATGCTTCCTATGGTCTCTCTTGGTATGTTTAACATCTTTGCAATCTTCTTATAGCCATTGCCCTTCCTGTGAAGAGTAATCACCTCTTCTCTTGTCTTCCTGGACCATTCTCTTGACTTCACCATGTTTGTAACCACACCAGTAAATGTCTAGAAGGAGCTGAGTATCACAGTCATTTTAAAGCTGCCTAATTGGTGCTTATTATGCTTTATTGCTGCTCCGTGACATCCACAGGTGTTTTCAATACCTGATTGAAAACACTTGAATGAACCTCTGTTCTTCAGAGTGGTAGTCTTTAAGGGGTTGAATAATTGTGTCAATGAAGAATTCACAAAAGAAACATTTACTACTGTATTACAAAACCAATTGATGTCATTTTAGTTGCATATGGTTCTTTAAAAAGTCCTTGTAGGATTTCATTCTGAATACAATTACAAATGTACACTAAATTCCCTAAAACCCTTTACAGCATTGGGGGTTGAATAATTTTGAACACAACTGTATATATATATATATATATATAAATGTATATCTCTCTCTTATATATATTAGGCTTGTGCACCGATTTTTTTCTTCGGTTCGATTTGTTCGGTTGTTTAAAATTTTCGATTCGGCTCGTTTCGACCGGTTTCTGTTTCGATTCGGTTCGGTTTGGCTCGTTTTTCGTGTACATTTTTTTTCGGAATATCGACCATTTTTCGTGTTTTCGGGTCACTTTGCTGGCTTTTTGTATCGACTTTTCGTGATTTCGGAAATTTTTGTTTTTTCAGAACATCTGTTCTCCTCGTTTCAAAGTGTCTAACTCTATTCGTTTTGACGTAAACTACTATGGTTTACTTTTTTTATACTTTATATATTTTTTTATAATAAATTTTCGGTTTGTTTTTCGGATCCGATAATTCATTCTGTCGATACGATAATTCTGGCGATTCTATCGTGTTTTTTTTTTTATTAGATAAAGATCCTTTTTTTCTTATGAATATACATTTCACAACTTTATTTAATCACATTAAAAAAATGGTATGAAAGCCAAGGAACAAAAAAAATGAACAAAACAATTTAGAAAACGCTAAACTGACCCCAATGGTCTGACTTTAAAAATAAAAACCAGAACAAAAGGTTTTAAAACGGAAAAATAGTTGATCAAAATTATCTGAAACGAATAAAAACACAGTGAACAAAATTGTTTTTACCACTACCTTTAATAGGGCTAGTCGAAGGGGTTAACGCAAAGTACTAAAGTTTGGGACTTTTCCTGCCTCTCCTGAAGCTGCTGTAATGCAGTGATCAAGGGGGAGAGGTTTTCACATCCACATACAGGTGAACAATATAGGATTAAGGATTTTTTCACTTGTAATAGTTCGTTTGTAATCTATTTGATTAAATGCCCTTGTGGTCTTGTACAGTATATGTGGGCGAGTCCACAAGGAAGATTAAAGAAAGAATCATACAGCATAAATCAGCTATTCGTACAGGCAAAATTGGCTTGCCGATACCGCAGCATTTTTGTAAAGCGAATCATGCAATTTCTCAACTGCGTTTTCAAGTTATTGATCATGTTTCTCAATTAAGACGGGGGGAGATCAGACATCATTATTAAAAAAGAAAGAAAAAAATTGGATATTTAAGCTGGATACCCTTTGGCCTCGTGGGCTCAATAAGGAGTTTAATCTAGATGTATTTCTCTAAGGGATAGTCGTAAGGTTGATCATAATCTACTCTATCTTTTCTGGCATTGAAGGGTTAATGAACCACCTAGAAGTGATTGTTGTAATGATGCCTGGTCTCTCGAGCAGGATTTTAATTGTTTTTTATTGTTTTTTGTTGTTTATTGGGACTCCATAGTTTGTGTATTTATAATTTCATTCTATCTTTTAACCAGTTTATTTAGGTGTTTATCTCGAACGCCAAGCCCAAAGACTACCAAAGGCCGGTCAGGGCGCGAGTCTTAATGGGCAGCGTGAGAATCATCACACCCCTGAAGCAGCTACTGCACTGGGAGGCCTTTATATAGGCACTAATGACATCACAGAACCATTGTGACATCACAGAGCCATTGTGTATCCTTGAAAAGTCCCTGGCCTGAAATGTCTGAATGGTATAGAATTCACTATGACATTGACACTTTGCAGGGCTTGCCTTTCCCAAGGATTCACAATGAGAGAAAGCAAAAGAGCAGAAAGAAAATGTGATCAAATGAAACATATATGAAAGTAAAATTAAGCTTTTTAATTGCGGTTTTGTAGTTTTACAAATTGCAGAACCTGTGGGCTCTATCACCTCCTTAACGCTAGCTCTCACATACGTGTAAACTAGAGTTTACAATCTGAGAGGACCCTGCACCAGAGGTTACAATCTAATAGAGTGGACTCTGCTGGAGTCAGCACTAGGATTTACATGGAGGCTACTTCTAAACCGTGTATCATATACTTTGCAGCTGTTATCACTCTCAGGCATCCCTGCATATACAGTGATTGATAGCAGCTGCAATGTAAGTGATAGAGCACTCCCTGCACCCTGCAAGCATCTCCTATCACTCACAGGAGGGCAGGACATGAGCAGGACGTGGGAGGTACAAACAGGCATCTTATTCAGCCTGGCAGGCAAGGACGTGAGACGTACAATGTGGCAGAGAAGGAAGGGGCAGGGTCAGGTTATGAGGCGTGGGCAACGTTGGGAGGGGCACGGTCACGCAAACTGCAGAAGTCATGCTGCACAGGATTTGATGACCACTTTGATCTCGCCGCGGCAGCGAGGCGAGCTTATGGCTCGCGTGCCAGCACAGAGAGCCCGCGTGCCGTCCATGGCACTCGTGCCATAGGTTAGCTATCGCTGGTATAGGTTTTCCAGGAACGTAGATGATTAAGCATGAACCACTCAAACATGGCAAAACTTTTAAACTTCGTCTCATCCAGGCTCATCCACCTCCCCTCCCACACCTCTCACACCTCACCCTTTTGTCAATCTCTACACTGGTTCTCTATTTCCATTAGAATCCAATCCAAAATAACGGTTGTCACATAAAAGCTCTCCATAACCACACCCCTGTCTACATCTCATCCCTTATTAGCAGGTATCCCATCCACTTTCCTCTGCCAATGATCTGATGTTATTGTCTCCTTGTACTTGCACCCCCAAACTCCATCGTTCTTGACATCTCCCGAGCTGCCCTCTTTTTATGGAGCTCCATCCTTCGAAAACATTAGACTCTCCCTGTCTCTCCAGTCCTTCAAGAAGTCTCTGAAAACAGATTACGTTACAGAAGCCTATCGGCTCGCTCCATAATTGCCCACTGTACATTTCTTGATCTATCTTCCCACTCAGCCCACATGCACCCAGCTACCTTCATGTACTCTGCTATTTACCCTCACCTAGTGTGTCACCCCTCTCCTCTTAGATTGTAAGCTCACGAGCAGAGTCCTCTCTCCTACTGTTTTGTGTGTTTATGTTAGGTCCCTTGCCGCAGGAAGGGAAAATCCCGTGTTGCCACAACATGAGATGTGCTGCCTGGATTTCAGATCCTGCCTCTTGGACTTCTATACAGGTGTCATCCGTTACCTGCAATCATCTCTCGTTAAAGAGAGATCACACCCTTCCTTCAATGCTTCTGCATTGATGTTACACCACTCAGTGTACCTGCTTGTCCTGCAAGAAGATTGCTACCTGGATTCCATGCTATACCTGATTTGTGTACCGAACCTCTGCCTTTGGCTACTGGACTCGCTGCCTTCAATTTACCTATGATTCCTTGGCTTCCCTCTGGACTTTGTTTATGGACTACCCCTTGATATTATGCCTCATTTCTGGGTTTACCAGTGTATGGTACCTGGTAATAAACCTCGCTTGTTAACCGTATCGTTGCCTCCTGCATGTCACTACATTCTGGGTTCATATCCTCACCTACAGGTTCAGATTCCTGACAGTTTATCCTGTATGTATATTTGTTATTTTATCTCACTCATTGTGCAGCGCTATGGTACTTGTTAGTGCTCAATAAATACTTGTAACTGTACCTGTCTCTAAACATGCGCATATGACACATTTACTAGGGAAACGCATTTTGGTGAACTGTTTTAGTGTTTTACTATTTTTATTCAATAAATATTTTGTCTGATTTTACACCTATCCTGGGTCCTGGATACTTTCATTCACCATGGAGGTGTCTGAGACTAGATAGATGAACCATTGCACCTTATGAAGTCACTGGCTGCCTGAACATCTTGTGCCTGATTGAGAAACCAGCAAATGTGACTAATGTATTTTCTCCCTTTATACACACTCTGCATATATGATATTACTCTGTGAGCTTAGTTTACTCTTTAAGGGCCACCAAAGAGTCCAACATTGCAAGGAACCACGTAGTGCACCACGAGGGAGGCCTCAATAGGACGAGAAGCGCCAACTCCACCAGGTTCTCCTTGCACACTGTCCATATAAGTACTAAACCCACGGGGTTCAAGAGATATATCACAGAACAAATACAAAGCCAGAGGTCAGTACAAGGAATCCATATAATCACTCACCATACAGGGAATATAGAGAAAAACCAAAAGTCCGAATATCATTCAGTTGCTTCTACTTAGAGCCCTCAGGCAAATCAAGAAATGACCGACAAAGATTACAAGACATGAAGCTCTATTCACTAAAAGGTGAAAGAACAATCTGGACCAAATAGCCGATTTGGAAAGTGAAATGATAAATGGGAGAATTTTCAGGATTGGCTATTTTAACCTAGAATTTTCACTTCTCCAGTCATTCTCCTGATTTACACCTTTAGTGAATAGACCTGATGGCATAATACAACCATCTCATGCCTTGAAGGGCAACTCCTGGATCTAAGCAATCATTATCCATGATACATGAAGAATAAATGCCTCCCATAGCAGGTACATAGTGTGCTCCATGAAGTGAATTTATTTTTAAATATGTGTATTTTCTCTCCAATTTCCCTGGCACGCTTTGAGTGATATTTGGTGATATTTATAATAAGACAAACCGGCTACTTTCTGGAACTTACAATTATCTAAGCTCTGAACCCATATCAAACCAAATTTCCATGTGTTGTCTTGCCTATGGCCAAAGTTTTATGTGTGTGAACTCTGTGGCTGACACTCCTTACAAGTTGAATTAGCCCAGAATGATCGTGTTGGCCCTGACTGCAAAACCCCCATAATGCTCCATGTGCCAGCCATGCGAGGGAGAGCGGCGGTCCCAGAAAGCTTGTGTGCAAAGAAATCCCCAAAAAATCATCAGTCACTCGATTTGTTCTTTCATGTAAATTATCGATGTAGCGTTTCGTCCCTTTGCATATATATATATAGAAGACTGGCGTTCTTGCACAAAAATGAATGAACACGTCTATCTCTGAATTATGTAGAAATGTGATACTATGAGGGAAAGAAGTATAATGACCCGTCTCAGAGCTTTTTCCCATGCAGCCAGCATTTGGTGGCTTTCGGCCTGTCCGGACTTGGTAATTAGACTGACGGTCCCAGTAAGCCTGTGTCAGAAATCCCAAATATCATCCATCACACGGTTTGTTTATTCATTGATATATTCAAAAGGATGAAACACCACATCGACAATACAGAAGGCTGGTGTTCTTGGACACAAACAATTGGTTTTGTACAACTCTGAATTCTATTACCTGGTTACTATACAGAGAATATAAACTTTCAGCCTAGACAACATCCTCCTTATACAAATCTTAGCCAGTCTGTGCCCTGATTATGCGAGGTTTTGGATAAATTTTCAGGATTAGCCAGTTATAAAACAAATAATATTTGCCTATGGTATAGTCTTCTTTGTAAAGGGATCATCGCGTTAAAACCTCATGGGACCTGCAGGGCAAACCACATGTGCTGCTGCGCCGTTTCAGTGCTCTCTTAAACTTTGTTTTTGCTCTCTCTAAAATGGATAATTATTTATCCACAGCTGTAGAGGCGTCTAACCGGCCCACTATCCATACATATATTAACACGCACTGCTGATACATTGGTCTTTTCAGCTAGTAAAAGAGATACTCTTTAGTGGTCAAAGAACCTGGTAAATATCATGTGTCAGCAAGATATGCGTTCGATTTAGGACCCATGACTTCAGTGGGAGGGTAGGCTTTACTGCGCTTAATTGCTCTGAATTTACCCTTCATCTATCATCAATGAGTAGGGGAGCATGGGAAAACACATCATAGCCATCACAATGCATAGTGAATCTGGGCCAGTGGCACACATTAGATAACGAATACTTGAATAAACATTAATGCACAAATATTTGATGGCTCCAAATTATGAAAGGGTCTTTATTGTTGGGAATAGTGGCATGATGAGGAAAAAGCAGATAAAACGCCCTGGGTGGATAGGGGTGCTTTATTTTTTTTGAAAAAACCTCAAGTTTGGCCTCTTGATTTTCAGCCTCATAAAGAAGCGCTGCAGAAAACTGTTGGTGCTATATAAATGATGATAATAATAATAATAATAATAAAAATAATAATAATAATAAAATGATGACAATTATTATTATTATTATTTATTATAATAATGTTCTCTCGCTTCTTAAACTTCAGTTCCGTTTTCTTCAGTCTGAGCGTTTTGAACATTATTATTTTCTTTGGCTGTTTCGGTTGGAGCTTTATTATTCTGAGCCTTTTAATTTTCAGCTTCATCAAACTCTTCATTCTTTTCTTCGTGGCCACCTGGATCTTTTTGGAGGTCTTTTTAACCTTCTTTACCACTTTCTCTTTCTTAAGCCCTTTCATTTTCTTTTTGAGGTCTTGAAGTAGTTTTTTTGCCACTTTCCCTGTTTTCTTGACGTTTTTCCAGACTTTTTTCTTTTTGCCTTTCTCGACCACTTTCTTGATCTTTTTCTTTAGGCTCTCTGAGGTGTCACCTTCCTCGTCTGGAATTTCGGCACGCATTCTTTTCTGACCTTTAGGATGGTCATGATAAGAAGCCTCTCTTCCTTTCGGTTTCGAGGTCTTCTTATCTTCCTCATCCTCTTCATCGGGATTTTCCTCATCGTGTGCTTTTGGACGAGTTATTTTAAATAGCTTTTGAAGAGGATCCATCCATTGGTTTTCTCCGTTCTGGGATTCATCTTCATCGCTATTCTCGTCTTCGTCATCGCTCCAACTTGTTCTTCTCTTTCTACGAGCTAAAACGACAACATTGCAGAAAATTGAATTAAGTTAAAATATGCTTTTATTTTACTACTTTTACTCGTTATCTGAAATGCACATTATCTCATTCTACTGCTTCCTAATAAGCCATCACACGATGAATATTCCACTTAAGACTTCAGGGATCTATGTCAGATTTACACGGTGGTGTTAACTGCTACTTAAGTTTCTCGCACAGTTTACACTGGTGAGAATCCTGATCTTTTTATATTTTTAGTAAAAATTAAGGCTGAATGGATATGTTTTCATCGTAACCTTAACATATGTTTACTAATCTTTGGCAGGTTAATCTTCATGGGCTGCATTGGAAATTACTGTTGGAATCTAATAGCCAATGGCGTTAAGCAAGGATGTGCTCGCATCACCATTGGCTGTATACGTCCAGCTATTTTTTCAAAATTAGCCAATCACTGTGGTACTTTGTGCATAAAATTATATGAAAAGGTTAATGGACTGATTAGAAAACAAGGTAAAGTAACTATATCCAAATCTGATCTGTGTGTTGTCCATTGAAAGCCCGGCTTCTACAATTATTATTATTACAAGGTGGAAAGCCTGCCCAGAGGGCAGTCTATTGTGGATATTGCCCCAGCTCGTGGATATATGCCCCAGCTCGTGGATATATGCCCCAGCTCGTGGATACTGCCCCAGCGCGTGGATACTGCCCCCAGCTCGAGCATACTGCCCCCAGCTCGTGGATACTGCCCCCAGCTCGTGGATACTGCCCCCAGCTCGTGGATACTGTCCCAGCGTGTGGATACTGCCCCATCACATGGATATTGCCCCATCACATGGATATTGCCCCATCACGTGGATACTGCCCCATCACATGGATATTGCCCCAGCATGTGGATACTGCCCCATCACATGGATATTGCCCCATCACATGGATATTGCCCCAGCGTGTGGATATTGCCCCATCACATGGATATTGCCCCAGCGTGTGGATACTGCCCCATCACATGGATATTGCCCCATCACATGGATATTGCCCCAGCGTGTGGATACTGCCCCCACATGGATATTGCCCCAGCGTGTGGATACTGCCCCATCACATGGATATTGCCCCAGCGTGTGGATACTGCCCCATCACATGGATATTGCCCCATCACATGGATATTGCCCCAGCGTGTGGATACTGCCCCATCACATGGATATTGCCCCAGCATGTGGATACTGCCCCATCACATGGATATTGCCCCAGCGTGTGGATATTGCCCCATCACATGGATATTGCCCCAGCTTGTGAATACTGCCCAATCACATGGATATTGCCCCAGCGTGTGGATACTGCCCCATCACATGGATATTGCCCCAGCGTGTGGATACTGCCCCATCACATGAATATTGCCCCAGCGTGTGGATACTGCCCCATCACATGGATATTGCCCCAGCGTGTGGATACTGCCCCATCACATGGATATTGCCCCAGCATGTGGATATTGCCCCATCACATAGATATTGCCCCAGCGTGTGGATACTGCCCCATCACATGGATATTGCCCCAGCGTGTGGATATTGCCCCAGCGTGTGGATACTGCCCCATCACATGGATATTGCCCCAGCGTGTGGATATTGCCCCATCACATGGATATTGCCCCAGCGTGTGGATACTGCCCCATCACATGGATATTGCCCCATCACATGGATATTGCCCCAGCGTGTGGATACTGCCCCATCACATGGATATTGCCCCAGCGTGTGGATACTGCCCCATCACATGGATATTGCCCCAGCGTGTGGATACTGCCCCATCACATGGATATTGCCCCATCACATGGATATTGCCCCAGCGTGTGGATACTGCCCCATCACATGGATATTGCCCCAGCGTGTGGATACTGCCCCATCACATGGATATTGCCCCAGCGTGTGGATATTGCCCCATCACATGGATATTGCCCCAGCTTGTGAATACTGCCCCATCACATGGATATTGCCCCAGCGTGTGGATACTGCCCCATCACATGGATATTGCCCCAGCGTGTGGATACTGCCCCATCACATGAATATTGCCCCAGCGTGTGGATACTGCCCCATCACATGGATATTGCCCCAGCGTGTGGATACTGCCCCATCACATGGATATTGCCCCAGCGTGTGGATATTGCCCCATCACATAGATATTGCCCCAGCGTGTGGATACTGCCCCATCACATGGATATTGCCCCAGCGTGTGGATATTGCCCCAGCGTGTGGATACTGCCCCATCACATGGATATTGCCCCAGCATGTGGATATTGCCCCATCACATGGATATTGCCCCCAAGCTCAGACCCCAGACCAGACATGGGGCGGCTGTTCGAATGCTCTATCGGCATTCGGACAGCCGCCCCATGAGATCCTCATACTTACCTTCCCGAGCGGCGAAGTGGAAGTTTCCCCGCTTCCGGTCTTTGAAGGACCCAAGCCGCGGTCACGTGGGACTCACGTGACCGGGGCTTGGGTCCTTCAAAGAGCGGAAGCAAGGGAACTTTCCCTTCGTCTCTCGGGGGACGGGTTGGATGCGCGCGGCAGCCGGGTAGAGGCTGCGAGCGCAGCCTCTACCCGGCTGCTGTGTGCATCTTGTAACCGCCGCGGCGAGCGCACAGCCGGCTCGTGCCGCGGCGGTTGCATGCGTGCGCAACCAACCGCCGCTGGTTGCGCGCGCTTGCGCAGAGTAAGGCTTGGCGACGGACATGCCAAGCCTTACTCAATTATAGTATAGAATATGCTTTACTTATATAGCGCCAGCATATTCCGCAGCGATGAACAATGGGCATGATATAGACAGGGTTACAATACATTGAGACTGAACAACATTTGATAAACCGCTACATGAGAAAACGAGTGACCTATTCCCGTGGGAACTCACAATCTAGAAGGGTTGGTGGTGGAAACAAGAGGAGAGGACTGCAAGGTGGGAGTGATGACTGGTTGGAAACAGGAGGAGAGGACTGCAATGTGAGAGTGATGGACTGGTTGGGGCAGTGAGGTGTATTAGAGAGTTGCGTGGTAGGCGACCTCACCTCACCATTTAAACATACAAAGATACAAACATTCATTTAACACTTTATAAAATATTAAAGGTGTATTGATATTCTGTCAGAAATGTATTTTTCCATTCTCAGATTGATTTTGTGCTTTATGTACACTCTTAGCATGCTCACAAAGGGCAACATTCATACGTCAGCAATGTTAACACTAGAATTGACTTCATGCCTGTTGCTGTAAAGCCCATATTCTACACCAGCATGTAATGAGTTACAAAGCAAGGCCTTTATAAACCAGAATATATGGAGTTTAAGGTTTATCCAACCCCCACCCATGCCACAATATTCACCCAATAACCAGGATTAAATTATAAATGTGTTAAACAATACTATACAATCTAGTTTTGAGGTCTCATTCCCCATCTGTCCCAATGCAACGTATATGGATGATATAAAAAATCGTTACTGGTAGCAAAACACTCACGCATATATGGCACAGTTTTTATAATAGTTTCACAATCTTTTCAGCACAATTACTCTTAAAATATCTAAATCTTTCCAGACAGACATTAATCAGGGAGGAGGGAAAATGTCAGGACTGTAATTTTTAAACAAACAGACACAACGCAGTTTTTAAATGAAGCCGCCACTTAAATGTAGACGTTTACCATTGATTTAATGAATTTTGGTAGATTTGCTAAAACACCAATACAATTACCAATTGACTATTCTCTTTATAAGTGGCAACTTTCCTGGTTGGGTGCTGCTCTGCCAGCCGCCATGGAGAAGCCTCTGCTGATCTCTAATTGCATTAGTCAGATTGTAATTTTATCTCTACGATATTGATGTTTGTAATAATTTACCCATTTTCTTCTTATTTTTAAAAGGATCCTTATTGCTATCGAAGATAAGAGGCTGTTTCCAACCAGGTAACGATTATATTTCCTTAATCATTATGGAATTACTTACTGTTACATAACAATAAATAATTAGCCCTGCTTAATTAAAAAGTGGAATAGGAAAGGTGAAAAATGTAAATATACAGCAGCTGCACTTATTAATGTCACTCCTCCATTGGCTGTTACTTCATATAAGATGTACAAATATATTGAGAGTCAGATTATAACGAGAAATTCCATGTTGCTCTTTTCTTATTTGCAGATGGCGCGTCAATGAAAGAACCATCTCCACAACGTAAGTGTTAAGTGACTTTGCTCTATCAGTTTTACATACAATAAATATCAGATTATTAAATTCTGTGCCCCCTTCTGGTCGCAGAGAGAGGCGTATTTGGTTTTCTCCTCTCACCACCACCTGAAAGATACAGGGAAAAAAATGGTTCCCTGTGTCCTTTGCCCTGCCGATCACCAATTATAATATCCAATGCATTACACACATTCAACGATTATCAATGTACAAGTTTCCTTCTGTGCATCTAAAGCTCTTTGTTTTATAGGTCTCTCTACAACCAACACGAAGAGGCGGATTATGGATATATTGATGGTCGCTTCATTCCTTATCTTCTGCATTTCGATCCTTGGAGGTGTGATCCTGAGCTCCTGTGTTTAGTAAGTCAGACGAGATTTTACTAATATTATTGTTTTAAATTACAAGTATTTACAACCAAGCAATTATTAGGGTCACATTGTACTTTTTAGTTTTTCCATGATTCCAATTTACGTTTTATGTAACATTTTTAGTTTCTCCTTCGCTTCAGAATTGTTAATCAACAATAATTTCTCTCTTAAAAACACAATAAGCCGATGATGTTTTGTGACATATTTCTCTACAGTAGTAATGCAGAACTGTGTTTAATGATATTGCAGTTTGCTGTTAGATAAGCACAATAATCATCAATTGTGATGATATATTTAAATATTAGCTATATTTCAAAGAGATTTCAACAATTTCTATCATTATTCCATTTATTCAAACACTTTTATGTAATTTCCTTTCACCAGAATGTTTCGGCCACTTTTCATGTGTGCCGTTGCCTTGTTCACGTTGCGCCTTTGGAGCCCTTTTCCATAGGCTCTTCAAACGCTAGATGATAAGATAAAGTTGCGCCGATATCTATACGGTACCAGTAATGCTGCCATGTCTTTACTGGAAAGTGTATAAATGTAATATAGAAGTAGGATAAGTAAATATTACTGTCCACTCTCCTTCCTTAATTATACAAGGTCTGACCTCAGGATCTTACTGATTAAGCCTATTTCTCTATTTTAGCTATTGGCATAGCAACAAAACCCTGAGACTACTGAAGAAGGTCAGTTTAATGAAGCGTGCCCGAACACGGCGAGATGACATTGAAACCTGTCTGGATATTGGCGATTATGGTAACTTTTAATTCTATTCCTTTACAATTCCAATAAGATGTTAAAGTTTTAACTTGTTTTGATAACGTGCCATAAAATTCTCATTTTAGTCCATATGATAACATTTACCTTGAGGAGTATTGGTGTCTTGCTCATTTTACGTTAAGTATAGGTGAAGGTGAATAGATTTGAATGAAAGGGTGTAAGGTTCCATTGAAAAATAATGAGAATTTTATTACAGATTAAAGTGAACCAAAGTATAAAGTTGCCAGATCAAGGGGTTTTTAAGCTTTGTGGAATAACTTGCAAAAACATATTTCCTGCATGTTGTAAAAAAATTGTTTGAACTTGGCGTAATTTTTAGTAATAATGGGATATTCTAGTTGTTATTGAATTTAAACTAAGTCTTCACGAACATAAATGAATAAATAAGGTATGTGGAGAGCCAGTGTGTCCAGCGTGGAGTTCATACTAAGGGCACCTTTCAATTAACTGCTATAAGCGAAGAAAACTATGGAGTTAAAAATGTTGCCAGTTGTGCTGTTCTATACACGATATTACATTTTTTTGAAAAACAGTTCTTACATAAGTATATTACAATAAAACCCAAAAATAATACAATTTTGGCTGATGAAACTGACCAATCATTAATGGACACAGGCACTTAAATGAATTTCTGCTACGATCAAACCAGAATTTAAAATTTGTAGGACGAGCCAATATATAAAACTCTGCCATTGGACGAGTTTTAAAGTTCAAATGAATGAATTTGGCCAACAGTATTTACCACTGGGACACCATTATTACAGATTACATATTTCAACCTATTTTATTCTTTGCACGAGATTTATACCTTATTTTTTAGTATAATCTATATTTAAAATTTAGGATTAACCTTTTCATATAATTTTATGTACAAAGTACCACAGTGATTGGCTAATTTTGAAAAAATAGCTGGACGTATACAGCCAATGGTGATGCGAGCACATCCTTGCTTAACGCCATTGGCTATTAGATTCCAACAGTAATTTCCAATGCAGCCCATGAAGATTAATCTGCCAAAGATTAGTAAACATATGTTAAGGTTACAATGAAAACATATCCATTCAGCCTTAATTTTTACTAAAAGTATAAAAAGATCAGGATTCTCACCAGTGTAAACTGTGCGAGAATCTTAAGTAGCAGTTACCACCACCGTGTAAATCTGACATAGATCCCTGAAGTCTTAAGTGGAATATTCATCGTGTGATGGCTTATTAGGAAGCAGTAGAATGAGATAATGTGCATTTCAGATAACGAGTAAAAGTAGTAAAATAAAAGCATATTTTAACTTAATTTAATTTTCTGCAATGTTGTCGTTTTAGCTCGTAGAAAGGGAAGAACAAGTTGGAGCGATGACGAAGACGAGAATAGCGATGAAGATGAATCCCAGAACGGAGCAAACCAATGGATGGATCCTCTTCAAAAGCTATTTAAAATAACTCGTCCAAAAGCACGCGATGAGGAAAATCCCGATGAAGAGGATGAGGAAGATAAGAAGACCTCGAAACCGAAAGGAAGAGAGGCTTCTTATCATGACCATCCTAAAGGTCAGAAAAGAATGCGTGCCGAAATTCCAGACGAGGAAGGTGACACCTCAGAAAGCCTAAAGAAAAAGATCAAGAAAGTGGTCGAGAAAGGCAAAAATAAAAAAGTCTGGAAAAACGTCAAGAAAACAGGGAAAGTGGCAAAAAAACGGCTTCAAGACCTCAAAAAGAAAATGAAAGGGCTTAAGAAAGAGAAAGTGGTAAAGAAGGTTAAAAAGACCTCCAAAAAGATCCAGGTGGCCACGAAGAAAAGAATGAAGAGTTTGATGAAGCTGAAAATTAAAAGGCTCAGAATAATAAAGCTCAATCAGGTATAGCATGGGATCCAGGTAGCAATCTTCTTGCAGGACAAGCAGGTACACTGAGTGGTGTAACATCAATGCAGAAGCATTGAAGGAAGGGTGTGATCTCTCTTTAACGAGAGATGATTGCAGGTAACGGATGACACCTGTATAGAAGTCCAAGAGGCAGGATCTGAAATCCAGGCAGCACATCTCATGTTGTGGCAACACTGGATTTTCCCTTCCTGCGGCAAGGGACCTAACATAAACACACAAAACAGTAGGAGAGAGGACTCTGCTCGTGAGCTTACAATCTAAGCGGAGAGGGGTGACACACTAGGTGAGGGTAAATAGCAGAGTACATGAAGGTAGCTGGGTGCATGTGGGCTGAGTGGGAAGATAGATCAAGAAATGTACAGTGGGCGATTATGGAGCGAGCCGATAGGCTTCTGTAACGTAATCTGTTTTCAGAGACTTCTTGAAGGACTGGAGAGACAGGGAGAGTCTAATGTTTTCGAAGGATGGAGCTCCATAAAAAGAGGGCAGCTCGGGAGATGTCAAGAACGCTGGAGTTTGGGGGTGCAAGTACAAGGAGACAATAACATCAGATCATTGGCAGAGGAAAGTGGATGGGATACCTGCTAATAAGGGATGAGATGTAGACAGGGGTGTGGTTATGGAGAGCTTTTTATGTGAGCACCGTTATTTTGGATTGGATTCTAATGGAAATAGAGAACCAGTGTAGAGATTGACAAAAGGGTGAGGTGTGGGAGGGGAGGTGGATGAACCTGGATGAGACGAAGTTTAAAGGTTTTGCCATGTTTGAGTGGTTCATGCTTAATCATCAACGTTCCTGAAAAACCTATACACAAAATTTAATATCTGTACAAAATGTAACAATGTAAAGACATTCCTTTTGAATAAATATTTTGCATTGTAATTTACAGGCTCTGATGGAGTCTTCTTGTAGAATTCAATTCGGAAGAGAATGTAACATCCAATTCTTCCTGGGCTGGACTGATTAGAAAACAAGGTAAAGTAACTATATCCAAATCTGATCTGTGTGTTGTCCATTGAAAGCCCGGCTTCTACAATTATTATTATTATTATGCTTTACTTATATAGCGCCAGCACATTCCGCAGCGATGAACAATGGGCATGATATAGACAGGGTTACAATACATTGAGACTGAACAACATTTGATAAACCGCTACATGAGAAAACGAGTGACCTATTCCCGTGGGAACTCACAATCTAGAAGGGTTGGTGGTGGAAACAAGAGGAGAGGACTGCAAGGTGGGAGTGATGACTGGTTGGAAACAGGAGGAGAGGACTGCAATGTGAGAGTGATGGACTGGTTGGGGCAGTGAGGTGTATTAGAGAGTTGCGTGGTAGGCGACCTCACCTCACCATTTAAACATACAAAGATACAAACATTCATTTAACACTTTATAAAATATTAAAGGTGTATTGATATTCTGTCAGAAATGTATTTTTCCATTCTCAGATTGATTTTGTGCTTTATGTACACTCTTAGCATGCTCACAAAGGGCAACATTCATACGTCAGCAATGTTAACACTAGAATTTGACTTCATGCCTGTTGCTGTAAAGCCCATATTCTACACCAGCATGTAATGAGTTACAAAGCAAGGCCTTTATAAACCAGAATATATGGAGTTTAAGGTTTATCCAACCCCCACCCATGCCACAATATTCACCCAAAAACCAGGATTAAATTATAAATGTGTTAAACAATACTATACAATCTAGTTTTGAGGTCTCATTCCCCATCTGTCCCAATGCAACGTATATGGATGATATAAAAAATCGTTACTGGTAGCAAAACACTCACGCATATATGGCACAGTTTTTATAATAGTTTCACAATCTTTTCAGCACAATTACTCTTAAAATATCTAAATCTTTCCAGACAGACATTAATCAGGGAGGAGGGAAAATGTCAGGACTGTAATTTTTAAACAAACAGACACAACGCAGTTTTTAAATGAAGCCGCCACTTAAATGTAGACGTTTACCATTGATTTAATGAATTTTGGTAGATTTGCTAAAACACCAATACAATTACTAAATTTTCCTATTACCATAACGGAAAGTTAGAATTTTAATAATGACTCGGAGGCGAGTATTTGCTTCTCTTTTCTGAATTTAATAACAGCAGCAAGAGAAAAAAGTGAACATCTAACAAAAAACTTCCCTTAGCCCCTCCCACTAGTCCATAATCCCCTGCGGTCCATGTCTATGTATAGGGCTTGAACCCGGAAATGCGCCCTCTTTTCTGATTGCGGATAACAGGATAAGGACGAAAATAATAGGAAATCCAACAGGAACGAGGAAAGGTGGATTCGGCTAGAAGAAACACGACCAGTTCCGGAATTCGAAGAGTGTAGTGGACCAGCCATGATTGGAAGGTGTTGTAATCCATTTATGAAGCTGAAACGAAGGAGAAAACATGGAGCAGGGATTAGATATAATTCCGTTACTGGCAGTCAAAGACCAATTTGGAATAAAGACTCGAGAAAAGTCAAATAATGTAAAATTTGTTTATTATTATATCAGAATGGTAATAACCGTGACAAAACGTGAAATGAAAACAGTAGTAATAGTTTATTGGAACTTGTTTATTAATTGTATGTATACAAAACATATAAAACTTTATTATATATATATAGGGTGGGAGAGGAGGGAAATACTCGCCTCCGAGTCATTATTAAAATTCTAACTTTCCGTTATGGTAATAGAAAAATTTAGTAATTTTAAGTCATTGACTCGGAGGCTCCTATTTGCTTGTTCAAAGTTTGTCTAGAATCGGGGTAGACCAATGTAATACCGGTTTTAAATAAAAAGTACGTAACGTGGATTCTCGAGACCAATCTGCGGCTCGCATCAAATCCTCTAAACGACATCCCAAGGAAAAGGCGGATGAAACCATAGCACTTCTAGCAGAGTGAGCACCAAAACACGAGACGTCAATACCTGCTTCCGACATAAGCCAACGCATCCAACGGGCTAGAGATGCTGAAGATACCGGATTATGAGGAGCTTTTAAAGACAAAAATAGAGGAGAATTCCCACTAGTGCGAAAAGGACTCGTACGAGATTCATACTCTTGTAAACACCTTATCGGGCAAATAAAAGGGTGATTGGTAACATAAGGGTAAAAAACAGAGGTTATGCCTGTTTTTGTACGACTAGTGATATCAAACGTAACCCCATCTGGGCCGAAAGAACGTGATGGAATATCTAAGGCACGTACGTCACTAACTCGTTTACATGAGAAGAGACAAAGTAACATCAACAATTTAGCTGACAATTGACGGATGGATAGAACTTCATTAGAAGGCCAACCAGACAGAAATTGGAGGATAACTGTGACATCCCAGGTAGAGTTATAGCGTGGAGCTGGGGGACGTGTTAAACGAATGGCTCTTAACAAACGGCACACTAACGGATGTCGACCTATAGGTATCCCATGAGATCCTATATGGGAAGCTGAAATAGCCGACCTGGTAACGTTGATTGAACGATATGCTCGACCCTCATGAAACAATTCCGTAAGGAAATCTAATAAACAATTTACAGGGGCTGAAAATGGATCCAGGTGTCTTTCCACACCCCAGCTAAACCAGTTTCGCCAAGCTGAGTTGTAAGCGGAACGGGTCCCCGGGCCCATGCTTCCAAGAGCAGGGAGCGAGTCTGTTCCGAAATGCCATGGAGAGGTCCAAGTCCCCCGAGACCAACCATGCCACCAGTCTGCAGTGACCCAGATGGAACAGTGGGTGAGGTTGTTCCTCCGGATTCAGTAGAAGGTCCGAACGTATAGGGAAGATTCGTGGTAAGTCTATCGACAGTTCTAATAGGGACGGGAACCATGGTTGACCCTTCCATAAAGGTGTTATCAACACTACAGTAGCTTGTTGGACGCGAATGAGTGCTAACATTCTCGCTATCATGGTAAACGGAGGAAACGCATAATGTCGTGGTCCGACCCAATTTTGTAGGAAGGCGTCTGTCGCTACTGCTTCTGGGTCTGGACACCAACTGAAAAAGCGTGGTCTTTGATTGTTGATTCAAGGCAAAGAGGTCTATGTCCAAGGGACCCCAACGAGCGACAAGTGTTGCAAACATCGAGGAGTGCAGTTTCCAGTCTCCGGAGTCCTCCGTGTGCCTGGAGTTCCAATCTGCCACTAGATTTGTCATTCCCGGAATGAATTGAGCTAGTATGGTTAGTTTGTGGGTGAAGCAATGGGACCAAAATTTCTTCGCTATTAAAGAGAGAGGTTCCGATCTCGGGCTTCCTAGACAGTTGATACTTCTTACTGCTGACAGGTTGTCCAATCTTAGGAGGATGGATTGGTCGTGTTGACCTTTTGTGAAACATTGTATTGCGAACAAACCTGCCAACAATTCCAGACAGTTTATGTGGAGAGACGATTCTATTGTGGACCAACGACCTCCTGTCTCCAGGGGACCTTGTCGGGCTCCCCATCCGGTGCGGCAAGCATCCGATTCTATGATAATCGTTGGAGCAGGTGGAATCAAAGGTTTCCCGTTCCAATATTGGAGGTTCTCGATCCACCAGGACAGATCCGAACGGGCTTCGTCTGTGAGAGTTATCTGAGCAGAGTATTGAAGGCCCTTGCGGAGGAAACGGGCCTTCAAGCGTTGGAGGGCTCTGTAATATAGTGGAGCCGGAGGTATTGCCAGGCGAGTGGCTGCCAGTAGGCCGATAATTCTGGCCAGACATCGAAGCGTAGTGTGTTCTTTCTGGAGAAGAGAATGTATTTCTTTCGGGATTGAAACCATCTTCTGAATTGGTAAGTGAAGGGTCATTGAAGTGGAATTTACCATCAATCCGAGAAACTCCAGGTTCCGTGTAGGTGTCGTGTGGGATTTCTCCATATTGATGAGGAACCCAAGTCTTTGAAAAGTGTCCATCGTCCATTGTAGGTGCGACAGTAGTATAGTTTCGGTATCTGCCATCAGTAGTATATCGTCCAGGTATATAACCAGGCGAATTCCGCGTTCTCGAAGAGATGTCACCACTGGTTTTAGTAGTTTCGTAAAAACCCACGGGGCTGAGGATAGTCCGAAAGGGAGACATTTGAACCTCCACATCTTTCTTCTCCATTGGAACCGAAGGTAATCTCGAGAGGATTTGTGGATTGGGACCGTGAGATATGCATCTTTTAAGTCGAGTTTTGCCATCCAATTCCCTGGAAGAAGGGTGTCCCTGAGAGAGTGCATACCCTCCATCTTGAAATGGTTGTATTGTACATGTAAGTTGAGGTCTTTCAAATTGATTACTGGTCGCAGTCCGCCTCCCTTTTTGGCGACCAGAAACAAGTTGCTTACAAAACCTGTTGACCTGGCGGGGGCTGGTTGTATGGCTCCTTTTTCTAATAATTCTTGTATCTCTTTGTCCATCAGTATCTCTTGTTCCCGAGGGAAGTGTAACGGTGTTTGGTATGTTGTGTTGGAATTGACACAAAGGAAATTGTGAACCCTTGCACCGTATCCAGAATCCATGGATCTGATGTAAGGGTCCGCCATCTGTTTATGAACAAACGTATCCGACCCCCAACTTGAATCCCTGGAGAGGGAGATATTAGTAGAGGTCTTACCTGGGGGTCGTCTGCCGCGGAATGAGGTTCTAGAGCCTCTGAAGCCCCGAGCCCGCCAAGGACGGGTGCGTGAAGGGAAGAAGGAACCGGTAGGCTGATATTCTGTAGGTTGTTGTGCAGCGGGACTGGGAAAGGACCTGGTGTTGGTTCCTTGACGGCCGGTAGGGCGTCCTCTATATCTACCGGCCCTGCCGAAAACTCTACCTCTAAACACGCGTTTTAGTGAAGAGGATATTTTCTCCAGTGAATTAAATGTATTTGCATAAGTGCCCATGCTCTTCACATATGCCTCCCCAAAAAGAAATCTTTGTGCGTCACTGCCTAAATCGGTGTCTGCAATAGCCGTTAATTGATTGTCCACCTTGAGGAGTATGGTTTTCCGGCGTTCAGCCGCCAAGGCGGCATTAGCATTGCCGAAAAACGATAGGGCTCTAAGAACCCAATCGCGGACTAAGGTAGGTGATAAGGTGGAGTTCGCAAGCTTAGCCTCCTCTGCTATATTAAATAATCTGATTAGGGGGCCTGACATGTCCAGTAATTTGTCTTCGCAGGTGCGGAAGGCATGATCCAGGCCCGTTTTGGGGGACCACCCACGATTAGTTATAAATTTTATTATTGATGGGTCAATTTCTGGGTGACGCACGTTTTGCCCGTGGTTGAAGGGCGTGGGCTTTCGGCCCTCATGTTTTGTCTGGTGGCTTTGTCAAGAGGCCGTCTAATGTTGGCATCCACCCATTTTTCGACATGTGGTAAAGGATACCATGCGGTGGATTGAGGGTGGGATAGGTCTTCCGGACAAAATAGGGGGTCCCCTTGGGGATCATAAATTACATTACCCTCTTCATAAAAGGGTGGGGGTTCCTCTGACTCGTATTCAAAGAGGTCATCCTCAGGCGCATATAGCGCTATCTCATCCTCATCCCCTTCTGGGGATAATCATCATCGCCACGGTTGGTGGCTAATACCAGTTCTTTTCCAGTGGTCTCCTCAGTGGGAGCCGTGTCATAGTCATATTTATATTTTTTGGGGGTAATCGCCAAATGCGCCCTGCGATCTTGGGCTCTTTTTCGAGATGGGGACTCGATATCATATATTGGCAGTGCTGCGGGGTTGCCAGCCCCTCTGTGAACCTGTTTAGTTTATAAACTGTCTTTTGATTTATATTATGAGATAAAGGGTCTGTTGAATGAGGGTAGGGATTAGAAGGTGTAGGTGTGGCTGGAAGGGCTTTTACAGCTGCCATTACAACTTCTAGGGAGCGGTGGAGATCAACTGAGAGGCTGGAGACCGCAGACTGAACGGCTGCTGAAATAGAAGCCTGCATTGAAGGGCCTAAAGTGGGTTCAGGAGGTGGGGTAACGGCAGGTTGGGGTACCGTGTCTTGGAGTGAGTCACTGGTCTCATGGTATTCATCAGCCATCACTGAACCCTCCCCGAGTCTGAGTCATGCATTGAGGGAGAGGGAGAAAGGTGTTTGGATTTTACTCGGCGTTTTGGCATGGCTGCGGTCTGAGGTAAATGCTGAGGCGCGAGGGGGCGTGGTCACGGCCGCAGTTGTGAGAGGGCTATCTCGCGCTGAGAGACGCGTTGGTAGTGCAGCGCGCGGGCAAAAGCCCGCGAAAAAAACGGGAAACTGAAAAAATTTATTTAAAATGACGAATAAAGTAAATAAAATTACATAAACAGGCCGGTGGTCGCCCCTAGGTTGAAGCCGGGACGACCAAACAGCCAGCGGTAGAAATGAAACACTATAATGAGCAGTAAAATATATATTCTTAAAACAGAGAGAAAATATATACTTATCTCCTACTGCAGCAGCAGAAAAGAGGGCGCATTTCCGGGTTCAAGCCCTATACATAGACATGGACCGCAGGGGATTATGGACTAGTGGGAGGGGCTAAGGGAAGTTTTTTTGTTAGATGTTCACTTTTTTCTCTTGCTGCTGTTATTAAATTCAGAAAAGAGAAGCAAATAGGAGCCTCCGAGTCAATGACTTAAAATTACCAATTGACTATTCTCTTTATAAGTGGCAACTTTCCTGGTTGGGTGCTGCTCTGCCAGCCGCCATGGAGAAGCCTCTGCTGATCTCTAATTGCATTAGTCAGATTGTAATTTTATCTCTACGATATTGATGTTTGTAATAATTTACCCATTTTCTTCTTATTTTTAAAAGGATCCTTATTGCTATCGAAGATAAGAGGCTGTTTCCAACCAGGTAAGGTTTATATTTCCTTAATCATTATGGAATTACTTATTGTTACATAACAATAAATATGTGACCAATAATCAGGGAGGAGGGAAAATGTCAGGACTGTAATTTTTAAACAAACAGACACAACGCAGTTTTTAAATGAAGCCGCCACTTAAATGTAGACGTTTACCATTGATTTAATTAATTTTGGTAGATTTGCTAAAACACCAATACAATTACCAATTGACTATTCTCTTTATAAGTGGCAACTTTCCTGGTTGGGTGCTGCTCTGCCAGCCGCCATGGAGAAGCCTCTGCTGATCTCTAATTGCATTAGTCAGATTGTAATTTTATCTCTACGATATTGATGTTTGTAATAATTTACCCATTTTCTTCTTATTTTTAAAAGGATCCTTATTGCTATCGAAGATAAGAGGCTGTTTCCAACCAGGTAAGGTTTATATTTCCTTAATCATTATGGAATTACTTATTGTTACATAACAATAAATAATTAGCCCTGCTTAATTAAAAAGTGGAATAGAAAGGTGAAAAATGTAATATACAGCAGCTGCACTTATTAATGTCACTCCTCCATTGGCTGTTACTTCATATTAGATGTACAATATATATTGAGAGTCAAATTATAACGGAAATTCCATGTTGCTCTTTTCTTATTTGCAGATGGCGCGTCAATGAAAGAACCATCTCCACAACGTAAGTGTTAAGTGACTTTGCTCTATCATTACATACAATAAATATCAGATTATTAAATTCTGTGCCCCCTTCTGGTCGCAGAGAGAGGCGTATTTGGTTTTCTCCTCTCACCACCACCTGAAAGATACAGGGAAAAAAATGTTCCCTGTGTCCTTTGCCCTGCCGATCACCAATCATAATATCCAATGCATTACACACATTCAACGATTATCAATGTACAAGTTTCCTTCTGTGCATCTAAAGCTCTTTGTTTTATAGGTCTCTCTACAACCAACACGAAGAGGCGGATTATGGATATATTGATGGTCGCTTCATTCCTTATCTTCTGCATTTCGATCCTTGGAGGTGTGATCCTGAGCTCCTGTGTTTAGTAAGTCAGACGAGATTTTACTAATATTATTGTTTTTAAATTGCAAGTATTTACAACCAAGCAATTATTAGGGTCACATTGTACTTTTTAGTTTTTCCATGATTCCAATTGACGTTTTATGTAACATTTTTAGTTTCTCCTTCGCTTCAGAATTGTTAATCAACAATAATTTCTCTCTTAAAAACACAATAAGCCGATGATGTTTTGTGACGTATTTCTCTACAGTAGTAATGCAGAACTGTGTTTAATGATATTGCAGTTTGCTGTTAGATAAGCACAATAATCATCAATTGTGATGATATATTTAAATATTAGCTATATTTCAAAGAGATTTCAACCATTTCTATCATTATTCCATTTATTCAAACACTTTTATGTAATTTCCTTTCACCAGAATGTTTCGGCCACTTTTCATGTGTGCCGTTGCCTTGTTCACGTTGCGCCTTTGGAGCCCTTTTCCATAGGCTCTTCAAACGCTAGATGATAAGATAAAGTTTTGCCGATATCTATACGGTACCAGTAATGCTGCCATGTCTTTACTGGAAAGTGTATAAATGTAATATAGAAGTAGGATAAGTAAATATTACTGTCCACTCTCCTTCCTTAATTATACAAGGTCTGACCTCAGGATCTTACTGATTAAGCCTATTTCTCTATTTTAGCTATTGGCATAGCAACAAAACCCTGAGACTACTGAAGAAGGTCAGTTTAATGAAGCGTGCCCGAACACGGCGAGATGACATTGAATCCTGTCTGGATATTGGCGATTATGGTAACTTTTAATTCTATTCCTTTACAATTCCAATAAGATGTTAAATTTTTAACAACGTGCCATAAAATTCTCATTTTAGTCCATATGATAACATTTACCTTGAGGAGTATTGGTGTCTTGCTCATTTTACGTTAAGTATAGGTGAAGGTGAATAGATTTGAATGAAAGGGTGTAAGGTTCCATTGAAAAATAATGAGAATTTTATTACAGATTAAAGTGAACCAAAGTATAAAGTTACCAGATCAAGGGGTTTTTAAGCTTTGTGGAATAACGTGCAAAAACATATTTCCTGCATGTTGTAAAAAAATTGTTTGAACTTGGCGTAATTTTTAGTAATAATGGGATATTCTAGTTGTTATTGAATTTAAACTAAGTCTTCACGAACCTAAATGAATAAATAAGGTATGTGGAGAGCCAGTGTGTCCAGCGTGGAGTTCATACTAAGGGCACCTTTCAATTAACTGCTATAAGCGAAGAAAACTATGGAGTTAAAAATGTTGCCAGTTGTGCTGTTCTATACACGATATTAAATTTTTTTGAAAAACAGTTCTTACATAAGTATATTACAATAAAACCCAAAAATAATACAATTTTGGCTGATGAAACTGACCAATCATTAATGGACACAGGCACTTAAATGAATTTCTGCTACGATCAAACCAGAATTTAAAATTTGTAGGACGAGCCAATATATAAAACTCTGCCATTGGACGAGTTTTAAAGTTCAAATGAATGAATTTGGCCAACAGTATTTACCACTGGGACACCATTATTACAGATTACATATTTCAACCTATTTTATTCTTTGCACGAGATTTATACCTTATTTTTTAGTATAATCTATATTTAAAGTTTAGGATTAACCTTTTCATATAATTTTATGTACAAAGTACCACAGTGATTGGCTAATTTTGAAAAAATAGCTGGACGTATACAGCCAATGGTGATGCGAGCACATCCTTGCTTAACGCCATTGGCTATTAGATTCCAACAGTAATTTCCAATGCAGCCCATGAAGATTAATCTGCCAAAGATTAGTAAACATATGTTAAGGTTACAATGAAAACATATCCATTCAGCCTTAATTTTTACTAAAAGTATAAAAAGATCAGGATTCTCACCAGTGTAAACTGCGCGAGAATCTTAAGTAGCAGTTACCACCACCGTGTAAATCTGACATAGATCCCTGAAGTCTTAAGTGGAATATTCATCGTGTGATGGCTTATTAGGAAGCAGTAGAATGAGATAATGTGCATTTCAGATAACGAGTAAAAGTAGTAAAATAAAAGCATATTTTAACTTTATTTAATTTTCTGCAATGTTGTCGTTTTAGCTCGTAGAAAGAGAAGAACAAGTTGGAGCGATGACGAAGACGAGAATAGCGATGAAGATGAATCCCAGAACGGAGAAAACCAATGGATGGATCCTCTTCAAAAGCTATTTAAAATAACTCGTCCAAAAGCACGCGATGAGGAAAATCCCGATGAAGAGGATGAGGAAGATAAGAAGACCTCGAAACCGAAAGGAAGAGAGGCTTCTTATCATGACCATCCTAAAGGTCAGAAAAGAATGCGTGCCGAAATTCCAGACGAGGAAGGTGACACCTCAGAAAGCCTAAAGAAAAAGATCAAGAAAGTGGTCGAGAAAGGCAAAAAGAAAAAAGTCTGGAAAAACGTCAAGAAAACAGGGAAAGTGGCAAAAAAACGGCTTCAAGACCTCAAAAAGAAAATGAAAGGGCTTAAGAAAAGAAAGTGGTAAAGAAGGTTAAAAAGACCTCCAAAAAGATCCAGGTGGCCACGAAGAAAAGAATGAAGAGTTTGATGAAGCTGAAAATTAAAAGGCTCAGAATAATAAAGCTCAATCAGGTATAGCATGGGATCCAGGTAGCAATCTTCTTGCAGGACAAGCAGGTACACTGAGTGGTGTAACATCAATGCAGAAGCATTGAAGGAAGGGTGTGATCTCTCTTTAACGAGAGATGATTGCAGGTAACGGATGACACCTGTATAGAAGTCCAAGAGGCAGGATCTGAAATCCAGGCAGCACATCTCATGTGGCAACACTGGATTTTCCCTTCCTGCGGCAAGGGACCTAACATAAACACACAAAACAGTAGGAGAGAGGACTCTGCTCGTGAGCTTACAATCTAAGCGGAGAGGGGTGACACACTAGGTGAGGGTAAATAGCAGAGTACATGAAGGTAGCTGGGTGCATGTGGGCTGAGTGGGAAGATAGATCAAGAAATGTACAGTGGGCGATTATGGAGCGAGCCGATAGGCTTCTGTAACGTAATCTGTTTTCAGAGACTTCTTGAAGGACTGGAGAGACAGGGAGAGTCTAATGTTTTCGAAGGATGGAGCTCCATAAAAAGAGGGCAGCTCGGGAGATGTCAAGAACGCTGGAGTTTGGGGGTGCAAGTACAAGGAGACAATAACATCAGATCATTGGCAGAGGAAAGTGGATGGGATACCTGCTAATAAGGGATGAGATGTAGACAGGGGTGTGGTTATGGAGAGCTTTTTATGTGAGCACCGTTATTTTGGATTGGATTCTAATGGAAATAGAGAACCAGTGTAGAGATTGACAAAAGGGTGAAGTGTGGGAGGGGAGGTGGATGAACCTGGATGAGACGAAGTTTAAAGGTTTTGCCATGTTTGAGTGGTTCATGCTTAATCATCAACGTTCCTGAAAAACCTATACACAAAATTTAATATCTGTACAAAATGTAACAATGTAAAGACATTCCTTTTGAATAAATATTTTGCATTGTAATTTGCAGGCTCTGATGGAGTTCTTCTTGTAGAATTCAATTCGGAAGAGAATGTAACATCCAATTCTTCCTGGGCTGGACTGATTAGAAAACAAGGTAAAGTAACTATATCCAAATCTGATCTGTGTGTTGTCCATTGAAAGCCCGGCTTCTACAATTATTATTATTATTATGCTTTACTTATATAGCGCCAGCATATTCCGCAGCGATGAACAATGGGCATGATATAGACAGGGTTACAATACATTGAGACTGAACAACATTTGATAAACCGCTACATGAGAAAACGAGTGACCTATTCCCGTGGGAACTCACAATCTAGAAGGGTTGGTGGTGGAAACAAGAGGAGAGGACTGCAAGGTGGGAGTGATGACTGTTTGGAAACAGGAGGAGAGGACTGCAATGTGAGAGTGATGGACTGGTTGGGGCAGTGAAGTGTATTAGAGAGTTGCGTGGTAGGCGACCTCACCATTTAAACATACAAAGATACAAACATTCATTTAACACTTTATAAAATATTAAAGGTGTATTGATATTCTGTCAGAAATGTATTTTTCCATTCTCAGATTGATTTTGTGCTTTATGTACACTCTTAGCATGCTCACAAAGGGCAACATTCATACGTCAGCAATGTTAACAGTAGAATTTGACTTCATGCCTGTTGCTGTAAAGCCCATATTCTACACCAGCATGTAATGAGTTACAAAGCAAGGCCTTTATAAACCAGAATATATGGAGTTTAAGGTTTATCCAACCCCCACCCATGCCACAATATTCACCCAAAAACCAGGATTAAATTATAAATGTGTTAAACAATACTATACAATCTAGTTTTGAGGTCTCATTCCCCATCTGTCCCAATGCAACGTATATGGATGATATAAAAAATCGTTACTGGTAGCAAAACACTCACACATATATGGCACAGTTTTTATAATAGTTTCACAATCTTTTCAGCACAATTACTCTTAAAATATCTAAATCTTTCCAGACAGACATTAATCAGGGAGGAGGGAAAATGTCAGGACTGTAATTTTTAAACAAACAGACACAACGCAGTTTTTAAATGAAGCCGCCACTTAAATGTAGACGTCATTGATTTAATGAATTTTGGTAGATTTGCTAAAACACCAATACAATTACCGATTGACTATTCTCTTTATAAGTGGCAACTTTCCTGGTTGGGTGCTGCTCTGCCAGCCGCCATGGAGAAGCCTCTGCTGATCTCTAATTGCATTAGTCAGATTGTAATTTTATCTCTACGATATTGATGTTTGTAATAATTTACCCATTTTCTTCTTATTTTTAAAAGGATCCTTATTGCTATCGAAGATGTTTCCAACCAGGTAAGGATTATATTTCCTTAATCATTATGGAATTACTTATTGTTACATAACAATAAATAATTAGCCCTGCTTAATTAAAAAGTGGAATAGGAAAGGTGAAAAATGTAAATATACAGCAGCTGCACTTATTAATGTCACTCCTCCATTGGCTGTTACTTCATATAAGATGTACAAATATATTGAGAGTCAGATTATAACGAGAAATTCCATGTTGCTCTTTTCTTATTTGCAGATGGCGCGTCAATGAAAGAACCATCTCCACAACGTAAGTGTTAAGTGACTTTGCTCTATCAGTTTTACATACAATAAATATCAGATTATTAAATTCTGTGCCCCCTTCTGGTCGCAGAGAGAGGCGTATTTGGTTTTCTCCTCTCACCACCACCTGAAAGATACAGGGAAAAAAATGTTTCCCTGTGTCCTTTGCCCTGCCGATCACCAATCATAATATCCAATGCATTACACACATTCAACGATTATCAATGTACAAGTTTCCTTCTGTGCATCTAAAGCTCTTTGTTTTATAGGTCTCTCTACAACCAACACGAAGAGGCGGATTATGGATATATTGATGGTCGCTTCATTCCTTATCTTCTGCATTTCGATCCTTGGAGGTGTGATCCTGAGCTCCTGTGTTTAGTAAGTCAGACGAGATTTTACTAATATTATTGTTTTAAATTACAAGTATTTACAACCAAGCAATTATTAGGGTCACATTGTACTTTTTAGTTTTTCCATGATTCCAATTGACGTTTTATGTAACATTTTTAGTTTCTCCTTCGCTTCAGAATTGTTAATCAACAATAATTTCTCTCTTAAAAACACAATAAGCCAATGATGTTTTGTGACGTATTTCTCTACAGTAGTAATGCAGAACTGTGTTTAATGATATTGCAGTTTGCTGTTAGATAAGCACAATAATCATCAATTGTGATGATATATTTAAATATTAGCTATATTTCAAAGAGATTTCAACCATTTCTATCATTATTCCATTTATTCAAACACTTTTATGTAATTTCCTTTCACCAGAATGTTTCGGCCACTTTTCATGTGTGCCGTTGCCTTGTTCACGTTGCGCCTTTGGAGCCCTTTTCCATAGGCTCTTCAAACGCTAGATGATAAGATAAAGTTTTGCCGATATCTATACGGTACCAGTAATGCTGCCATGTCTTTACTGGAAAGTGTATAAATGTAATATAGAAGTAGGATAAGTAAATATTACTGTCCACTCTCCTTCCTTAATTATACAAGGTCTGACCTCAGGATCTTACTGATTAAGCCTATTTCTCTATTTTAGCTATTGGCATAGCAACAAAACCCTGAGACTACTGAAGAAGGTCAGTTTAATGAAGCGTGCCCGAACACGGCGAGATGACATTGAATCCTGTCTGGATATTGGCGATTATGGTAACTTTTAATTCTATTCCTTTACAATTCCAATAAGATGTTAAAGTTTTAACTTGTTTTGATAACGTGCCATAAAATTCTCATTTTAGTCCATATGATAACATTTACCTTGAGGAGTATTGGTGTCTTGCTCATTTTACGTTAAGTATAGGTGAAGGTGAATAGATTTGAATGAAAGGGTGTAAGGTTCCATTGAAAAATAATGAGAATTTTATTACAGATTAAAGTGAACCAAAGTATAAAGTTACCAGATCAAGGGGTTTTTAAGCTTTGTGGAATAACTTGCAAAAAAATATTTCCTGCATGTTGTAAAAAAATTGTTTGAACTTGGCGTAATTTTTAGTAATAATGGGATATTCTAGTTGTTATTGAATTTAAACTAAGTCTTCACGAACATAAATGAATAAATAAGGTATGTGAGAGCCAGTGTGTCCAGCGTGGAGTTCATACTAAGGGCACCTTTCAATTAACTGCTATAAGCGAAGAAAACTATGGAGTTAAAAATGTTGCCAGTTGTGCTGTTCTATACACGATATTACATTTTTTTGGAAAACAGTTCTTACATAAGTATATTACAATAAAACCCAAAAATAATACAATTTTGGCTGATGAAACTGACCAATCATTAATGGACACAGGCACTTAAATGAATTTCTGCTACGATCAAACCAGAATTTAAAATTTGTAGGACGAGCCAATATATAAAACTCTGCCATTGGACGAGTTTTAAAGTTCAAATGAATGAATTTGGCCAACAGTATTTACCACTGGGACACCATTATTACAGATTACATATTTCAACCTATTTTATTCTTTGCACGAGATTTATACCTTATTTTTTAGTATAATCTATATTTAAAATTTAGGATTAACCTTTTCATATAATTTTATGTACAAAGTACCACAGTGATTGGCTAATTTTGAAAAAATAGCTGGACGTATACAGCCAATGGTGATGCGAGCACATCCTTGCTTAACGCCATTGGCTATTAGATTCCAACAGTAATTTCCAATGCAGCCCATGAAGATTAATCTGCCAAAGATTAGTAAACATATGTTAAGGTTACAATGAAAACATATCCATTCAGCCTTAATTTTTACTAAAAGTATAAAAAGATCAGGATTCTCACCAGTGTAAACTGTGCGAGAATCTTAAGTAGCAGTTACCACCACCGTGTAAATCTGACATAGATCCCTGAAGTCTTAAGTGGAATATTCATCGTGTGATGGCTTATTAGGAAAAGCAGTAGAATGAGATAATGTGCATTTCAGATAACGAGTAAAAGTAGTAAAATAAAAGCATATTTTACTTAATTAAATTTTCTGCAATGTTGTCGTTTTAGCTCGTAGAAAGAGAAGAACAAGTTGGAGCGATGACGAAGACGAGAATAGCGATGAAGATGAATCCCAGAACGGAGAAAACCAATGGATGGATCCTCTTCAAAAGCTATTTAAAATAACTCGTCCAAAAGCACGCGATGAGGAAAATCCCGATGAAGAGGATGAGGAAGATAAGAAGACCTCGAAACCGAAAGGAAGAGAGGCTTCTTATCAATGACCATCCTAAAGGTCAGAAAAGAATGCGTGCCGAAATTCCAGACGAGGAAGGTGACACCTCAGAAAGCCTAAAGAAAAAGATCAAGAAAGTGGTCGAGAAAGGCAAAAAGAAAAAAGTCTGGAAAAACGTCAAGAAAACAGGGAAAGTGGCAAAAAAACGGCTTCAAGACCTCAAAAAGAAAATGAAAGGGCTTAAGAAAGAGAAAGTGGTAAAGAAGGTTAAAAAGACCTCCAAAAAGATCCAGGTGGCCACGAAGAAAAGAATGAAGAGTTTGATGAAGCTGAAAATTAAAAGGCTCAGAATAATAAAGCTCAATCAGGTATAGCATGGGATCCAGGTAGCAATCTTCTTGCAGGACAAGCAGGTACACTGAGTGGTGTAACATCAATGCAGAAGCATTGAAGGAAGGGTGTGATCTCTCTTTAACGAGAGATGATTGCAGGTAACGGATGACACCTGTATAGAAGTCCAAGAGGCAGGAACTGAAATCCAGGCAGCACATCTCATGTTGTGGCAACACCGGATTTTCCCTTCCTGCGGCAAGGGACCTAACATAAACACACAAAACAGTAGGAGAGAGGACTCTGCTCGTGAGCTTACAATCTAAGAGGAGAGGGGTGACACACTAGGTGAGGGTAAATAGCAAAGTACATGAAGGTAGCTGGGTGCATGTGGGCTGAGTGGGAAGATAGATCAAGAAATGTACAGTGGGCGATTATGGAGCGAGCCGATAGGCTTCTGTAACGTAATCTGTTTTCAGAGACTCTTGAAGGACAGGAGCGACAGGGAGAGTCTAATGTTTTCGAAGGATGGAGCTCCATAAAAAGAGGGCAGCTCGGGAGATGTCAAGAACGCTGGAGTTTGGGGTGCAAGTACAAGAGACAATAACATCAGATCATGGCAGAGGAAAGTGGATGGGATACCTGCTAATAAGGGATGAGATGTAGACAGGGGTGTGGTTATGGAGAGCTTTTATGTGAGCACCGTTATTTGGATTGATTCTAATGGAATAGAGAACCAGTGTAGAGATTGACAAAAGGGTGAGGTGTGGAGGTGGAGGTGGATAGACGAAGTTAAAGGGTTTTTGCCATGTTTGAGTGGTTCATGCTTAGTCATCAACGTTCCTGGAAAACCTTACCAGCGATAGCTAACCTATGGCACGATGTGCCATGGACAGCACGCGGGCTCTCTGTGCTGGCACGCGAGCCTAAAGCTCGCCTCTCTGCCGCGGCGAGATCAAAGTGTCATCAAATTCCTGTGCAAGCATGACGTTCTGCAGTTTGCGTGACCGTGCCCCTCCAACGTTGCCACTCCTCATAACGTGACCCTGCCCCTTCCCTCTCTGCCACATGTTACGTCTCACGTCCTTGCCTGCCAGGCTGAATAAGATGCCTGTTTGTACCTCCCACGTCCTGCTCATGTCCTGCCCTCCTGTGAGTGATAGGAGATGCTTGCAGGCTACAGGTGAAGGAGAATCAGGCTGGAAGATGGATGCCACTATGAGCCAGGCAGCCATCTTGTTCAGAATATTGGTTCACCAAGTAAATAGAATAGATTTCATTTAGAAGAGAAGAGCTGAGCTCACGTAGAATTTAAGGAATGTGTGGTAGATTAGAAAAGCTAACAAGAAATCCAGGCAGGATCCGGCCAGCTCTTGCACAGAGAGACAGAAAGATTTATGAATGAAGCAAGGTCAGTGAGATGTGCCGAGAACAAAGAGAACATAGAAAACAGACTAGGTCCCTGGCTATCTGAATAAACAAAGCCAACAGGGAGGGAGGCGCTGGCCGGAGAAAGACAGCACAAACAAATCACAGACTGTCAAACTAACATGAAGTGTATCAATTTATAGTTAAATGTGGAATGTTCTTTGTGTTCATGCTAATGATGGGAGGTATTAACCCACGTGGGGTGGAATAAAGTGTCAGCGGGAGGTGGGCTAATTGGGATGTACCTAATTACGTATGTTTGAGTATAAGACCCCTTGCACGGGGTGAAAGAGGGGCTCACTTTTAGAGATTCAATCCTGTGTGAGCACTTGTGTGACGACACAATAAACGTTTGCCTTTCCTGAAGAGACTCGTGTTTGGACAATCCTTGCTTGTGTCTGGTCCGGCGCCGTTAATGAAGTGAACCTGTCTGACTCCGGTTACATTTCTTGGGGGCTCGATAGCCGGGATACGGGCCCTTGCCAAGACACAGGCAACGGCTGCTGAACACAGTGCGTCGATATTGACTGCAGGTGCACGAGAATCCCGCTGGTTGGGCGTCCGTTGAAGGTGAGCTGACATCTGCAGGCGCCAAGCAGGATTTCCTGTTCAGTGGACCTCGTCTCGTCCCAAACGGACCCCCCCCGGGAACTGGGACACCACGAGTCTGGGAAACAGCGAGCAGCGCCGGCGATAGGTAACGTGTCTTCTATGTTTTGTATGTCTGAAGGAGATACCGGTATCTAAGGGAAACGTCCGACTGAGATAGACGGATAAGAGGATGCGATGGCCACCATCCTATTGGCATATCTAGCCCGCCGCTGATAGCACTGACATTGCTGAGGAGCCAGAGTGGCTAGCGGTGTCTGGATTCGGGGGAATTGAATGCCAATCAAAGTGTAGTTCTGTAAGAGAGGGAGGTGGTAGCCACGTGGAGTTGCATAAGTCAGTTAGTGTTTGTAAACAGAGCTTCACCACGTGGGTAAACGGGAAAGGAGGAGGGTTTTCTGTGACTGGGCTGAGAGCCTGAGTCAGTGCCTAGTGTGTACGCCGTGTAGTGAAAAGGGCTCATAGTGGAGCCAGCGATAGCTGCAGAGATAGTGGTGCTGAGTGGGTAGATTATCCATAAAGCAGATTGGAATTGCAGACGGAAGTGTAGACAAGGAACGGGGTGCACATAGTCACACGCAGTCAAGAGTTAGAGTTCAAATTACGGGGTATAAGGAGCCACAAAGGAGGGAATACACCCTCGGCTAATGGAAAGAGTTGAAATGATATATGTTCTGTATTGTGCTGAAAGTATCTGATACGGAATGTGCTGTGAATGAACTGACTCGAGTGTTGTGAGTGAACGTGCGCCTACTCGCTCCGCGAGGAAGCAAATACGAGATTGGACCCCGAACGTACGTTTTCGGCTCAGGCGACTGCAGTCGGCTACTGAAGGGGAAGCGCCTCAGACACGAAAGGACTGTTGATTGAAGTATCAGACTGTAGATTTTAACTGTTGTTGAAATAATATATCTGTATAGCAAAAAGTACTGTTTTCAGGAGTGACAATGGGTAACGGGTCATCAAAGCCCAAGAAGGTAAAGGAGGGGGAGACGCCCCTAGAGTATATGGTGCGAAATTTCGATGCATTATATAAAACCCATGACTATGGTGTAGAATTGACAAAAGAGAAATTAAAAGTAATGTGTACAGTTGTGTGGCCGATATTAGTCCCAGGATGGCCAGAGCAGGGGTCAATGGACCCGGAGTTGGTACAGAAGGTACACTCCCAAGTCACAGAGCAGTATGGGCATCCTGAACAATACCCGTATATAGATATATGGAGATATTGCATTAAGAACAAGAGTCATTTTATAATGATAGCGGGGAGAAATAAGAAGCAGGACCCCCAGAATAATGGAGAGAGAGAGAGACCGGTGTTAGATCAACCGGAAGAGAGTGATAATCTGCCCCCGTCCTACCCATCATGTTATGGGGCAGCTAGGGAGGCTCTGAATGCCGCGATTGCGCGGGCGGAGAGGGGGGAGCAGGCAGCTGCTGTGTCTCGGTCAGCTCCCTCTGCTCCGTCCCGTGCGCCTGCGGAGGAAGAGCAGGGTGCAGTGGGTGGAGGGGATGGAGAGGCTCCACCAGAGAAGATTGAGATGCCCGATGGGAGCATATATAAATTAGTGCCCCACGGGAGTGGTGATAATAACGAAGAAGAAGAGAAACAGGGAGTCACCACACGCGCAGCGAATAATATACATAGACCCCGGGATTTGTACCAACATACTCCCCACAAAAGTGCTTTGCAGTTGCCTTTGCGAGAGGTGCCAGGCCCCCCATTAGCGGATGGGAATCCAGGGCCAATGCAATACACATACGTCCCATTCACGACAACGGATCTTTTTAATTGGAAAACACACACACCACTGTATTCCACAAATCCCGCAGCAGTGGCCAGTATGATAGAGTCAGTTATGCTCACACATAACCCCACATGGGCGGATTGTCAGCAATTAATGTTGACAATGTTCACCACAGAGGAGAGAGCCCGAATAAATAGTAGCGCGCAAAAGATTTTACTCGCTCAAGCCGTAGCAGATGCTAAGCCATCCAGAAGCATGGGCAGAGGAACACTACCCCAAAACAGATCCTAAGTGGCCGTACAATACAGCTGAAGGAGTTGCCCACCTGCAGACATACAGAACCGCTGTAATTATGGGTGTTAAAGCGGGAGGGAAGAAGCCCACAAACATGGGAAAGATAGCAGATGTGGTGCAAGAGGTTAAGGAATCCCCAAGTGCGTTTCTAGAGAGATTGCTGGATGCGTACAGGATGTATAGTCCTATTGATCCTGAAGCGACGGAGAATCAGAGGTTAATTAACTCTTCGTTTGTGGGTCAGTCACAGAGGGATATACGGAACAAAATACAGAGAATAGATGGGTTTTTGGGAAAAGGTATTAGCGAGTTAGTTGAGATCGCTAATAAGGTGTATCATAACCGGGATCTAGAGGAGATAAAGAAACAGAAGGGACATACCGGGGTGGTTGGATACATGGGGAATGGTGGAGGACGAGGTGGCCCAGACAGAGGGAGGGCAAGGGGTAGAGGGGCTCGAGGAAGAGGTAGGGGAGCCCCTAGGGAACCCCTAGGACCCAATCAGTGCGCGTGGTGCCGGGGTGAAGGTCACTGGAAAAACGACTGTCCTGCATTTTTGGCTAAATTTGGGGGACAGGGTGAAGTTGGGGAGGCGGGAGGTCAAGCCCCTAACGGCCAGGTAACAGACGGAAGGTATGAGAGAAGTGAAGGGAATGGAGCGGGGTTTGTGGGACTGGCGGGGACATCATTCGAAGGGCAGGATGCATATTGACGGGGACCTGGGCCCATCCCGCTCGGTAGCCACGAGCCCACGGTCACAATGAGAGTGGGAAATAAAGATGAAGTTTTTATGGTTGATACCGGTGCCGAATATTCTGTTGTCACAAAACAAATTGCACCCCCAATGGGAAATGAGGTTGATATTATGGGGGCAATGGGAGTGTCTGCTAAATATCCTTTTCTTGCTTCTAGAAAATGTAGTGTGGGTGGGCATAATGTTGAACACGAATTTTTGTATATGCCCGAATGTCCCATCCAACTCCTGGGGCGGGATATCCTGTGCAAATTGCAAGCCCAAATTACGTTCCTTCCCGGGGGTCACGCTCAATTAGACCTGCCCGAGAGTGGCGGCTCTGTTCGGCAGCATAATCCAGCCAGTCCGCACAATCCACAATCTGTGAAAATTGCAGTAGTTATGCCAAGGGAGGAAGAATGGCGCACGGCACCTACTCTGCCTGCCGCGCCGGACCCGCATGCACTACTCCTCGAAATTCCTGGGGTATGGGCGGAGGAAAATCCGCCAGGACTTGCCATAAACATACCCCCGGTATATGTGGAATTAAAGCCCGGCGCAACGCCTGTGGCCCTAAGACAATATCATATCCCACAAAAAGCCAAGCAGAATATACAAATACATTTACAGAGACTTAAAGATAACGGCATATTAAAATTCTGCGTGTCACCATGGAACACACCCCTATTGCCAGTATTGAAAGAAGACAAAGAAGAGTACCGCCCTGTCCAAGATTTACGAGCTGTCAACGAGGCCACAGTAACACTACACCCTGTGGTTCCAAATCCATACAATTTGTTGGCGTTAATTCCCGGAGATACACAATATTACACAGTGCTTGATTTAAAAGACGCTTTCTTTTGCATCCGCCTGGCTCCAGCAAGCCAGCCCCTTTTTGCATTTCAGTGGAAGAGTCTACCACGGGGGCGCGTCATCAAATGACGTGGACGCGCCTCCCTCAAGGTTTCAAAAATTCGCCCACGATTTTTGGGTGCGCGCTCAGCCAAGATCTCCTCGCCTTCAACGCTCAGCCAGACAAAGTAGTGTTACTCCAATATGTTGATGATTTATTGCTGGCTTCTCCCACAGAAAAAGACTGTTTATCCGCCACAAAAGCTTTGCTACATCTACTAAGCCAAGCAGGTTACAGAGTTTCTAAAAAGAAAGCACAAATATGTAAACAGAGTGTAAAATACCTGGGCTTCCAGTTAACAGGTACCAAACGTGCACTGGGGGCAGAAAGAAAAGAAGCGGTGTGCCGCATACCCCAACCAAAGACCAGGAGACAAGTCCGTGAGTTCCTGGGAGCTGCAGGCTTCTGCCGCCTGTGGATCCCCAACTTCGCAGATATTGCCAAGCCGCTTCATCAAGCCACCAAGGGGGAGAACTAGACCCCTTTCATTGGGAAGAAGAGCAAACAGCAGCGTTCCTGAAATTAAAGACTCTGCTGATGGAAGCTCCTGCGCTGGGTCTGCCAGATCATAGCAAGCCTTTCCAGCTGTTCGTACATGAACATAACCAAACAGCAACAGGAGTATTGGTCCAGACCTTGGCTCATGGCTGAGGCCTGTGGCCTACCTCTCCAAGCAACTCGACCCTGTGGCCTGCGGCCTACCCCCATGCCTGAAAGCAGTGGCTGCCACCGCAATGCTGATAGCAGAAGCAGACAAGCTGACCCTTGGACAAGTTCTTCATGTCAAGGTGCCCCATGCTGTCAAGGCTCTGCTGGATGTCAAAGGAGGTTACTGGTTCAGCAACAGCCGGATGACGAAGTACCAAGCCATGATGTGTGAAAATCCACGGGTTCATTTGGACCTCATCGCTACCTTGAACCCTGCTACTTTACTGCCTGACTGTGAAGAGGATCCAAATCATGAATGCCTCCAAGTCATGGAAGAAGTGTTCAGTAGCAGGCCAGATTTGAAAGACGTACCCCTAGACAAATACGATCTACAACTATTCACTGATGGTAGCAGCTACATGGATGATGGGAAGAAAGTCTCCGGCTATGCAGTAGTCTCAACAGAAGAAATTATTGAAGCAAAGCCACTGCCAGGCCATACATCGGCACAACTAGCTGAAATAACAGCCTTAACCAGAGCCCTTGAAATTTCTGAAGGCAAAAGAGTAAATATCTACACAGATTCCAAGTATGCCTTCATGACTGTCCATGCACATGGTGCACTCTACAAAGAAAGAGGCCTACTCACGTCTTCAGGACAACAAATTAAATATGCTGCAGAGATCACGGCCCTCCTGGAAGCAGTGTGGAAACCGAGTGCTGTCAGCATCATGCACTGTCGTGGCCATCAAAAAGGCCGTGATGAAATTCCAAAAGGTAATAGACGCGCGGACCAGGCCGCAAAAGCAGCTGCAAAACCACCACCACCAGAAGAAGCAGAAGCTCGAGCTAAAGTACTGATCTGCAAGCAAGAGCCTCAATCTTCCATGCCAAATTACGAGTTCTACATGAATTTGAAAAAGTTTGAACCCCACGGCGAGTTCATTGAAATAATACTGCACAAATGGCAAGATGATTATGAACTGTTAGAACTCAATCATGATTATATCCAATGGCTTTTTCCAACTCGAACACAAGGCCGAAATTTCTACTCTACTCCTCTAAATCCGCAAGAAACACGCCTAATGATCAACACCTCAGAAGTTCAGCAAAGATTACGCAGAGCTTACAAGATGATGCTGAAATTCTTCGGCGTAAAAATAATGGGGGAGGAGGAAGACAAAGGAACAACTGAAGTTGAACGAGCAGAAAATTTCGCGTCACGATTTGAAAATTTGACAAACAATCCTCACAATAATCTACGAATCACACGAATACTGCACAGTCTGGGAGAATTGGGAGCAGAAGAATATCAAGTCCCACTGGTGAGGTTCTTCCTCAAGGAGATCCTTATCAAGAACAGACTGCCAAGAATGAAGAAAAGTGCAATGAACTTTTTCATACCAGCAGTAAGAGATTCACAAGACAGACAAGATTTATTGTTCTTCGCATGGCGATACTATTTCCCAAAAGAAGAATTCATCTGGGGAAATCATGGAGAATTGGCACGATACAAACCAAAACCAGTGGTAGCTGCACTTCTACCGGCGCCACTGAGTGAATGGACACCTGTGTACTCAGAAAAAGAAAAGAAGTGGCTGACAGAAGAACCCGGAGGATATGGAGAAGATGGATGGTTCCAGATGGAGAATGGACGAATGGTCCTACCAGCAACACTGGCTCCTGAAATCGTAAGAGCACTTCACGCAAGCACCCATGGAGGGAGAGAAATGATGGAGCAACAGTTGGAGCCACATTTCTACGTACCAGGATTGTCAGCAATCTGCAAAGCAACAGCTCAGCAGTGTGTAACATGTGCCAAAAACAACCCGAGAACAGGCCCGTCTCAACCCCCGGGGAAACAGCCAATCGGGCTATCCCCAATGGCGTCATTACAAATAGACTTTACAGTATTGCCACCTTGCAAAGGATACAAATATTACTAGTGATGGTGTGCACATTGACAGGATGGGTGGAAGCTTTCCCAACAAGAACTGAAAAGACGACGGAAGTGGTAAAGAGTCTGATGAAAGAAATAATACCACGTTACGGACTTCCACTCGAGATAGGGTCGGACAATGGCCCTGCATTTATCCAGAACTGTTTGCAACAACTTGCCCGGCTACTGGGTATCACCTGGAAGCTACACACCGCCTACAGGCCCCAAAGTTCGGGAAAAGTTGAAAGAATGAACCGTACCCTAAAGACTTTGATGTCCAAACTGTGCCAAGAGACGTCATTAGGCTGGTTGGACTTGCTGCCGATAGTCCTTTTGCACATTAGGTGCAGACCAACCCCCCAATTGAAGCTAAGTCCGTACGAACTTATGTTCGGACGGCCAACCCCTCTGATTAATGGACTAAGGGGGGACCTTCGGGCATTGGGAGAAACTAAACTAAATGATCAGGTAGTAATGTTGGGTAAATCAATGCAGAAATTAAATACATGGGTGGGGGATAATATACCGCATTTCCTATATCCTTCACTGCATAAGTATTGTCCGGGTGACTCAGTATGGGTAAAAGAGTGGAAAAATGATCCACTGGGTCCAAAATGGAGAGGTCCTTATCTTGTCCTGTTATCAACCCCTACAGCAGTAAAGGTTGCCGAGGTGGTCCCGTGGATACATCACTCCAGAGTAAAAGCAGCTGCCAGTCCTGAGCTAACATGGAAGGTCGTCGCCAACGAGACCAACCCGCTGAGGCTGAAGCTGACAAAGACCACAGTCACGAGCACCTAAATGATCCTAACCCTGATGATTCAGAGGATCAACAAGTGGGTGTTTTGATGGGCACAGGCCCTGACCACCCGCCAGCGGAGATGGGTGTCTTGATGGGCACAGGCCCTGACCACCTGCCAACGGGGGATAACCACAGGGTGCTTTTTAGGGGCCCGGCCCCCACCCTTGATCATCCAGAAATGTTCTTTACCTTTTGAAATTCCCGGGGGGAGGGATTGGGTTTATGTGGCTGTGAAAAGAATTGCCCAAGGAATTCTGACACTCGGGGCATTTGTGGTGCTGATTTTATACCTTGCTAATTTGATTTATGGACTCTCACGTGGAGCATGCCCCAATTGTACAAACACTGCGGGGAAAGTGGATATTTCCCATATCTGGAATGGTACGCACCCGGTGATGGAGAACCGTACCATGTGGAGACAAAAGCGAGAAGTATCATCTGAGATATTGCCAAGAGGACATTTGCTTGTGCAATTTAAATATGACTATGCTAAGAAATCTGGGCAGGAAGCATGTTGGGTGTGCAGCAGAATGCACCCAGAGACAATCCATATCCCATTTGCTTCTGTTCCAATGAATCTGAGTATGTTTGCATCAGGGAATATCACAATACATTCTTTTCGGCCACCCAGAGAACAACCAGAAATGTATGAAGCTGGGTACCCCATAATAGGGTACATATATCCTCCAGAATGGTGTTTCCAAATAGGGCCAGATAGAGACACACATAAGAAGGAAGGGTGTTACTCAAGCAAATTCAATTGGACATCATACATATACACAATTGACACAGAGGGACACTCAAATTATCTATACATACAGTGCAGAAAACTCACGAACGAGCAAGAAAAAGTGATTGAAGATGAGTCTGGAGGGATGCAGAGTGTGCTGGAGACGACAAGACGAATGAGACGAATGATGTTGGAATTAGCAAAGGGAACACTACACCTATCACCATTCATGTTAGAAGAGGGATACCAGGTGTGTTGTGGGAGAGTGTGTTACACATGGGTTCCACCAACAATAACAGGAATGTGTTATTTGGCTAAACTGGTCCCAATACAGAGACTAAGGGGAGAAGACACAAACACAGACACAGAACTGCACCCTAGGTACCCACTGGTGTTTGAAAGACCGAAGAGAGAGTTGTTTGCGAAGATGGATCGAATATGGACATGGTTGCCAGCATGGACTGGATGGGGAGGAGAGATGATGAGGAGATTGAATAGCTATGTTAATCTAATGGATGAGATTTTGAATAGAACCAGTATGGATATCCAGTTGTTGAATCTGGAAATGCGAGAGTTACGAAAGGTGCAGATGATACATGATATGGCACTTGAGCAGATCAGTGCGGCTTTGAATGGATTGTGTGAGATGACAATGCACTATGAATGTTGCACCTTCATCAGAAACACTACACACGAAGTCCCAGATTATTATCAGGTAATTCAAGACCACCAAGAGAAGGTAGCACAGTTGCAAGGATCAGCTAGGAGGATTGCTGCCGAAGGCTGGAATCCGCTCCGTGGGTTTGGAGCAATGGGAGAATGGTTTGGATCAATCCTGAGATTTATCTCACAGATTGGATCCATGATACTCATGGTAGTGGTGGTCTTGATCATAGGGATACTGATTTACCGCATAGGGCTATGCATGTGGCCACTATGCAAGGCAGCACTGACACCCACACAAACACAGAAGATACCACTGATAATTCCGCAGGGAATGTTCCCAGCGAACGGGAAGCCCCCCCAATATTCAGAATTTCAGAATAGTGGAGTGTAATGGCTACAAGTGCCAGGAAAAAAAGATACTGACACTTGAGCCAAGGGGGGAATGAAGGAGAATCAGGCTGGAAGATGGATGCCACTATGAGCCAGGCAGCCATCTTGTTCAGAATATTGGTTCACCAAGTAAATAGAATAGATTTCATTTAGAAGAGAAGAGCTGAGCTCACGTAGAATTTAAGGAATGTGTGGTAGATTAGAAAAGCTAACAAGAAATCCAGGCAGGATCCGGCCAGCTCTTGGCACAGAGAGACAGAAAGATTTATGAAGCAAGGTCAGTGAGATGTGCCGTAGAACAAAGAGAACATAGAAAACAGACTAGGTCCCTGGCTAGCTGAATAAACAAAGCCAACAGGGAGGGAGGCGCTGGCCGGAGAAAGACAGCACAAACAAATCACAGACTGTCAAACTAACATGAAGTGTATCAATTTATAGTTAAATGTGGAATGTTCTTTGTGTTCATGCTAATGATGGGAGGTATTAACCCACGTGGGGTGGAATAAAGTGTCAGCGGGAGGTGGGCTAATTGGGATGTACCTAATTACGTATGTTTGAGTATAAGACCCCTTGCACGGGGTGAAAGAGGGGCTCACTTTTAGAGATTCAATCCTGTGTGAGCACTTGTGTGACGACACAATAAACGTTTGCCTTTCCTGAAGAGACTCGTGTTTGGACAATCCTTGCTTGTGTCTGGTCCGGCGCCGTTAATGAGTGAACCTGTCTGACTCCGGTTACACAGGGAGTGCTCTATCACTTACATTGCAGCTGCTATCAATCACTGTATATGCAGGGATGCCTGAGAGTGATAACAGCTGCAAAGTATATGATACACGGTTTAGAAGTAGCCTCCATGTAAATCCTAGTGCTGACTCCAGCAGAGTCCACTCTATTATATTGTAACCTCTGGTGCAGGGTCCTCTCAGATTGTAAACTCTAGTTTACACGTATGTGAGAGCTAGCGTTAAGGAGGTGATAGAGCCCACAGGTTCTGCAATTTGTAAAACTATAAAACCGCAATTAAAAAGCTTAATTTTACTATCATATATGTTTCATTTGATCACATTTTCTTTCTGCTCTTTTGCTTTCTCTCATTGTGAATCCTTGGGAAAGGCAAGCCCTGCAAAGTGTCAATGTCATAGTGAATTCTATACCATTCAGACATTTCAGGCCAGGGACTTTTCAAGGATACACAATGGCTCTGTGATGTCACAATGGTTCTGTGATGTCATTAGTCCTATATAAAGGCCTCCCAGTGCAGTAGCTGCTTCAGGGGTGTGATGTTTCTCACGCTGCCCATTAAGACTCGCGCCCTGACCGGCCTTTGGTAGTCTTTGGGCTTGGCGTTCGAGATAAACACCTAAATAAACTGGTTAAAAGATAGAATGAAATTATAAATACACAAACTATGGAGTCCCAATATAGAAACATTCATCCACATCACATTATATTCATGGCCCAGGCACCAACAGGAAGTTTCACACTCACACAAAATCTCTGCTGCCATATTTTACACCTCAGTAACATGTGGCTTGATTAGGACAAAATAATCCGTCACATTCAATACTAAACTTAATATAGTAAAACCTTGGATTGTGAGTAACTTGGTCTGCGAGAGTTTTGCAAGACGAGCAACGGTCTTTTATTAATTTTAACTTGATAAACGAGCGAGGTCTTGCAATACGAGCAGTATGTACGCTTTGTCTGCCAAGCGTCACGTTTGAGGGTTTCAACACTTTCACAAGCTACAATGGACGTAGAAACTCCTCCTCACTCAGCTCTTTTTTTTTTCTCAACGTCCGTTATAACTAACTGACACCATACAGCTTTTTTTTTCTCTTTCAACGTTAGTTATAACCTCACAATTAAAGGATAGGCCACAGCGATTTCCTTACCGCCGCTTTAATCTTTTTCTTTATACATTTTTTATCCCACCGAACGTTGGGGGAAGAAGATATACAACGTTTCGGCCTGGAGCCTTAATCATGTATGATATCTATTACATTCATGGCTTTTCTTATATACAATAAAAAACTATTAAAATCCTGCTCTAGAGACCAGGCATAATTACAACAATCACTTCTAGGTGGTTCATTAACCCTTCAATGCCAGAAAAAATAGAGTAGATTATGATAAACCTTACGACTATCCCTTAGAGAAATACATCTAGATTAAACTCCTTATTGAGCCCACGTGGCCAAAGGGTATCCAGCTTAAATATCCCATTTTTTTCTTTCTTTTTTAATAATGATGTCTGATCTCCCCCCGTCTTAATTGAGAAACATGATCAATAACTTGAAAACGCAGTTGAGAAATTGCATGATTCTCTTTACAAAAATGCTGCGGTATCGGCAAGCCAATTTTGCCTGTACGAATAGTTGATTTATGCTGTATGATTCTTTCTTTAATCTTCCTTGTGGACTCGCCCACATATACTGTACAAGACCACAAGGGCATTTAATCAAATAGATTACAAACGAACTATTACAAGTGAAAAAATCCTTAATTCTATATTGTTCACCTGTATGTGGATGTGAAAACCTCTCCCCCTTGATCACTGCATTACAGCAGCTTCAGGAGAGGCAGGAAAAGTCCCAAACTTTAGTACTTCAAAAATGTTTTGTCCTTATTAGTGGTTGGGCCAGATCTGCTCTCACTAACGCATCCTTAAAATTTCTATTTCTTTGATATGCAAAAATTGTGGAGTTTTACATTATTTAATCCCTGGAAAACCTCTATTAAGGATTTTCCATTTTTTTCTGATGATTGCGTTAACCCCTTCGACTAGCCCTATTAAAGGTAGTGGTAAAAACAATTTTGTTCCCTGTGTTTTTATTCGTTTCAGATCATTTTGATCAACTATTTTTCCGTTTTAAAACCTTTTGTTCTGGTTTTTATTTTTAAAGTCAGACCATTGGGGTCAGATTAGCGTTTTTTAAATCGTTTTGTTCATTTTTTTTGTTCCTTGGCTTTCATACCATTTTTTTAATGTTATTAAATAAAGTTGTGAAATGTATATTCATAAGAAAAAAAGGATCTTTATTTAATAAAAAAAAAATACGATAGAATCGCCAGAATTATCGTATTGACAGAATCAATTATCGGATCCGAAAAACAAAACAAAAATTTATTTAAAAAAAATATATAAAGTATAAAAAAAAGTAAACCATAGAAGTTTACGTCAAAACGAATAGAGTTAGACACTTTGAAATGAGGGAAACAGATGTTCCGAAAAAACCGAAAATTTCCGAAATCAGGAAAAGTCGATACAAAAAACAAGCAAAGTGACCCGAAAGCACGAAAAAAATGGTTGATATTCCAAAAAAAAAAATGTACACGAAAAACGAGCCAAACCAAATCGAAACAGAAACCGGTCGATACGAGCCGAATCGAAAAATTTAAACAACCGAACAAATCGAACCGAATCGAACCGAAGAAAAAAATCGGTGCACAAGCCTAATATATATAAGAGAGAGATATACATTTATATATATATACTGTATATACACACCACCCCCCTACCCCAAGTGAGTGGGACACTATCGCCAGAAAAAAGACAAATTTTTATGTTATTTATTTTATGTTGCTGATATCTTACATATGATTTGTGTTTCTCTTGTGTTTAGTTAAAGTATATTTTACTCTATATGTGTCACTGGGTACATCCATTGTGTGATATTTTGTGTTGTAAATATATAAATTATATATATATATATTTATAACAGCCAAAGGTTATTGGCACTCAAGGGCTCTAAACTTCAAAGTCGCTCAGATAATCATAATAAACAACACCATTGGTCCTGATTAAAGTTATTATATAATGTAATGATGCTGTTACTAAATAAAGTATTAAAGATTTGAGGAGACGCTGGAGAAGAGGCTCTACTAATGAACGTATATGTAATCAATTGTGCTCGGTCACTGGAAATCTTGTATGACATCTCTGAAAAGGTGAAAAAACCTCAATCACTATTTAATCGGTACGGGAACAGGATAATTAAGTCAGAAATCCAGTGCATCTCATTCCTGGACGTTTTACCATCAAAATCCTCACCCCTGACAGTTTCTGCACTTTAGTAATGCCCGTGAAATGCAGACCTACAGGGTTACACTGACGTGTTTCCTTAAAATATAATGTAAACCCAATTTGGATATTTCTCTGATTTTTTTTACTCGTATCTATAGAGAGGCCTTTCTGTTTTGCTTTCATATCGATATTTACCAAAACTCACTGAACTGCCATTTGCACAAAACTCATTTTGTACTGATAAAAATATTTCTCATTTCTTATTAAGATGTGATATATGTCACAATTACCGATTTCTACTGAAATATACAGAAGCTATACAAAGTTTCAGTAGCTACAGTTGTGTGGCATTTTATGTGATGTCAAATGAGCACTTGAACATTCTATATATCATTTAAATACAGCTTTAAATTAAAAGTGCGAAATGATGCGACACTGAAAGGGTTAACTTATAGTTCAACCAAATCATTTTACATTAACAACTTCATTACATTAACTAGTCCTTTAGAATCACTGCGTTGACACGGTCAGTAAACAAGTTTACTGTGATGTCACATTCTAGAATGTCACTCCTCTGATGTCACTTCAGCACGGATATAATCAGGGCACGAGATCTTTGAGAGCATTGCGAGTTTTGAGAACTTGGTGAGCGAGAGTAGACTACTAATACATTGTGAGTTGAAAAATCCTTTTCAGAGATGGTAAGGTGCTTAATGCTTTTGCTGATAGCATCTTGCTGTCTGGTTTTATTTGGATTCCCCATACGGAGACTGGAAGGTAATTCTTTAATTTATTCTCTTACTGTTACTATGTATTATTATATGGGAAGACAATGGATTCATCAACCTATAAACTCATGATCTCCAGGTTTTTTCGTAATTTTGTTTTATACATGTTTTGCTAAATCTAGAGAGGTGGATCGGGGCATTGGCCCAGAGCCGAGCGGTTCTCTCCCTATAAGTATAGGTGCTAGGCTATCATTCGTGTTTTACGTAATCGATTTGGCTCATAAAGTTACATAGTATGTAAAGAAAATATATTTGCAGTTCATATGAGATATTTTTGTTACGGTTTGTTTCCTCTGCAAAACGTATGATAATTGTTGCTAATGCAAATGTTAAGAGAAAATAATAAAAAATCCCAAAACACTGCAACCTCTCAATATCAGAAATGGAGAGAGTGTATAGGTGGGATTTACTAAGCGTCAGCTCTGTGCTCATGGGTGGTACAGGGGCGTCTTGTGATACATTGAAGGACCTCTAAACTAGAGGTGACCGGCTAGGACATTAACTATAAAACATTGGATACTTTATTGAACATATAAACATAAACCCTTAAGAAGGTAAATAAGACACAACTCAAAACAAATATAGACATAAATAAAATCAATATAACCACAAAAGTTAATGGGTAAATTACCTCAAGGAGTGGTTATAATAATTCAAGGATAAATAGAACTTGTGAAATAACCATTAGATTAAATCCTTCTGTTTAAAGCATTCGTTTCTAAAACGGGGTATCAATGGTTTCACAAAATTGTTGGTATGATGGTGATTGCTGTCTAAATCAATTCATACTATCTTTTTGGGCCACTTGAATGTGGATTTGCCCCCAATACAAATAGAAAACGTCACTATCAATTAGCATAAATTAACAGTGCGATGATTGAAATTCAATTGTGAATCAGTTCTGCAGTTACTAGGTGGATTATTATATACAAAGTTCAGTCACATTTAGAACTGTTACACTTTTGGATCAGATGCCTTTAAATGCTAAATTGTAAAAGCACAATAATGTAGAGCGAGGTAATAACGCCCAAAACAGCGTTTAGATTGAATAGAGTATACGCTTAATCAAAAGTAACCCATGTTTTTAGAATTGATTGGTTGGTATAAATTAACGTTCGCTCCTGGGATGGAGTTAAGTGCTTAAAGGTATCTCAATCATAACATTATTAGCATACTCATGTACGACCATATATACAGTTCTAAGGTTGTTGCATTCAAATAATGAGTATCTAAAGGTGCTATATTCCAACCGTGCGTATTGTTGTATAGAAAAACCGCCCAAAGCAGCGTTAAAATAAAATTGCACCAGGAGACTTTCCAATCGTTCGTTAGCTAACAGATTAGTCAATAAAGAGACTGCATACATTCAACATCTCACTATATTATGCTCATTAAGAATACGATTTCGTCATAGTCCTACAATTAGAACTGTTACATCTTTAGTTCAGGTACCTTGGAGTGCTAAGTTGTAAAGGCACTTGTATATAGAATGAGGTGATAACGCCCAGAATAACGTTTTAAATTGGAATCCTTATATATATTAAGACTATTTACATTTCAAAACCGGAGTAACCTTTGTTAACAGGGTTAATTAATCTATGCAAATAGGCGTTCACTTCTATAATGCTTTAGTTGTCCCAATCATTGTATTTTTAACATGGTTTCTTACCGATTGAAATAACTTGATGAATGGAATTAATTAGTTGGTATAAATAAATGTCCACTTAAATAATACCTTTGTTGTCTTAATCATTGCGTAATTGCATACGAAGTACAATTATACACACAATTCTGGAGTTTTTAAGCTGTTTCGTTCATTCCTCACTTGTTCTGAGATACTATATTACAGAAAGTGCACACCTGTTATGTTTAAAGTAGTGGCGCCCAAGACAGCATAAAAATAGACGATTATTGCATTGTTAGCATAAAAGGTGCAATTATATACACAGTTCTGGAGTTTTAAACCGTTGCGTTCATTCCTCAAGTATCCCAAGATACTATGTTGCAAAAAGTACTCAAATGTGTATAGAATAGTGACGCCCAAAGCAGCGTTTAAATGGGCAATTGTTACATTATTAGCATATAAAGTACAATTGTATACACAGTTCTAAATTTATAAGCTGTTAAGTTCGTTCCTCAAGTATCTCAAGGTGCTATATTGCACAGGTGTACGTATGTATATAGGGTAGTGACGTCCAAAGCAGCATTTAAATGGACAATTGTTGCATTATTGGCATACAAAATATAATTATATACTCGGTTCTGGAATTTTAAGCTATTGCGTTCATTCCTCAAGTATCACAAGGTATTATTTTGCAAAGATGCACATAAATTGTATATAGAGTAGTGACGCCCAAAACAGCGTTTAAGTAGAATTTTAACAGAGATATTTCAGTCATTCATTATCTCACTGATTTTTCAATGAAGAGATTGCAATCATTCATCATCTCACCAAGGGTTCAATAATTCTTTTATCACTTTTCAGTTCTTGGAAAGATAATATATCATTTTATCAAATATCTTAAATTATTTCAATGAATGCCTTAAAGAAATGATCTTATAATCTTAATTTAAGATATTTGATAAAATGATATATTATCTTTCCAAGAACTGAAAAGTGATAAAAGAATTATTGAACCCTTGGTGAGATGATGAATGATTGCAATCTCTTCATTGAAAAATCAGTGAGATAATGAATGACTGAAATATCTCTGTTAAAATTCTACTTAAACGCTGTTTTAGGCGTCACTACTCTATATACAATTTATGTGCATCTTTGCAAAATAATACCTTGTGATACTTGAGGAATGAACGCAATAGCTTAAAATTCCAGAACCGAGTATATAATTATATTTTGTATGCCAATAATGCAACAATTGTCCATTTAAATGCTGCTTTGGACGTCACTACCCTATATACATACGTACACCTGTGCAATATAGCACCTTGAGATACTTGAGGAACGAACTTAACAGTTTATAAATTTAGAACTGTGTATACAATTGTACTTTATATGCTAATAATGTAACAATTGCCCATTTAAACGCTGCTTTGGGCGTCACTATTCTATACACATTTGAGTACTTTTTGCAACATAGTATCTTGGGATACTTGAGGAATGAACGCAACGGTTTAAAACTCCAGAACTGTGTATATAATTGCACCTTTTATGCTAACAATGCAATAATCGTCTATTTTTATGCTGTCTTGGGCGCCACTACTTTAAACATAACAGGTGTGCACTTTCTGTAATATAGTATCTCAGAACAAGTGAGGAATGAACGAAACAGCTTAAAAACTCCAGAATTGTGTGTATAATTGTACTTCGTATGCAATTACGCAATGATTAAGACAACAAAGGTATTATTTAAGTGGACATTTATTTATACCAACTAATTAATTCCATTCATCAAGTTATTTCAATCGGTAAGAAACCATGTTAAAAATACAATGATTGGGACAACTAAAGCATTATAGAAGTGAACGCCTATTTGCATAGATTAATTAACCCTGTTAACAAAGGTTACTCCGGTTTTGAAATGTAAATAGTCTTAATATATATAAGGATTCCAATTTAAAACGTTATTCTGGGCGTTATCACCTCATTCTATATACAAGTGCCTTTACAACTTAGCACTCCAAGGTACCTGAACTAAAGGTGTAACAGTTCTAATTGTAGGACTATGACGAAATCGTATTCTTAATGAGCATAATATAGTGAGATGTTGAATGTATGCAGTCTCTTTATTGACTAATCTGTTAGCTAACGAACGATTGGAAAGTCTCCTGGTGCAATTTTATTTTAACGCTGCTTTGGGCGGTTTTTCTATACAACAATACGCACGGTTGGAATATAGCACCTTTAGATACTCATTATTTGAATGCAACAACCTTAGAACTGTATATATGGTCGTACATGAGTATGCTAATAATGTTATGATTGAGATACCTTTAAGCACTTAACTCCATCCCAGGAGCGAACGTTAATTTATACCAACCAATCAATTCTAAAAACATGGGTTACTTTTGATTAAGCGTATACTCTATTCAATCTAAACGCTGTTTTGGGCGTTATTACCTCGCTCTACATTATTGTGCTTTTACAATTTAGCATTTAAAGGCATCTGATCCAAAAGTGTAACAGTTCTAAATGTGACTGAACTTTGTATATAATAATCCACCTAGTAACTGCAGAACTGATTCACAATTGAATTTCAATCATCGCACTGTTAATTTATGCTAATTGATAGTGACGTTTTCTATTTGTATTGGGGGCAAATCCACATTCAAGTGGCCCAAAAAGATAGTATGAATTGATTTAGACAGCAATCACCATCATACCAACAATTTTGTGAAACCATTGATACCCCGTTTTAGAAACGAATGCTTTAAACAGAAGGATTTAATCTAATGGTTATTTCACAAGTTCTATTTATCCTTGAATTATTATAACCACTCCTTGAGGTAATTTACCCATTAACTTTTGTGGTTATATTGATTTTATTTATGTCTATATTTGTTTTGAGTTGTGTCTTATTTAACTTCTTAAGGGTTTATGTTTATATGTTCAATAAAGTATCCAATGTTTTATAGTTAATGTCCTAGCCGGTCACCTCTAGTTTAGAGGTCCTTTCCTGTTTATATTGGGTTATCCCCTGAGTGGCTCTGGATATCACATCTTAGAAGCTCTATAGTAGTCTCTTTCTGGGCTACCCCTTCTTGTGATACATTGTTTCTAGTGAGCAAGAACTGTCGCTAGTAGTTCTCACTACAGTTCGCATTAGACAGTAAAGTTTTTTCATTTGCCGAACCTCAAAAAGGATAGTGGTAATAAATGTAACCCGATAACTGTTCACTTTTCCTGAATTAATGCTCGAATATTGTCAAGAAACTCATTGCATATATTTTTGTTTTATTATCTGTACAAAATGTAACAATGTAAAGACCTTCCTTTTGAATAAATATTTTGCATTGTAATTTGCAGGCTCTGATGGAGTTCTTCTTGTAGAATTCAATTCGGAAGAGAATGTAACATCCAATTCTTCGCTTATAGCAGTTAATTGAAAGGTGCCCTTAGTATGAACTCCACGCTGGACACACTGGCTCTCCACATACCTTATTTATTCATTTATGTTCGTGAAGACTTAGTTTAAATTCAATAACAACTAGAATATCCCATTATTACTAAAAATTACGCCAAGTTCAAACAATTTTTTTACAACATGCAGGAAATATTTTTTTGCAATTTATTCCACAAAGCTTAAAAACCCCTTGATCTGGTAACTTTATACTTTGGTTCACTTTAATCTGTAATAAAATTCTCATTATTTTTCAATGGAACCTTACACCCTTTCATTCAAATCTATTCACCTTCACCTATACTTAACGTAAAATGAGCAAGAAACCAATACTCCTCAAGGTAAATGTTATCATATGGACTAAAATGAGAATTTTATGGCACGTTATCAAAACAAGTTAAAACTTTAACATCTTATTGGAATTGTAAAGGAATAGAATTAAAAGTTACCATAATCGCCAATATCCAGACAGGATTCAATGTCATCTCGCCGTGTTCGGGCACGCTTCATTAAACTGACCTTCTTCAGTAGTCTCAGGGTTTTGTTGCTATGCCAATAGCTAAAATAGAGAAATAGGCTTAATCAGTAAGATCCTGAGGTCAGACCTTGTAAAATTAAGGAAGGAGAGTGGACAATAATATTTACTTATCCTACTTCTATATTACATTTATACACTTTCCAGTAAAGACATGGCAGCATTACTGGTACCGTATAGATATTGGCGCAACTTTATCTTATCATCTAGCGTTTGAAGAGCCTATGGAAAAGGGCTCCAAAGGCGCAACGTGAACAAGGCAACGGCACACATGAAAAGTGGCCGAAACATTCTGGTGAAAGGAAATTACATAAAAGTGTTTGAGTAAATGGAATAATGATAGAAATGGTTGAAATCTCTTTGAAATATAGTTAATATTTAAATATATCATCACAATTGATGATTATTGTGCTTATCTAACAGCAAACTGCAATATCATTAAACACAGTTCTGCATTACTACTGTAAAGAAATACGTCACAAAACATCATCGGCTTATTGTGTTTTTAAGAGAGAAATTATTGTTGATTAACAATTCTGAAGCGAAGGAGAAACTAAAAATGTTACATAAAACGTAAATTGGAATCATGGAAAAACTAAAAAGTACAATGTGACCCTAATAATTGCTTGGTTGTAAATACTTGTAATTTAAAACAATAATATTAGTAAAATCTCGTCTGACTTACTAAACACAGGAGCTCAGGATCACACCTCCAAGGATCGAAATGCAGAAGATAAGGAATGAAGCGACCGTCAATATATCCATAATCCGCCTCTTCGTGTTGGTTGTAGAGAGACCTATAAAACAAAGAGCTTTAGATGCACAGAAGGAAACTTGTACATTGATAATCGTTGAATGTGTGTAATGCATTGGATATTATGATTGGTGATCGGCAGGGCAAAGGACACAGGGAACCATTTTTTTCCATGTATCTTTCAGGTGGTGGTGAGAGGAGAAAACCAAATACGCCTCTCTCTGCGACCAGAAGGGGCCACAGAATTTAATAATCTGATATTTTTTGTATGTAAAACTGATAGAGCAAAGTCACTTAACACTTACGTTGTGGAGATGGTTCTTTCATTGACGCGCCATCTGCAAATAAGAAAAGAGCAACATGGAATTTCTCGTTATAATCTGACTCTCAATATATTTGTACATCTTATATGAAGTAATAGCCAATGGCGGAGTGACATTAATAAGTGCAGCTGCTGTATATTTACATTTTTCACCTTTCCTATTCCACTTTTTAATTAAGCAGGGCTAATTATTTATTGTTATGTAACAGTAAGTAATTCCATAATGATTAAGGAAATATAATCCTTACCTGGTTGGAAACAGCCTCTTATCTTCGATAGCAATAAGGATCCTTTTAAAAATAAGAAGAAAATGGGTAAATTATTACAAACATCAATATCGTAGAGATAAAATTACAATCTGACTAATGCAATTAGAGATCAGCAGATGCTTCTCCATTGTGACTGGCAGAGCAGCACCCAACCAGGAAAGTTGCCACTTATAAAGAGAATAGTCAATTGGTAATTGTATTGGTGTTTAAGCAAATCTACCAAAATTCATTAAATCAATGGTAAACGTCTACATTTAAGTGGCGGCTTCATTTAAAAACTGCGTTGTGTCTGTTTGTTTAAAAATTACAGTCCTGACATTTTCCCTCCTCCCTGATTAATGTCTGTCTGGAAAGATTTAGATATTTTAAGAGTAATTGTGCTGAAAAGATTGTGAAACTATTATAAAAACTGTGCCATATATGCGTGAGTGTTATGCTACCCGTAACGATTTTTTATATCATCCATATACGTTGCATTGGGACAGATGGGGAATGAGACCTCAAAACTAGATTGTATAGTATTGTTTAACACATTTATAATTTAATCCTGGTTTTTGGGTGAATATTGTGGCATGGGTAGGGGTTGGATAAACCTTAAACTTCATATATTCTGGTTTATAAAGGCCTTGCTTTGTAACTCATTACATGCTGGTGTAGAATATGGGCTTTACAGCAACAGGCATGAAGTCAAATTCTAGTGTTAACATTGCTGACGTATGAATGTTGCCCTTTGTGAGCATGCTAAAAGTGTACATAAAGCACAAAATCAATCTGAGAATGGAAAAATACATTTCTGACTGAATATCAATACACCTTTAATATTTTATAAAGTGTTAAATGAATGTTTGTATCTTTGTATGTTTAAATGGTGAGGTGAGGTCGCCTACCACGCAACTCTCTAATACACCTCACTGCCCCAACCAGTCCATCACTCTCACATTGCAGTCCTCTCCTCCTGTTTCCACTACCAACCCTTCTAGATTGTGAGTTCCCACGGGAATAGGTCACTCGTTTTCTCATGTAGCGGTTTATCAAACGTTGTTCAGTCTCAATGTATTGTAACCCTGTCTATATCATGCCCATTGTTCATCGCTGCGGAATATGCTGGCGCTATATAAGTAAAGCATAATAATAATAATAATTGTAGATGCCGGGCTTTCAATGGACAACACACAGATCAGATTTGGATATAGTTACTTTACCTTGTTTTCTAATCAGTCCAGTCCAGGAAGAATTGGATGTTACATTCTCTTCCGAATTGAATTCTACAAGAAGAACTCCATCAGAGCCTGCAAATTACAATGCAAAATATTTATTCAAAAGGAATGTCTTTACATTGTTACATTTTGTACAGATATTAAAACAAAAATATATGCAATGAGTTTCTTGACAATATTCGAGCATTAATTCAGGAAAAGTGAACAGTTATCGGGTTACATTTATTACCACTATCCAGGAGAGGAGCCTTTTTGAGGATCGGCAAATGAAAAAACTTTACTGTCTAATGCGAACTGTAATGAGTACTACTAGCGACAGTTCTTGCTCACTAGAAACAATGTATCACAAGACGCCCCTGTACCACCTGTCAGACCTTTTTAGATATGAAATTTCTATAACGCAGGAATGTTTAAATTTGGGGCCAGGAATTGCGTCACGCAAACAACTTGTCTGCGTCGTTAATATATAACAAGAACAAGAGACAAGCTAAACTCGTTAGTGTTACGCATACAAGAAAGGACATTTAACATTGATCAAAGACGGTCTAATGGGCTCTGTTTATTTTATTTATTTGTTACAACCAAACAGGGTTTAGATCAAATGGTTTAAAAGTAAGGGAACACAATGACAACTAAGATAGATAACTCAGTATTGTGTTTATTTCGTCAGATCGAAACTCTGAAAGCCACGTAAACATGGAACAATAGGTTGCCCAATAAAGAAAAAAACCCAAAGAAGGTTAAATGGCTTGGGTAAACCAGCTTGTAATGCTATGCTATTCGGCAATATGTACTATATGGTATGAGAATATTTATTAGTTAGAACTGATAATTTTAACATCTTATAAAAACAGAGGCCCTACCACATTTAGTTGATCATCACGAATGTCTGGTGTACTAACCCGCATGAAGCCGATTAAGTCGGGTAACGTGTGACTGTTAAAAACGATACCACGAATGAATGATTTATGTCCCCTCACATACACATCCCTGTGGATATAAGTAAAGGGGGATGAGATGCACACACGCCGTGGCGATGCTGGCGATGCCACAATAGAAATAAATTTTGATTTGTTAATAAAATCTATGGAGTCCCGGGATATAGGAATAAAACGACCCCAAACCAGTAAAAGATTGGCCAAGCCCATAAATTAATTCCTGCAGAAGGTTGATGGTTGATCTGAGAGCGCCATCTGCTGGCCAGGTAACATAACACCTGGACAGACCCCTGGAGTTGATGAATATATATCCTCCAATCAAATGAGGCCACATAGTGATGGGCTAGATCTAAAACTGGGCGGAAGACCACTATATAGAGAGGACACTCCAGAGCAGAAAGACACACTGAGAAAAGCTTGGGGAGAGACCTGAGGGACGCTTGGAGGGAAGAGAGGCAATCACCATCGGCCGCCCCTTTAAGACCGACCACACCCTAATCTTCCACCACCCTATCTTCACTAACCAGATGGTAAAGTATACCTGAATAATATGATATCTATTTTCTAATTGCATAGTCCTGACTTTAGATGTCCATCACAAACTAAAGGAATATAAATGAATTATTTTGCTGTTTGAGCCTAATAATCAGTAGAATAGAAATTCTGCCTTTACAGTCCACTGCAGAGGACTGCTAAGGGAGAAACCTATTACCGGCTGCATACTTGAGCCATAATTTAGTGAAATTATTTATATTCCAAGAATACTGTGTTGTGGACATCTAAAGATCAATTATATACCTATAGTGAGATACGCTGGGACCGTGAAATAGCTTTTATATGTCAAGTACTGTCCGCCCCATTCGTAACCTAGCATAACTCCTTCCATATCCATCTTGCAGCCCTTCCGAATGAATGCATGCACTGTAAGTCATTAAGAAGCGTTAGGTTAACGTATATCGAATGAAGTGCTGTGATTGATCTGTGGAAGAGATAGTCTCCCTATCGAGTGTGTTATGTTTCTCCCTGAAGGAAGTTGCATTTAGTGAATAGGCCCCCACAATAATAAATTGTGCTGCAGGTGATGCCCAGTAACTGAGTGTTTATCTTAGCCAGGTGGAGGATTGGTTTATAATGGGAAAGGTTTAAGTGAATAGAATAGAGTTTGGTGTTTAAGAATTGAGGCGTGTATATCTGTGGTGCGGTCTATAAACCTAAAATATCTGTCCATTAGATTATTACGTGTCGCAGTATCGCTACTAATCACAATCTATAATCACTTGTAAATTGTAGTTTGCTAATCCGTTGATAACATACGATTGTATGAAACTTGACGTGTGAATAAATTTTGGTTTGAATTGTTTTACCGTTACGCAGTCTCATATCTTTATTGATTTTATTGTGTTTAAAAATATCTAGAGAGCATCAAAAGAACTCGGGATAACGCGCCATATATTTGTTAAGACGTATATTTATTGATTGGTTATTAATCCCTATGTTAGGGGTTAAATACCAATTTATACCACTGGTATTGGAGGCACTGTCAATAATATATATATATCTATGTATATCAACAATAAGAAAAATATGCGTCATAATTAATATATCCCTGACCTATTAAAGAAGTCAATAATCTCTAACACACCCATGAGCACAAAGCTGACGCTTAGTAAATCCCACCTATACACTCTCTCCATTTCTGATATTGAGAGGTTGCAGTGTTTTGGGATTTTTTATTATTTTCTCTTAACATTTGCATTAGCAACAATTATCATATGTTTAGCAGAGGAAACAAACCGTAACAAAAGTATCTCATATGAACTGCAAATATATTTTCTTTACATACTATGTAACTTTATGAGCCAAATCGATTATGTAAAACATGAATGATAGCCTAGCACCTATACTTATAGGGAGAGAACCGCTCGGCTCTGGGCCAATGCCCCGATCCACCTCTCTGCTTTATTCTAGATTTAGCAAAACATGTATAAAACAAAATTACGAAAAAACCTGGAGATCATGAGTTTATAGGTTGAGGAATCCATTGTCTTCCCATATAATAATACATAGTAACAGTAAGAGAATAAATTAAAGAATTACCTTCCAGTCTCCGTATGGGGAATCCAAATAAAACCAGACAGCAAGATGCTATCAGCAAAAGCATTAAGCACCTTGCCATCTCTGAAAAGGATTTTTCAACTCACAATGTATTAGTAGTCTACTCTCGCTCACCAAGTTCTCAAAAAAATCTCACAATGCTCTCCAAGATCTCGTGCCCTGATTATATCCGTGCTGAAGTGACATCAGAGGAGTGACATTCTAGAATGTGACATCACAGTAAACTTGTTTACTGAACGTGTCAACGCAGTGATTCTAAAGGACTAGTTAATGTAATGAAGTTGTTAATGTAAAATGATTTGGTTGAACTATAAGTTAACCCTTTCAGTGTCGAATCATTTTGCACTTTTAATTTAAAGCTGTATTTAAATGATATATAGAATGTTCAAGTGCTCATTTGACATCACATAAAATGCCACACAACTGTAGCTACTGAAACTTTGTATAGCTTCTGTATATTTCAGTAGAAATCGGTAATTGTGACATATATCACATCTTAATAAGAAATGAGAAATATTTTTATCAGTACAAAATGAGTTTTGTGCAAATGGCAGTTCAGTGAGTTTTGGTAAATATCGATATGAAAGCAAAACAGAAAGGCCTCTCTATAGATACAAGTAAAAAAACATCAGAGAAATATCCAAATTGGGTTTACATTATATTTTAAGGAAACACGTCAGTGTAACCCTGTAGGTCTGCATTTCACGGGCATTACTAAAGTGCAGAAACTGTCAGGGGTGAGGATTTTGATGGTAAAACGTCCAGGAATGAGATGCACTGGATTTCTGACTTAATTATCCTGTTCCCATACAGATTAAATAGTGATTGAGGTTTTTTCACCTTTTCAGAGATGTCATACAAGATTTCCAGTGACCGAGCACAATTGATTATATATACGTTCATTAGTAGAGCCTCTTCTCCAGCGTCTCCTCAAATCTTTTATACTTTATTTAGTAACAGAATCATTTCATTATATAATAACTTTAATCAGGACCAATGGTGTTGTTTATTATGATTATCTGAGCGACTTTGAAGTTTAGAGCCCTTGAGTGCCAATAACCTTTGGCTGTTATAAATATATATATATATAATTTATATATTTACAACACAAAATATCACAAATGGATGTACCCAGTGACACATATAGAGTAAAATATACTTTAACCAAACACAAGAGAAACACAAAACATATGTAAGATATCAGCAACATAAAATAAATAACATAAAAATTTGTCTTTTTTTTGGCGATAGTGTTACCGGAGTCAATCAGGTTCACTTTCAATTTGGCTCTGGACCGGACACAAGCAAGGATTGTCTGAACATGAGTCTCTTCAGGAAAGGCAAACTTTATTGTGTCGTCACACAAGTGCTCACACAGGATTGAATCGCAAAGAGTGAGCCCCGTCTCCCCCCCTTACAAGGGGTCTTATACCCAAAAATACGTAATTAGGTACATCCCAATTAGCCCACCTCCCGATGACACTTTATTCCACACCACTTTTGTTAATACCTCCCATCGTTAGTACAAAGAAATTCCACATATTAGCAATAAATTGATACACTTCATGTTAGTTTGACAGTCTGTGATTTGCTGCTGTGCTTTTTCTGGGCTGTGCCCTCCTCCCTACCGGCTGTGCTTATTTGAGATAGCTTGGGGCCTGGTCTGTTCTCTATGATCTCTTTGTTTCTCTGCAAGTCTCAATGACCTTGCCCCATTCATTCATCTTCCTGTCTCTCCGTGCCAAGAACTGTCCGGATTCTGCCTCGTTTTATTGCTAGTTCCCTAATCTACCACACATTCCTAAGATTCTATGTAAGCTTCGTTTTTCACATCTAATAAAATCTATTCTATTTACTAGTGAACCAATATTCTGAACAAGATGGCTGCCTGGCTCATAGTAGCGACCATCTTTCAGCCTGATTCCACTTCATTCCCCCCTTGGCTCAAGCCTCAGGTTCTTTTCCTGTTGCTTGTAGCCATCACACTCCGCTATTCTGAAATCCTTCATACCTTAGGGGACCCTTCTTTGTCGGAAACATACCCTGTGGAATTATCAGTGGTATCTTTTGTGTTTGTGTGGGTGTCAGTGCTGTCTTGCATAGTGGCCATAAACACAGCCCTATGCGGTATGTCTGTATCCCTACAACCAAGATCACCACTATCATGTGCATCATGGATCCAATCTGTGAAATAAATCTCAAGATGGATCCAAACCATTCTCCGATTGCTCCAAACCCACGGAGTGGATTCCAGCCCTCGGCGGCAATTCTCCTTGCTGTGCCTTGCAACTGTGCTACCTTTTCTTGGTGATCTTGAATTACCTGGTAATAGTCCGGGACTTCATGTGTAGTGTTTTTAATGAAAGTACAACATTCATAGTGCATTGTCATTTCACATAATCCATTCAGAGCCGCACTGATTTGCTCAAGCGCCATGTCATGTATCATCTGTACCTTTCGTAGCTCACGCACTTCTAGATTCAGCAACTGGATATCCATGCTAGTTCTATTCAGAATTTCATCCATCAAGTTGACATAGCTATTCAATCTTTTCATCATCTCTCGTCCCCATCCAGTCCATGCTGGCAACCATGACCATATTCGATCTACTTTTGCAAACATCTCTCTTTTCGTTCTTTCAAACACCAGTGGGTACCTAGGGTGAAGTTCTGTGTTTGTGTTTGTGTCTTCTCCCCTTAGTCTCTGGATTGGGACCAACTTGGCCAAGTAACACATTCCCGTTATTGTTGGTGGAACCCATGTGTAACACACTCTCCCACAACACACCTGGTATCCCTCCTCTAGCATGAATGGTGATAGATGCAATGTTCCCTTTGCTAACTCTACCATCATTCGCCTCATTCGTCTCGTTGTTTCTAGTACACTCTGCTTCCCATCAGACTCTCTCGTAATCACTCCTTCTTGTTCACTTGTGAGTTTTCTGCACTGTATGTATAGAAAATTTAACTGTTCCTTTGTGTCAATTGTGTATATGTATGATGTCCAATTAAATTTACTTGAATAACACCCTTCCTTCTTATGTGTGTCCCTATCTGGTCCTATTTGGAAACACCACTCTGGGGGATATATGTACCCTATTATAGGATATCCGGACTCATATCCTTCTGGTCGTTGCATAGGTGGCCTGAAAGGGTGTATTGTGATATTCCCTGATGCAAACACACTCAGATTCATTGGAACAGAAGCAAATGGGATATGGATTGTCTCTGGGTGCATTCTGCTGCACACCCAACATGTCTTTTGTCCAGACTTTTTGGCATAGTCATATTTAAATTGCACAAGCAAATGTCCTCTTGGCAAAATCTCAGATGTCACTTCTCGTTTTTGTCTCCACATGGTACGGTTCTCCATCACTGGGTGTGTACCATTCCAGATATGGGAAATATCCACTTTCCCAGCGATACCTGTACAATTGGATCATGCTCCACGCGAGAGTCCATAAATCAAATTTGCAAGATACAAAATCAGCACCACAAATGCCCCGAATGTCAGAATCCTTGGGCAATTCTTTTCACAGTCACATAAACCCAATCCCTCCCCACCGGAATTTCAAAAGTAAAGAACATTTCTGGATGATCAAGGGTGGGGGCCGGGCCCCTAAAAAGCACCCTGTGGGTATCCCCCGTTGGCGGGTGGTCAGGACCTGTGCCCATCAAAACACCCACTTGTTGATCCTCTGAATTATCTGGGTTAGGATAATTTAGGTGCTCGTGGCTGTGGTCTTTGTCAGCTTCAGCCTCAGTGGGTTGGTCTCGTTGGTAACGACCTTCCATGCTGGTTCAGGACTGGCTGCAGCTACTTTTACTCTGGAGTGATGTATCCACGGGACCACTTCGGCAACCTTTACTGCTGTAGGGGTTGATAACAGAACAATATAAGGACCTCTCCATTTTGGACCCAGTGGATCATTTTTCCACTCTTTTACCCATACTGTGTCACCCGGACAATACTTATGCAGTGGAGGATATAGAAAGTGAGGTATATTATCCCCCACCCAAGTATTCAATTTCTGCATTGATTTCCCCAACAACACAACCTGATCATTTAGTTTAGTTTCTCCCAATGCCCGAAGGTCCCCCCTTAGTCCATTAATCAGAGGGGTTGGCCGCCCGAACATAAGTTCGTACGGACTTAGCTTCAATTGGGGGGTTGGTCTGCACCTAATGTGCAAAAGGACTATCGGCAGCAAGTCCAACCAGCCCAGTGACGTCTCTTGGCACAGTTTGGACATCAAAGTCTTTAGGGTGCGGTTCATTCTCTCGACTTTTCCCGAGCTTTGGGGCCTGTAGGCAGTATGTAGCTTCCAGGTAATACCCAGTAGCCGGGCGAGTTGCTGTAGACAGTTCTGTATAAATGCAGGGCCATTGTCCGACCCTATTTCGAGTGGAAGTCCATAACGTGGTATTATTTCTTTCATCAGACTCTTTACCACCTCTGTGGTCTTTTCAGTTCTCGTTGGGAAAGCTTCCACCCCTCCTGTTAAAGTGCACACCATCACCAGTAAATATTTGTATCCTTTGCAGGGTGGCAGCACTGTAAAGTCTATTTGTAATGATGCCATTGGGGATAGCCCGATTGGCTGTTTCCCTGGAGGTTGAGATGGGCCTGTTCTTGGGTTATTTTTGGCACATGTTACACACTGCTGGGCTATTGCTTTGCAGATTACTGACAATCCTGGTACATAGAAATGTGGCTCCAACTGCTGCTCCATCATTTCTCTTCCTCCATGGGTACTTGCGTGTAGTGCTCTTACGATTTCAGGAGCCAAAGTTGCTGGTAGGACTATTTGTCCATTCTTCAACTGGAACCATCCATCTTCTCCATATCCTCCTGGTTCTTCTGTCAGCCATTTCTTTTCTTTCTCTGAGTACACAGGTGTCCATTCACTCAGTGGCGCCGGTAGGAGTGCAGCCACCACTGGTTTTGCCTTGTATTGTGCCAATTCTTCATGACTTCCCCAGATGAATTCTTCTTTTGGGAAATAGTATCGCCATGCGAAGAACAGTAGATCTTGTCTGTCCTGTGAATCTCTTACTGCTGGTATGAAAAAGTTCACTGCACTTTTCTTCATTCTTGGCAGTCTGTTCTTGATAAGGATCTCCTTGAGGAAGAACCTCACCAACGGGGCTTGGTATTCTTCTGCTCCCAATTCTCCCAGACTGTGCAGTATTCGTGTGATTCGTAGATTATTGTGAGGATTAATTGTCAAATTTTCAAAACGTGAAGCAAAATTTTCTGCTCGTTCAGCTTCAGTTATTTCTTTGTCTTCTTCACACTCCGCCATTATTTTTACGCCGAAGAATTTCAACATCATTTTGTAAGCTCTGCGTAGTCTTTGCTGAACTTCTGAGGTGTCAATCATCAGGCGTGTTTCTTTCGGATTCAGAGGAGTGGAATAGAAATTTCGGCCTTGTGTTTGAATTGGGAAAAGCCATTGGATGTAATCATGATTGAGTTCTAACAGTTCACAATCATCTTGCCATTTGTGCAACATTATTTCAATGAATTCGCCTTTGGGTTCAAATTTTCTCCAATTCATGTAGAACTCGTAATTTGGCATGGGAGGTTGAGGTTCTTGCTTGCAGAGTAAGACTTTGGCTTGCTCAATTGTTGGCGGTGGTTTTGCAGCTGCTTTTGCGGCCTGGTCTGCTCGTCTGTTGCCTTTTGGAATTTCATCATGGCCTTTTTGGTGGCCACGACAGTGCATGATGCTGACAGCACTTGGTTTCCATACAGCTTCCAGGAGGGCCGCGATTTCAGCTGCATACTTGATTTGTTGTCCCGAGGACTTGAGTAGGCCTCTTTCTTTGTAGAGTGCACCATGTGCATGGACTGTCATGAAAGCATATTTGGAATCAGTGTAGATATTTACTCTCTTGCCTTCTGAGATTTCTAGAGCTCTGGTTAGGGCAGTTATTTCAGCCAATTGTGCAGATGTGTGGCCTGGCAGTGGCTTTGCTTCGATAATTTCTTCTGCTGAGACTACTGCATAGCCGGAGACTTTCTTCCCATCATCCATGTAACTGCTACCATCGGTGAATAGCTGTAGATCGTATTTGTCTAGGGGTACATCTTTCAAATCTGGCCTGCTACTGAACACTTCTTCCATAACTTGGAGGCATTCATGATCTGGATCCTCTTCACAGTCAGGCAGTAAAGTAGCAGGGTTCAAGGTAGCGATGAGGTCCAAATGAACCCGTGGGTTTTCACACATCATGGCTTGGTACTTCGTCATCCGACTGTTACTGAACCAGTAGCCTCCTTTCACATCCAGCAGAGCCTTGACAGCGTGGGGCACCTTGACATGAAGAACTTGTCCAAGGGTCAGCTTGTCTGCTTCTGCTATCAGCATTGCGGTGGCTGCCACTGCTTTCAGACATGGGGGTAGGCCGCAAGCCACAGGGTCGAGTTGCTTGGAGAGATAGGCCACAGGCCTCAGCCAAGAGCCGAAGCTCTGGACCAATACTCCTGTTGCTGTTTGGTTATGTTCATGCACGAACAGCTGGAAGGGCTTGCTATGATCTGGCAGGCCCAGTGCAGGAGCCTCCATTAGCAGGGTTTTTAATTTCAGGAAAGCTGCTTCTTTCTCTTCTTTCCAGTGAAAGGGGTCTTGTTCTCCCCCCTTGGTGGCTTGATGAAGGGGCTTGGCAATATCTGCGAAGTTGGGGATCCACAGGCGGCAGAAGCCTGCAGCTCCCAGAAACTCACAGACTTGTCTTCTGGTCTTTGGTTGGGGTATGCGGCACACTGCTTCTTTTCTCTCTGCCCCCAGTGCACGTTTGGTACCTGTTAACTGGAATCCCAGGTATTTTACACTTTGTTTGCATATTTGTGCTTTCTATCTTGAAACTCTGTAACCTGCTTGGCACAGCAGATACAGCAGGGCTTTTGTGGCAGATAAACAGTCTTTTTCTGTGGGGGAAGCCAGTAATAAATCAACATATTGGAGTAACACAACTTTGTCTGGCTGAGCGTTGAAGGCGAGGAGATCTTGGCTGAGCGCGCAACCGAAAATCGTGGGCGAGTTTTTGAAACCTTGATGGAGGCGTGTCCACATCATTTGATGGCGCGCCCCCGTGGTGGACTCTTCCCACTGAAATGCAAAAATGCGCTGGCTTGCTGGAGCCAGACGGATGCAAAAGAAAGCGTCTTTTAAATCAAGCACTGTGTAATATTTTGTCTCTCCGGGAATTAATGCCAGCAAATTATATGGATTAGGATCCACAGGGTGTAGAGTTACTGTGGCCTCGTTGACAGCCCGTAAATCTTGGATGGGGCGGTACTCCTGTGTGCCCTCTTTCAGTACTGGCAGTAGGGGTGTGTTCCACGGTGACACGCAGAATTTCAATATACCGTGATCTTTAAGTCTCTGTAAATGTATCTGTATATTCTGCTTGGCTTTCTGTGGGATATGATATTGTCTTAGGGCCACAGGTGTTGCACCGGGCTTTAATTCCACGTATACCGGGGGTATGTTTATGGCAAGTCCGGGTGGGTTTTCCTCCGCCCATACCCCAGGAATTTCAAGGAGTAGTGCATACGGGTCCGGCGCGGCAGGCGGAGTAGATGCCGTGCGCCATTCTTCCTCCCTTGGCATAATAACTGCGATTTTCACAGACTGGGGGTGCTGGCTGGCTGGGTTATGCTGCCGAGCAGAGCCGCCACTCTCGGGCAGGTCTAATTGAGCGTGACCCCCGGGAAGGAAAGTAATTTGGGCTTGCAATTTGCAAAGAATATCCCGCCCTAGGAGCTGGATGGGACATTCGGGCATATACAAAAATTCATGTTCAACATTATGCCCACCCACACTACATTTTCTAGAAGCAAGAAAAGGATATTTAGCAGACACTCCCATTGCTCCCATGATATCAACCTCATTTCCCATTGGGGGTGCAATTTGCTTTGTTACAACAGAATATTTGGCACCGGTATCAACCATAAAAATTTCATCTTTATTTCCCACTCTCATAGTGACCGTGGGCTCGTGGTTACCGAGCGGGATGGGCCCAGGTCCTTGTCAATATGCATCCTGCCCTTCAAATGATGTTCCCGCCAGTCCCACAAACCCTGCTCCGGCATCCTCATTTCTCTCATACCTGCCGTTCGTTACCTGGCCATTAGAGGCTTGACCTCCCGCTTCCCCAGACTCCCCTTGCCCCCCAAATTTAGCCAAAAATGCAGGGCAATCATTTTTCCAGTGACCTTCACGCCGGCACCAGGCGCACTGGTTGGGTCCTAGGGGTTCCCTAGGGGCTCCCCTACCTCTTCCTCTAGCCCCCCTACCCCTTGCCCTCCCTCTATCTGGGCCACCTCGTCCTCCACCAATTCCCATATATCCGACCACCCCGGTATGTCCCTTCTGTTTCTTTATCTCCTCTAGATCCCGGTTATGATACACCTTATTAGCAATCTCAACTAATTCACTAATACCTTTCCCCAAAAACCCATCTATTCTCTGTATTTTGTTCCGTATATCCCTCTGTGATTGTCCCACAAACGAAGAATTAATTAACCTCTGGTTCTCCGCTGCTTCAGGATCAATAGGACTATACATCCTGTACGCATCCAGTAATCTCTCTAGAAACGCACTTGGGGATTCCTTAACTTCTTGTATCACATCTGCTATTTTTCCCATATTTGTGGGCTTCTTCCCTCCCGCTTTAACACCCATTATTACCGCTGTTCTATATGTCTGCAGATGGGCAATACCTTCAGGTGTGTTGTACGGCCACTTAGGATCTGTTTTGGGGTAGTGTTCCTCTGCCCACGCTTCTGGCTGGGGCTTAGCATCTGCTACGGCTTGGGCAAATAAAATCTTTTGCGCGCTACTATTTATTCGGGCTCTTTCTTCTGTGGTAAACATTGTCAACATTAATTGCTGACAATCTGCCCATGTGGGGTTATGTGTGAGCATAACTGACTCTATCATACTGGCCACTGCTGCGGGATTTGTGGAATACAGTGGTGTAGGTGTTTTCCAGTTAAAAAGATCTGTTGTGAATGGGACGTATGTGTATTGCATTGGCCCCGGTGCCCCATCGGCTAATGGGGGGCCTGGCACCTCCCGCAAGGGCATCTGCATAGCGCTCTGGTAGGGATTGTGTTGGTATAGATCCCGGGGTCTATGTATATTATTCGCTGCGCGTGTGGTAACTCCCTGTTTCTCATCTCCCTTTTCACTATCACCATCCCCATGGGGTACTAATTTATATATGCTCCCATCGGGCATCTCAATCTTCTCTGGTGGAGCCTCTCTGTCCCCTCCACCCGCTGCACCCTGCTCCTCTTCTGCAGTCCCGCGGGACGGAGCTGACCGAGGCACAGCAGCTGCCCGCTCCCCCCTCTCCGCCTGCGCAATCGCGGCACTCAAATCTTCTCTAGCTGCCCCATAACACGATGGATAAGGTGGGGGCAAAACATCACTCTCTTCCGGTTGTTCCACCAACACCGGTCTATCTCTCTCCTCACAATTTGGGGGTACTTGCTTCTTATTTTTCCCCGCTACCATTATAAAATGGCTCTTATCTCTTATACAGTATCTCCATATATCTATATACGGGTACTGTTCAGGATGTCCGTATTGCTCGGTGACTTGGGAATGCACTTTCTGCACAAGCTCCGGGTCCATTGACCCCTGCTCTGGCCATTCTGGAACTAACATTGGCCATAGAACTGTACACATTAATCTCAGCTTCTCCTTTGTCAATTCTACACCATAGTCATGTGTTGTATATAACACCCCAAAATTCCGCACCATATATTCCAGGGGCGTCTCACCCTCTTTCACCTTCTTGGGCTTGGATGACCGTTACCCATTGTTACTCTTGGAAACAGTACCCTTTTACAATACAGATAGAATCTACAGTCTGATACTTCAGCCAACAATTCTTTCGTGTCGGGGACGCTTCCTCCGTCAGTAGCCGACTGCAGTCGCCTGAGCCGGAACCGTACCTCGGGAGTCAACTCTCGTATTTGCTTCCTCGCGGAGCAAGTAGGCGCGCGTTCACTCACAGCACTCGAATCAATTCATTCACAGCACATACTGTATCAGATACTTTCAGCACATAACAAAACATAAACACTTCAACTCTTTCTACTAGCCGAGGGTACTCAGTCCCTCCTCTGTGGCTCCTTATACCCCGTAATTTGAACTCTAACTCTTGCCTGCTTGTGTCTATGTGCACCCCGTTCTATAACTACACTCCCGTCTGCAATTCCAATTTGCCTATGGATAATCTACCCACCCGGCACCACTATCTCTGCAGCTACCGCTGGCTTCAATAAGCCCTCTTCACTACACGACGTACACACTAGCACTGACTCAGGGCTCTAAGCCCAGTCACAGAAATCCCTCCTCCTTTCCTTTTATCCACGTGGTGAAGCTTTGTTTACAAACACTGACTATGACTATGCAACTCCACGTGGCTACTCTCTCCCTCTCTTACAGAACTACCCTTTGGTTGGCATCCAATTTCCCCGAATCCAGACACGCGCTAGCCACTCTGGCTCCTTTGCATTGTCCGTGTTATCAGCGGCGGGCTAGGTATCCCAACGAGACCGTGGCCATCGGGTCTCCTTATCCGTCTATCTCAGTCGGACGTTCCCTTAGATACCGGTATCTCCTTCAGACATACAAACATAGAAGACACTTTACCTATCGCCGGCGCTGCTCGCTGTTTCCTGAGACTCGATGGTGTCCCAGGTTCCCGGGGGCCGGGAGTCCGTTTGGGACGAGACGAGGTCCACTGAACAGGAAATCCTGCTTGGCGCCTGCAGATGTCAGCTCACCTTCAACGGACGCCCAACCGACGGGATACTTGCACCTGCAGTCAACCGCCACAGTGTGTTCAGCAGCCGTTGCCTGTGCCGGAAAGGGCGATCATCCCGGCTATCGAGCCCCCAAAAATGTTACCGGAGTCAATCAGGTTCACTTTCAATTTGGCGCCGGACCGGACACAAGCAAGTATTGTCTGAACACGAGTCTCTTCAGGAAAGGCAAACTTTATTGTGTCGTCACACAAGTGCTCACACAGGATTGAATCGCAAAGAGTGAGCCCCGTCTCCCCCCTTACAAGGGGTCTTATACCCAAAAATACGTAATTAGGTACATCCCAATTAGCCCACCTCCCGATGACACTTTATTCCACCCCACGTGGGTTAATACCTCCCATCGTTAGTACAAAGAAATTCCACATATTAGCAATAAATTGATACACTTCATGTTAGTTTGACAGTCTGTGATTTGCTGCTGTGCTTTTTCTGGGCTGTGCCCTCCTCCCTACCGGCTGTGTTTATTTGAGATAGCTTGGGGCCTGGTCTGTTCTCTACGATCTCTTTGTTTCTCTGCAAGTCTCAATGACCTTGCCCCATTCATTCATCTTCCTGTCTCTCCGTGCCAAGAACTGGCCGGATTCTGCCTCGTTTTATTGCTAGTTCCCTAATCTACCACACATTCCTAAGATTCTATGTAAGCTTCGTTTTTCACATCTAATAAAATCTATTCTATTTACTAGTGAACCAATATTCTGAACAAGATGGCTGCCTGGCTCATAGTAGCGACCATCTTTCAGCCTGATTCCACTTCAATAGTGTCCCACTCACTTGGGGTAGGGGGGTGGCGTGTATATACAGTATATATATATATATGTATATATAAATGTATATCTCTCTCTTTTTATATATATATATATATATATATATATATGAGAGAGAGAGAGATTACATATTTAGATATATGGTTAGGTATAATAAGTTCTCTTTACTTTTGTCCATGGTGAAAATTTTCAGTTGTTTTTGGAAATATCTCAATCCAAATGAAATATATAGGACTAGGGTTAGGGTTACTATTTCTTCTTAGAGAAACAAGTTATGGCATGAAAAAAGCTCCAAAAAAGTTGTGTGTTTTACTGTTATCATATAGGTATACAGCTACAAAGGCAGCAATAGATCCTCCTACTTACTGTCTGTAGATACAAGTATAAAAGTCCCAAGTGCAATATGTCATGTATATCAAATTTAATGGCACTTATACTTATGATATTCCAGATATTCTAGTGCCAAAACCAAGTCTACTTGCAACACAAATGTGATAGTTCACTCTCGTGTATCCCAATATCAACAGGGAGGAAAACGGAAAATAAAATACTTAAAATCAGCTTTCTGTATCTTCCTAGTTCCTCAAATTTCCTATTTCCTCAAAGGAAAGCACAAGCACACTTATAGGACAATACGTCCTTATAGGTCACGGATGGTAGTGCCCAAACTGGATCGCTGAACGTATGGGTCTTAAAGTGCCAACCATGCAATTAATCCTGAATACTGATAATCTGTTTTTGAATAACACTTCATATGACTGCCTTAACTAGTTATGTGCTTAAGTCTTAGAAGAAAAATGCACTATAAGAAGTTTTACACGTCAGTGTCTAATCATAGTTTCTATGGTGACAAACAAGACCCTCCGATTTGGGCATATGAATGGAACTGCTAAAAAGACTTCAGACCCCAGATACATGTGTACCCAGACCACAGACCCATACATACCCAGACACAGACCCCAGATTCATGTATATCCAGACACAGATCCCAGATACATGTGTACCCATACTCCAGATTCATGTATACCAAGACACAGACCCCAGATACATGTATACCCAGACACAGGCGCCAAATACATGTATATCCAGACACAAACCCCAGATACATGTATACCCAGACACAGACCCCAGACACATGTATACCCAGAGAGGTCCCAGATACATGTATACCCAGACAGACGGGCAGATACATGTATACCTAGACATAGACTCCAGATACATGTATACCCACACCACAGATACATATATACCCAGACACAGACCCCACATATATGTATACCTAGACACAGACCCACGTTTTTTTCACCTTGCCTTCCATCAGAACGTACGTCTGTTGTGCACAGTCCGCACAAAATGACGGACTCGCGTTAAAAATTACATTGCGCTCACTGATTTCTGCGTGCAACGGTACTTTGCGCGCATTTTTGCACGTTGGTTTTACGAGCGCAATTTCCCGACGGATGAAAAAATGCCCGAGGACTGTAATTCCAGAGGTGATTTTCGTGCGTTAACGTTTAACGCTTTGCGCAAAAAAACACGCGTTTGCCGTGCGTTTTTGCGTTAAGAAAGTAATAGGGCCCTGCGCGTGTGGAGCAGTCACACAATATGGATAGCAGTTCCAGTTATAAGTATTTATAAAGCGCTAACAAGTTCTGTAGCGCAGTACAATGGGAGAGACAGAATAAGAAGTATACATGCAAGTTAAACACACAGAACAGTAGGCGAGAAGACCCTGCTGGAGCACTTACAATCTTAAGAGGCGAGAGGATCCTGCTCCATATCTTAAAATTTAAGAGGAGAGAGGACCCTGCACCACAGCTTAAAATCTAAGAGGATAGGGACCCTGTTCCAGAGTTTACAATCTAAAAGAGAGATTACCCTGCACTAGAGTTTACAATTTAAGAGAGAGAGGACCCTGCACCAGAGCTTACAATCTAAGAGAGGGGACCCTGCACCAGAGCTTACAATCTAAGAGAGAGAGGACCCTGCACTAGAGCTTACAATCTAAGAGAGAGAGGACCCTGCACTAGAGCTTACAATCTAAGAGAGAGAGGGGGACCCTGCAACAGAGTTTACAATCTAAGAGAGGGGACCCTGCAACAGAGCTTCCAACCTAAGAGAGGGGACCCTGCAACAGAGCTTACAACCTGAGAGAGAGGACCCTGCACCAGAGTTTACAATCTAAGAGGAGAGGGGACCCTGCCACCAGAGATTACAATCTAAGAGGAGAGGGGACCCTCTTCCAAAGCTTACATTCTAAGAGATAGAGGACCCTGCACTAGAGCTTATGTAACCGGCCTACACCCTCACTGCCCGTTCGTATGGACTCTGCGTTGTGTTTTGTGGTGTTGTTGAGCATCAAAGATGAGACCGGCAACTGGATCGCTGGGAACATGCGATTTTAATCTGACTAAAACATATATAAAACATGGCAATGAGAATATCCTTTGTGTCATCCACCTCACGCAGCTGCCTCGTTATCTGAGGGATGAGTAATATAGTCACATTACAATACAATAAATATATACATATATACAAAAAAAGAAAATACATAAATTCAACAGGAAAATACATATAAAACATAAAAATGGGAATAAAACAAATCATACCTGAATAAAACATATATAAAACATGGCAATGAGAATATCTTCTGTGACATCCACCTACAGACACCAAGCATAGGATTAGCACAGGTTATCACTTGTTGTGCTGATATTTTACACTCAAAGCCCTGTTCTAAACAATAGAGCGGTTTTATTCTGCACACATGAACCTCCTAGAGGAACTAACATAACTACACATACAAAAGGGTTAAATCTAAACACAAAAAAACTTTTGGGAGAACTTTTGCATGGGTTTAGAACTGTAAGGGAAGAGAATGTGAGAGCTCTTCATTACACCTCCTACCTCACGCAGCTGCCTCATGATCTGGAGGGCTGAGGGAAAAGCCCGGTTCACAGGGGATGAGGTCATGCCTCCTTAGCATAATAGCATTAACTCCTCAACGGCTGCACAAAATTAAAACAAACCAAAAGCTTTCTTTGGGTGAGACATTCACAATAATACAGGAGTTTCTCTAAAATGGGGGATATTAGGGGAATTAACACATACTGTGCTCTTAAAGAGACACACATATTTACATCGGTTACATTCACCCCTCTTGAATTTCGCTAATATCTTGACCATTTAACACACAATGGTCCTACTGAACCAGACTTAAACGAATCGTATTCGCCGTTCAACATAAAGTTACCTACTTTATAGGTTAAGGAACACCTAAGGTTAATCAAGTCCTAGATATCCTTAGAACAACATGTTGCCTTGTACAACATATCATGGTCTGGTACAGAATACTTTGCATGAAATTCACAAATTTCTTATACATTTTCTTTACTCATATAACATTTACCCTTTCTTTGGTATGATATATTAGATATTTACTGAAACATTTAAAATAAATGAACGGATTGATCCTGACCTTTTTATTAGGGATGGGCCCACTCTCTGAATGTTTATTGACTTCTGAGTCAAAGATTCAATTAAACGACTGACCTTCTTTACTACCCTCCCTGTACGGGTTTTAACACTCTGTGTGTCAGTAGGAGTTGGTACTTGTGTGTCAGGATTACTAGTAACGTGAGAGTCATTCACGTTTTCTGGTTGTGCACTAGAGTCATTGACAGGAGGTTCAGCCTCTGCACTTGGTATTTGATCAGAACGAGCTACAATGTTCTCAATTTCATTCTCTTCAGGACTCTGTTCATAATCAGGTTTTTCACTATCCATTGAGTGATCGGATTCTAAAACATTGTCATCTGCAAAATCTTGGTTTTCAGTTTCTTCCGCGCTATCAGAACTTTCCTCTTCCAATTGGTCAGACAACTCAAATGAACAAGACTCATTCTCTGTATCTTCAACGTTGGACTGTATGTTCTCAACACTTTGATGTGGTTCAACTGGTAAGAAACTTATATCTAGCATAAGATTTCGATGAACTACTCTTGATTTGCCTTCTTCATCGATCAGTTTGTATACATTGGTTTGTAGATTCCTTCACAGTGTAGACAGTTGGATCCCACTTATCTGCAAGTTTCCTCTTTCCTCTTTCGCTTTTGTTTGCTAGAAGCACTCGATCTCCAATGTTGAGATATGTACCCTTGATTCTACGGTTGTAACACTTGGCTTACTTCTTCTGTTGTTTTTCAGTATGTTTCTGAGCTATATGTGCTGCTTCATGAAGGTATGATATGAGTGAATTTACATAGCTGCTATAATCTACAATTACAGGATCATGTAACACTTGTCCGAACATGACATCAATAGGTAACTTTGGTAAATGGCCAAACATAAGCTGAAATGGAGCATAACCTCTGGTCTCGTGCACTGTTGCATTATAAGTGAAAGTCAGAGTCTGTATCTGCTCAGGCCAATTATGTTTCTCTTTGAGCGGTAAAGATCAAAGCATACTGCCTAAAGTTCTATTTAAAAGTTCTATTTAAGCATTTAACGTACTCCCTTATGTCGTGTTCCATCTTCGGCCAGAAAAACCGCTGTTGGGCAAGCTGGAAAGTTCTTGACTGTCCCTGATGTCCAGCCAAATCATGTACACCGGTCAAAACTTTAGACTTGAGACTCGAAGGAATGACAAGTTGGAATCTCTTATGTTTACTTAAGGGGTCTTTAGAGACGCGGTAGACTACTCCATCTTGAATCTTCAACCGATCCCATTGCTTGAGAAGGACTGAAACTCTGAAATTCATTCTAGCTCTCTCTCTTCTTGATGGTCATTTCTTAAGATTCAAATAAGGCATAATCTTCGAAATTACTGGGTCTGACTCTTGACATTGTTGAATCTCCTCAAGAGGGATTGCCGAATTGGTATCACACGCAGACGTTGCGGTGCTCTGGATGGACTGGATTGCTTGCATGGCTCTCAGTTCAGTTACCGTCTCCCACTGATCGTGAAGGTTCAACTGAGACCTAACCGTTGCTTGATCACAGGATGTCGGGTTCAACTGAAGTGACGCTTGCTGACTGTTCACCTGTAAGCGGAAGGTATCTTGAACTCCATCGTGATCGACGTCTTCAGCCTCAGCAAGTAACCGGTGATATCGCTCCAATATCAGCCTCTGGCTGACAGTTTTCACAAGAGGATCACGACTCAGAGCGTCGGCTACAATATTCTTCCTTCCAGCGATGTGCTTCAGGTCAAAGGTGTATCCAGAAAGCTTAGACACGCAACGCTGCTCACAGGCATCGAGTTTGGCCTTGGTCAGTATATAAGTGAGCGGATTGTTATCCGTCCATACGGTGAACGTTTGACCTTTCAACCAATGACTGAACTTCTCGCACACACTCCACTTCAAAGCTAAAAATTCTAGCTTGTGTGCTGGATACCTCTTCTGAGAGTTACTTAAAGCCTTACTTGCAAACGCAATGGGACGTTCCTTCTCCTCGCCTGCTGGTATCTGGGACAAGACAGTGCCAAGTCCATCCAAGGAGGCATCGATTGACAAAATTAATGGCAGCGAAAAGTCAGGATGTGTTAAGACTACGCTATGTAATAGGCACTCCTTCAACTTAGAAAGGGCTTCATCACACTCTGGAGTTCAGTCAGTTGACTTCAGCTTTCTGTAAGTGCCTGCTTTAACTTCTGCTTTGCCCTTTGTTCTTCTCTTCTGTCCTTTTGTAAGGGAAAAGAGTGGCTTAGCTATGGACGAACAGTTTGGGATAAAATGTTGGTAATAGAGGATCATTCCCAAAACGGACTTGATTCTTCGTACAGACATTGTGCATCCATCGTCTTCCATAAGATCAGATTTTGACAGTTTGGCAATGACTTCTACCTTTGAAGGATCAACAGAAACTCCATCTTCATCGATGATGTGTCCACAGATGCCTGCATCAGATGACACTTTTTCGGACTTAATTTAAGATTGTAGTCCCTCAATCGCTGAAACACCATCTCCAGCCGCTCCAAAGCTTCTTCCTCATTGTGTGCAAATACTAACAAGTCATCCAAGTAACACAGCAGGCTACTGAAATTCAAATCTCCAAAAATACTCATCATCATCCGCATGAAGGACGCTGGACTATTACACAGTCCCTGAGGCATTCTGTTGTACTCATGGAGTCCTACTGGAGTCGTGAAAGCTGTGTATTTCTTATCCTCTTCAGCCATGGGGATGTTATAAAAGCCTGATGTTAGATCCATAGTGCTGAAGAGTGTATTTCCGCCCAAAGCGACCTGACAGTCTGACTGATGTGGGAGTGCGTGTGCATCCTTGATAGTTCTAGCGTTCAACCATCTGAAATCTGTGCAAATTCTCAGCCCACCATCCTTCTTCCAAACGAGTACCAAAGGAGAAGCATATTCACTCACTGATTTTCGAATTATTCCTTGCTCCTCCATTTCGGAAAGAACCTGGTGTAGCATTTGGTAGTGAGCAGGTGGTACTCGACGGTATGGCAAACGGAACGGACGACCATCTGTTAAACGGATACGGTGCACGAAGTCTCTAACTTCTCCACAATCCAAGGCATGTTTTGAGAAAACATCATGGTAGTTTTCAAGCAACTGAACAAGCTTGGCTTTGGCTGTATTTCCAACAGAGCAAGAATCGATGTCAAGGTCATTAAGGCCTACAGCATTTAGTCTCTTCTTGAGATCATTCATAGAACTGGGTTGAGGATTACTCTCAGGTGTGAGCACTTGAGTGTGACTGTAACTCTGTAGCAGTTCAAAATCTTCCACAGCCAAACATGGGGATACATCTGCAAGTTTGCAATTCCTCCTGAGAGTAACCGGCTTGTCTGATAAGTTGGTAACTTTAAAAGGGACCCAATAGTCTCCCCACAGCGGTGTGACGACATGACCAATCATTATATTTCATGGCATAGTCCTGGAAGAAGTAGCTTCCACAATTACTGTGCTTCCTGGTGACTTAACAGAATTACTCGGCAACCGTCCCCAGACAAGGTGTTCTTGTTTAGCTGCTAAAGTGACGGACTGTTGAAGCTTGACTGTTCCTACTTTATCTGGAGGCTTCTCACCCCTCCAACGACATGTATTCGCCATAACGTCCAAAAATTGTTCGCAAAAAGGAGATGATTCTGTTGCATTGTTAGAAGGTATCCTCCAGTAGTCAACACTAATCTTCATCCTGTGCATCAGGAACTTGATCACGTTGGTACCGATGATCAAGTCGTCCCTTTGTCCGGGCACGACTAAAACAGGAACCATATACAGTTGTGTTCAAAATTATTCAACCCCCAATGCTGTAAAGGGTTTTAGGGAATTTAGTGTACATTTGTAATTGTATTCAGAATGAAATCCTACAAGGACTTTTTAAAGAACCATATGCAACTAAAATGACATCAATTGGTTTTGTAATACAGTAGTAAATGTTTCTTTTGTGAATTCTTCATTGACACAATTATTCAACCCCTTCAAGACTACCACTCTGAAGAACAGAGGTTCATTCAAGTGTTTTCAATCAGGTATTGAAAACACCTGTGGATGTCACGGAGCAGCAATAAAGCATAATAAGCACCAATTAGGCAGCTTTAAAATGACTGTGATACTCAGCTCCTTCTAGACATTTACTGGTGTGGTTACAAACATGGTGAAGTCAAGAGAATGGTCCAGGAAGACAAGAGAAGAGGTGATTACTCTTCACAGGAAGGGCAATGGCTATAAGAAGATTGCAAAGATGTTAAACATACCAAGAGAGACCATAGGAAGCATCATTCGCAAATTCAAGGCAAAGGGCACTGTTGAAACGCTACCTGGTCGTGGCAGAAAGAAGATGCTGACTTCGACTGCTGTGCGCTACCTGAAGCGTAGAGTGGAGAAAAGTCCCCGTGTGACTGCTGAGGAACTGAGAAAAGATTTGTCAGATGTGGGTACTGAAGTTTCAGCTCAGACAATACGGCGCACACTGCGTAATGAAGGCCTCCATGCCAGAACTCCCAGGCGCACCCCCTTGCTGTCTCCAAAGAATAAGAAGAGTCGACTGCAGTATGCCAAAAGTCATGTGGACAAACCACAGAAGTTTTGGGATAGTGTTCTGTGGACTGATGAAACAAAATTAGAACTGTTTGGGCCCATGGATCAACGCTATGTTTGGAGGAGGAAGAACAAGGCCTATGAAGAAAAGAACACCTTGCCTACTGTGAAGCATGGCGGGGGGTCAATCATGCTTTGGGGCTGTTTTGCTTCTGCAGGTACAGGGAAGCTTCAGCGTGTGCAAGGTACCATGAATTCTCTTCAGTACCAGGAGATATTGGATGACAATGTGATGCAGTCCGTCACAAACCTGAGGCTTGGGAGACGTTGGACCTTTCAACAGGACAATGATCCCAAGCATACCTCCAAGTCCACTAGAGCATGGTTGCAGATTAAAGGCTGGAACATTTTGGAGTGGCCATCGCAGTCACCTGACTTAAATCCGATTGAGAACCTCTGGTGGGACTTAAAGAAAGCAGTTGCAGTGCGCAAGCCTAAGAATGTGACTGAACTGGAGGCTTTTGCCCATGACGAATGGGCGAAGATACCCGTAGATCGCTGCAAGACACTTGTGTCAAGCTATGCTTCACATTTAAAAGCTGTTATAACTGTAAAAGGATGTTGTACTAAGTACTAAGATTGAATGTCACTTGGGGGTTGAATAAAACTGATAATGATGTGAGCACAGAAAAGACATTTGTGGTTATTTCATTATAAATGTTATGTTATATTTGTCTGACCTACACGTGCCTCTTTGATTTAATTGTAAGCAAGATGACTGAATGATCAAAATCAATGTCAAACTGGCCAAAACACTCAATTTCAGTGGGGGTTGAATAATTTTGAACACAACTGTATCTCTCACCGTACACTTTCAGTTCAACTTCATATATACATTTGGGTTTGGTTGCTTTACCTCCACATCCTATTAGCATAATCTCTTGTGACATTGCTGTAGACTCCTGCAGCACCTTCTCACTCAGCATCTTCTTTTCTGCTTCCTCACTGAAGGTACACGCCATAGATCCTGAGTCTAACATTCCCATCATCTGGAATTTGTTACTGACACAAACAGTTGCATAAAATAATTCGTTAAACGCTTCAAGAGTCTGCATATTCTGTGCAATCACTTTGACTTCAGTCGGTGCTTGTGCACATGCGCTCTCATATACTTGTTTGATATCTGTGGTTCTGAGGGTTTGTTCTGCCCTACCCACACGTCCCCTCTCCAGGTGTGAGTTGCTTAGTTTAAAGCTGGTGCATTCGGAGACGACTGAGCAAACCGTTTGTTATTGCTGAACTGAACATTTGCACAATCCCTACGTGTGTGATCAGAATTGTAACAGCTGAAGCATAATCGATGTCATCGACAGTGTGCTAGAGTCGAATGTTCGTGTGACTGACAGACCTTACATGCTCTCATAGATGGTTGGCTCGGTCGAAGATGTTTTGATTCTGCTTGGCTGTTCTGAGACAATGCACGGTCAAGCAAACTTATCAGTGTCTTCATGCAGTTTTCATCATTCTGTGGAAAAGACTGAGCACTAGCATTAGCTCTGTCTGTTGATATAACAGGAAAATCACTGTTCACAATTTCGCTCTCATTAAGTGACTGGGAATGAACTGCGGCTTTTCTCACAACAGCACTGCGCTTAGATTTAACTGTTAACTGTCCTTTTAGTTCAATTTGGTACCTATCGACATGTTCTTGTACCTCACTTGCTGTGCATTTATCAGGAGCCTTGAAACGAAATATGGCTGACAAAATTGGATCTGGGCAGCGCTTAACAAACATCATTGCTGCTTCCTGACGTGGATTGTTCATTTGATGCCCTAATCTGATTAAAGCTTCCTCTGCCACATCCACAGCTTTATTTAAACGGACCCAATATTCAACTGGACCTTCTCCCGTAACAGGTTCTGTGCCATAAAAATCAGCTAGAGGCATGTAGGAAAAACTGGTTTCACTAAAATGTTGTTTGAGGATGTCGAATATTAATTTGGGATTCTCAGAAGGTTTTAGAGACGTTTTACTGCGCAGCGTGATTTTTACAATGTCCTTGGCCTTTCCCATTAATCTAGTAAAAATTTCGTTATAATGTTCTTTCACTGGTATACCCCTTTTTGTAGGTAAGTGTCCATTAAATCTTCCCACTCGTGCACACTGAATTTATCTGCACCAACTCCTCGGAAAACAGGTGGCTCATTTACTTCAGAGTGCATAACAAGTTTAACTCCTGTCAAATTAAGCGATGGGATTTCTGAGAATGACTGCTCTACACCTAAACTTGAAGCTCGTGCATTGCCGGTTTCTCTCCCTCTCCTTGCTTCACCATCTTGAGCAGAAATTATGCTTTGCCCTACTTCCTGAGCAATATGTGTAATGAGGTTATGCCATGCTGTTTCATTTACATCTGGGCTGTTCGGTAATGAGTTAACCCATGGCCTGCTGGGTGTGTGCTCAGCTACCCTCGTGGAACAAGACTGGGGTGATGTTCTTATAGCCCCCTCCTGCAACAGGTGTAAATGGCTGATCACTAAGCAATCTTTCCCTGCCCAAACCTGGGTCTGACATGTTCCTGTCTGCATTAAAATTATCCCCACTGAAACCATGTGCCATGATTCCTTATATCACAGTTACAAAAACAGAATTTATCATTAAATAACACAAAAAAACTTTCACGAGGCACCACTGTAACCGCTGCAACCAACTCCAAGGAGTTATCTGTTGGAATCTCAAGAGAGTGAAAAAAAAACTCGTGGCATTAAATATATGGCAAAGTGTCCTGTGCATAAAAATGTGCCACCACTTTGTTTAACAGTTCTTTGGAACCTGTATTGAAGTGCAGCTCCCATCGACGATCAAACGACATTGATCCTTAGATGAAGATCCACACGGCGAACAGATCTTCATCCGGGTCACGGCACCACTGTAGCCGGCCTACACCCTCACTGCCCATTCGTATGGACTCTGCGTTGTGTTTTGTAGTGTTGCTGAGCATCAAACATGAGACCGGCAACTGGATCGCTGGGAACATGCGATTTTAATCTGACTAAAAGATATATAAAACACGGCAATGAGAATATCCTCTGTGACATCCACCTCACGCAGCTGCCTCGTGAACTGAGGGCTGAGTAATATAGTCACATTACAATACAATAAATATATACATATATACAAAAAAATAAAATACATAAATTCAACAGGAAAATACAAATAAAACATAAAAATGGGAATAAAACAAATCATACCTGAATAAAACATATATAAAACATGGCAATGAGAATATCCTCTGTGACATCCACCTACAGACACCAAGCATAGGATTAGCACAGGTTATCACTTGTTGTGCGATATTTTACACTCAAAGCCCTGTTCTAAACAATAGAGCGGTTTTATTCTGCACACATGAACCTCCTAGAGGCAAGCCACCCTAATACCTTCTCTGTTCCATACATATTAGTTGTTGGCATTATTTTTGTGCCATGGAAATGGGAACAACCACTTGTTGCATCAAAGGATAAAAATATCCCGTCGGCATACTTAAACTTTGCCAGCATTGATATTAATGTAGATTTCTAAATATTGTTAAGAAATCACTGTTCCATGTCCTCTTGAAATGTCAGCCCTCAGCTTGCTGTGGCTGAAGCCACTGCTCGGAGCCGTATAGGGGTGGAGCATCTTCAGTGATGGGGCGAATTCCCAGGATGCTCCACACACAAATACATAGTGATGGGGCCTTCAGGATACCAGAAGCAATGGTGCTCTGTGCACACTTTTGCTGAGCAGCCAGAGCTCCGGTAACCTTTTGAATCCTGCTGCACTTGTCAAGCCAAATATTTAACTGGTCGCACGCGAGTGTATTTTTAAACCCGGCACAGAGCACTGGATCCTATTTAGAGCTGTATATACAGAGTGCTGGATCCTACATAAGACTTTGGTCTCTATTACAATCTCTGCGCTAAACCGAGGGACGGTAGGGAGAAAAAACTGCACCTGCGGTATTCCCCCTACCGTCCCCGGTTTAGCAGGAGATTACAATGCAGGTGCAAAATATACTGCCTGCATTGTTTTTGCCTGCTATGTCCGTGGATGCACACGGCAGCGCTAAGCGCAGCCGTGCGCATCCTCCCAATGGAGTCCATAGGACTCAATTGAGAGAGACACCGGTGGTCACATGACCAGCCAGATCTCACCTCGCAAGATCCGGCCGGTCGGCATAGGGATACCCAGGGAGAGACTGGGGGGACTTTTTCCCCCAGTATTTCCCTGATCCCGCCGGCCAGAGGAGGCGATCGGAGCCGCGGTCCTCGCTGCGGGTCATAGGGTGGTGAGTATTAGATTTATTTTTTTATTTTTTTAAGCTGGTGTTAACGGATTCTGCAGAAGCGGAATCCGTGAACACCAGGTCCTGGCTCTGGTTAACTTTTCGTTGACCAGAGCCAAGGCATTAATCAGCACTGGGACTTTGTAATACCAGCGCTGATTAACGCTTTGCAATTCCCATATTAAGTATAAGGAGCGCAAAATGCAGTAACCTTGCACTGAGAAGTGCAAGGTCCCAAACGCAAATGTTTTTTTTAAGTCGTTTGCGTTTGGATTGTAATAGGTGGTAAATACCATAGCTAACGGTAGTGCTCAAGCAGGTGAGCGCTACCATTAGCGTGGAGATTGTAATAGGGGCCTTTATATACAGAGTGCTGCATGGTATGAAAGGCTGTATATACACAGAGAGTTGGATCCTATACAAAACTGTACATACACAGAGCACTGGATCTCATATAAAGCTGTATGTACAAAGTGCTGTTTCTTATATGAAGGCGTATATACAGAGTGCTGGATCCTACATAAGAATTTATATACTGAGAGCTGGATCTTATAAAAAGCTGAATATACAAAGTCCTGGATCATATATCGGAGCCGCGGTCCTCGATGCGGGTCATAGGGTGGTGAGTATTAGATTATTTATTTTTATTTTTTAAGCTGGTGTTAATGGATTCTGCAGAAGTGGAATCCGTTAACACCAGGTCCTGGCTCTTGTTAACTTTTCATTGACCAGAGCCGAGGCATTAATCAGCACTGGGACTTTGTAATAACTGCGCTGATTAACGCTTTGCTCTTCCCATGTTAAGTATAGGGAGCGCAAAATGCAGTAACCTTGCACTGAGAAGTGCAAGGTCCCAAACGCAAACTTTTTTTAAGCCGTTTGTGTTTGGATTGTAATAGGCGGTAAATACCGTAGCTAACGGTAGTGCTCACGCAGGTGAGCGCTACCATTAGTGTGGAGATTGTAATAGGGGCCTTTATATACAGAGAGCTGCATGGTATGGAAGGCTGAATATACACAGAGCGTTGGATCCTATACAAAACTGTACATACACAGAGCACTGGATCTCATATAAAGCTGTATATAAAAAGCGCTGGATTATATATAAAGCCGTATATACTCAGAACATTGGATCTCATATAAAGCTGTATATACAAAGCGCTGCATCATACATATAGCCTTATATACACAGTGCATTGGATCCTATATAAAGCTGTATATACACAGAGCACTGGATCTCATATAAAGCTGTATGTACAAAGTGCTGTTTCCTATATGAAGGCGTATATACAGAGTGCTGGATCCTACATAAGACTTTATATACTGAGAGCTGGATCTTATATAAAGTTGAATATACAAAGTCCTGGATCATATATAAAGCTGTATATACAGAGTATTGGATCTCACATCAAGCCGTATATACACAGCATTGGATCATACATAAAGCCATGTATACAAAGCATTGGGTCCTACATAAAGCTGTATATACACAGAGCACTGGATCTCATATAGAGATGTACATACAAAGTGCTGGATCCTATATACAGATGTATATACATAGTGCCTGATCCTATATGAAGGCAGATATACAGAGCGCTGGATCCTACATAAGACTTTATATACTGAGAGCTGGATCTTATATAAAGCTGTATATACAAAGTGCTGAATCATATATTTATTTATTTTATTTATTTATTTATAAAGGATTTTACCAGGAAGGATACATTGAGATTTCTCTCGTTTTCAAGTATGTCCTGGGTTCAAGAACATTGAAGTGTTACAGTTACAGAAATACAAAGTAATACAATGCAAGATATTAAAAAAAAAACAACACAAATATACAGATTAACAGAAAAATATGTAGGAAATATAGTCACTAGGTTACATGTTTACAGGTGCATTCTGTATTGAGGTATGTTAGTAAGGAGCTTTTGAGTGACTTAAGACTGGGGGAAGATTTGATGGTGTATGGGAGGTTATTCCATAATTGTGGTGCTCTGTAGGAAAATGAGGACCGAGCCACTGTCTTTTTGTATTGTGGTATAGCAAGTAAGGTGCTGGTCCTGGTCCTGGATCGGAGGTTATAGGATGAGGGAGCTGCTGGGGGAAGCAGTCTATTCAGGTAGGGTGGTAGCTTCCCAGAGATGCTCTTAAACACCAGGCTGGAAAGGTGAAGGGTGCGTCTGGATTCCAGCGATGGCCAGTTTAGCTCTTTTAACATGTCACAATGGTGGGTTATGTAGTTACATTGTAGTGCAAAGCGGCAGAATGAGTTATACAATGTAGTAAGTTTATGAAGGTGTGTTTGCGGGGCGGCTGCATACACTACATCTCCGTAATCAATAGCCGGCATAAGCATTTGCTGTACAATCTGCTTTCTTACCGCGGGACTCAGGCAGGATTTGTTTCTGTACAGGGCACCTAGCTTGGGGTAAAGTTTAGATGAGAGTTTTTCGATGTGGGGGCCAAAGGATAGATTAGGGTCCAACCACATACCTAGATATTTGAGAGAAGTGACTGTGGTCAGTGTGCCATTTGATTTTGTCCCAACACATATATGGGGATTTTGCAATTTGTGTAGTTTAGGTGCTGTTCCAAAGAGCATCGTTACAGTTTTGTCAGTATTTAAAAAAAGTTTGTTGTTTTTGATCCACTTTTCTACCTCTGTGAATTGTTCTTGCAGCACGGCCTCCAGCTGCGGGATATTTGGTTTGCTGGTATAGATCACAGTGTCGTCTGCGTACATATGTACAGTTGAGACTTTGCAGACGTTGGGCAGATCATTTATGAATATTGTGAATAGCAGGGGGCCTAGTATTGAGCCTTGGGGTACACCGCAAGTGACTGGGAGCGGGAGGGAGGAGCTGCCAGAAATTGACACATATTGTGATCGGTCGGATACATATGATTGAAACCAGGTTAGCGTGCGATCACCAATGCCAGAGTTTTTACGTTTTTCTAACAAGATGCCATGGTCTACTGTGTCAAAGGCCTTGGCAAAATCAAGGAAGATGGCTCCATTTAGGTTTTCTTGTTCCATCCCAGCCTGGATATCATTGCAGACTTTTAAAAGGGCGGTTGTAGTTGAGTGATTTGGATGAAAGCCTGATTGATCCGGGGTTAAGTAGTTCCAATATTGATAATAATCACGTAATTGTGTGTAGACACATTTTTCCAAGACTTTTGACATTACAGGGAGCAACGATATCGGACGGTAGTTGGATACCAAAGTACTGTCACCACTTTTATGGATAGGTACCACTCTTGCAGTCTTCCAGAGCTTGGGTATGTATCCAGTCGCCAGTGACTCATTTATTAGGGTTGCGACAGGATTTGCAATTGCTGGCGCACTGATTTTCAGCAGCATTGCTGGTATTTGATCAGGTCCAGACTGGTATTTCATTTTTTGCTTACGGAGAAGTTTAGTAACGACACTGACAGGCACTGGTCTAAAACTGAATTCCTGTCTGATACAGGGACTTTGCACAGTTGGGGGGGCCTGACCTGCATAAGGCCTCTCTGATTGCATGTCATTTCCTAGCTTGGCAATCAAAGTGGTGGCACATTCAACAAAATAATCATTAAAGGCATTTGCTACATCTAGGGGGTGTTGCAGGGTTTGGTTGTTTACTTTGACAGCAGCTGGCTGGGAGTGGACTGGGGGTGCTTGTATGTTACTTATGGTTCTCCAAAAGTTTCTAGGGTTTGATATGTTATTGTTTAGATTTTTATTGAAGTAATGGGCTTTGGCCATTTTTGTTTGTTTTGTGCATTCATTCCGGCATTTTCGGTATTCGTAGTGATCGTTCATGGAAGCAGTACTCTTGAAATTTGACCACCGTGAATCTCTAAGCTGGTACATTAGTGTAAGATCAGCTGTAACCCAGGGGAGATGAGTCCCTTTTACTTGCACTTTACGCAGCGGGGCATGGGAATTCCAGACTTGCAGGAGCTCAGACTGAAAGTATTCAACTGCACAGTCTAGGTCTGGGATTAGGTTTAGCCTGTACCAGGGCAGCTGTTTGAGATCACTTAGGAAGGATTCAAGAATAAATTTCTTGAAAGACCTGGTGGTTATTACCTTTAGGGGAGATTTCAAGGCCTTAATTTTGTGCACGCAGTACACTAGACAATGGTCACTAAAGCTATTAGCAAGAACGCCTGCCTCCTGTATTCTATCAGGAGATGAGGAGAGAATCCAGTCCAACAAGGTATGGTTAGGGCTTTTCATATTAATGCGAGTGGGGAGGAGATTAATTGAGTTAGCTGCAAAGTTTTAAACAGCGAGCAGTGTTTATTGTTTTTTGGATTTAGCCAATCTGTATTAAAATCGCCGAGGACCAGCAGTTCACTTTTTTGGTTTTGGGCAAGTAGGTTATTAAGGATTTGAGATATGTCAGAGAGGGAGTGCACTGGAGAGCTTGGTGGACGATAGAACCCAGCAACAATGATTGATTTACTGAATGGGATCTCAATTATACCAGAGAGGAAATCAAAGGTGACAGGAGAGCTAGAAGTCTGTAAGGGGGTGAACTTTATGGACTCCTCAACATAAATAACAATTCCCCCTCCTCTCTGTCTTTTCTATAACATGAATACCCCTGTATTGATATGGCAGGGTCTGGTACTTTTGGGGTTAACCATGACTCTGTGAGCACAATGATTTTGGGTTTGTAATAGCAACACCAAGCCTGAAGCTCATCCAATTTAGGGAGTAAACTTCGGATGTTACAGTGCACAAATGAGAGGCCTTTATTAGTGGGGAGACTAAAGGTTGTGTCAGCTATAGGACCAGGGTTAGTTTCCACATCGTTTGCCAGGGAAAGTAGCAGAATAAATAGGAATTTGGACAGAGTTTTCTTTTGATAATAATGTGGTTGCAGAGTTTTAAGTCTTTGTGTGGGGGTAGGAGGGCTGGATTTTAACACTCTCCACCAGCACTCAGCTGATAGGTTAAAAGAACTGAGCAGGCTGTGGTGTATTGGCACTGGTTTTCCATCCTGGGGCAATTGGAAAGGATATACACAGCCATATATAAAGCCATATATACAGAGTATTGGATCTCACATCAAGCCGTATATACAGAGCATTGGATCGTACAAAAAGCCATGTATACAGAGTGCTGGATCCTACATAAAACTGTATACATAGAGAGCTGGATTATATATAAAGCCATATATACACAGAGCGTTGGATCCTATATAAAGCTGTATATACACAGAGCACTGGATCTTGTATAAAGCTGTATGTACAAAGCACTGGATCATATATAAAGCAGTATATAAATAGTGCTGGATCCTACATAACATTTCCAAATATAAGTAAATTTTATTCAAAATTAAACACACGATAAACAAAAAATTCATTTAAAAACCAGTGAAATGAAAAAATTCAATTTTCTGACAATGGATAGATATTTAAATCTTTTGTTGTTGAATCATTTGGAGGCCCACATTGAGGTATAAGGACTCGGCATATGATTACCTCAGTAAATTTCTCAGATGTCTATTTTAAGATTAAATTCAATGCATACATTAATTAAATTGACACCATATGAGGTTATAGAGGTTCTCGAATTTAGTCAAATCCAAACAGATTCGCCCCCTCTCCTTCCCAAGGTTATTCTATAACATAAAGGGTCACAAAAGATTGATACAAATAGCCTTTGGGTTGAGCAAACAAAATTGTTCAATAAAAGATTATTATTAGGCAAATTCAAAGAGGACTCATAGGGCACCAAATCAGCCCATCAAAGCCAGAGTCAAACCAAATGTGTATGGCCAAATAAAAAACCCATCATTCAATTGTCAAAAGCCAAGACATATGGACAAAGCAGTTAAAAAGTAGAAAAGCACCCAACGCATTTCGTCGTCACTCAGAACGACTTCATCAGGAGTGGTCCTATTGAGTGTGTGGTCCCCATTTAAATAGTCTCACTAAAGAAGAGCTCACAGGTGCGTTCCATTAGCGCACATATTGCCGGATTTCCGGCATGACATTGGAGCCGTCACTTCCGGCTATACGGCTACTTCCGGTCAACTGGAAAAAATACCCAGAATAACAAAAAAGAGAGGCAAACCATCCTCGGATCGAACACTAAATACAAAATGTTCGTTCCCTAGGCTCAAGGGACACAATATCTCCCCATTAATACCAGTTAATTTGTGCAAGTGCCCGTTCTCATAGGGCATCTAGAAAAACGGAGACCGGATGTTTTCTTTGTTGAACTTCCGGCATAGCCAATTGACATAATTTCCGGTCACCGAATTTCCAACCACCCTTTGATGGTCACGAATTCGAACACTAAATACAAAATGTTCGTTCCCTAGGCTTAAGGGACACAATATCTCCCCATTAGTACCAGTTAATTCGTGCCAGTGCCCGTTCTCATAGGGCATCTAGAATAGATGTTTTCTTTGTTGAACTTCCGGCATAACCAATCGACATAATTTCCGGTCACTGGAGTTTCTGATCACCCTTTGATGGTCTCACAAATTTTAAAGTACATAGGGGACTCAATTGTATAGCGCTCCAAATTCCTTTAAAGATACAGTTTAACAATGAGAATAGGGCGAATTCAAGTCCCAATCGTTTAGAATTAATATTCTGTTTCATTAGGGTTACCCCCTTTGTGTAAACACTCCACTTTTCCTGTTTTTTCAAATTGGATCCTACATAAGACTTTATATACTGACAGCTGGATCTTATTTAAAGCGGTATATACAAAGTCCTGCATCATATATAAAGCTGTATATACAGAGTAATGGATCTCACATCAAGACGCATATACAGAGCATTAGATCTTACATAAAGCCATGTGTGGGAACCTTAGACATCCCTCTCCTGTATGTTGAATTAGCCAGGTCTCTCTGCTCTATAGCCTTCATTTACATATCACTAGACCCTTTGGTTAATTACAATATGCCCTTCCCTTGGGAAGACACACCTACTCCATTATATACACATGAACTATCTGCAGTTCTCTCTCTCTCTTCCTGTCCTGTGGAGTGGACACAGTCTCCCTGCTCTCCTGGTTGATAAGTATACACTATGGGCTTCTGGCCCTCTAGGCCTATTTGTTATTGTTCATATTGGCTGCTTTGTAAATCTTGTACACATGTGTTATATGTGATTTAGTGTGCTGTTTGTAATTCCTAATAAATGCGTAATATAGTGGACGAACCTGTCTTGTGCAATATATATATTTGTGTTGGATGAGTGGTACACCAACAAATATATTTGCAAGGGCTCAGCGACGATTTACCACATTTTGGCGACCACGAAGTTTAGAAAAATCCACTTAAGCATTTTGGAAATCATACAGTGTTGGCTAAATCTTAACACATATAGTATTGCTGGCTCCAGATTTGTCTGAAGGCCTAAGATATTCAAGGAAGTTTCTGCCTTCCATTTTAGTTGATCTTTTTGTTGTGCATTTTAATTCGTGTAATAGTCTGCAATGTTCTGTATTGTTGATCTTTAAATACATATGTTGCTAATTTTTGGGCCTTGTAAACAAAGCACATGGTAAAACTGGTCTGACCAGTTTCTATAGGTTTTGGAAGGGGTAGGTGAGTGCTTTGATATGCAGTTTCTGCAGTTCCTAATACTGTATTACAGGTTATTGTTTAGTTCATTTGCAAACTAATTACTGGGCCATTTTTGCATATGATTTTTTTTCTCTCTTTGTCGCTAGAATAGCATTTCCTTTGTCTTTTTGCTATTTTTAGGGCTTACAGGATTTATTTTTATTAAAAGTAGTTTAAATATATTTGAATTGTTTACTGCTGAATGAGGTTGTGGGTGGTAGATTACCTCCTTTAGTGTTGAGAGGCTAGATAGCTTGTTTTGGTATATATTTATTGGTTTACTCAAAACACAGCCAGATTTTTTATTTCTTTCTCTATTGGATCTACCACTGTTGGTTATTTGTTAGTTTCTTTCCATTTAGACATGTGCACAGCACAAAATTTGGTTTGAACTAATGGATTAGTCCTAAAATGCAATTTATTTAGTTGCTAAAGAAATTCGTTTTCAGTAGACATGTGCACAGCACAAAATTTCGTTTTGAACTAATCGATTAGTCCTAAAATGCAATTTATTTAGTTACTAAAGAAATTCGTTTTCAGTTCTTTAGTATGAAAACTAATTTCATTCATCCGAAAACCAATGGATACAATTACTATTGTAGTGGCTCCTCAGAGGGCTGAGATCGCTGCTTGTTACAGTATCTCTCACTCTCAGCACAATGTGGGCCATATTACATAGTTGGTGCTAACATAACCAGAGCTGTTGTAAACTTCCCAGAGCCATTATAGCCTATGGAGGTTTTCAGTTTACAACAGCTCTGGTTAAGTTAGCACCAACATTGTAATAGTGCCCCGTGTCAGGCAAAGCTGTTACAGTAACTGACTGCTGCTCATCACAGTGCTCAGAGGTTAGAACAATATTATTTCCTTGTTTTACTGAAACTCTGAGCGCTGTTACAGTCAGTTACTGTAACAACTGAGCCTGATACATTGTACTAAGAGATAATGTAACAAGCAGCCGATCTCAGCGCTCGCAGCCACTGGTTTTAAAGGGCTGTATAATGTTTAGAACATCCTCCTGCATTAATTAATACCCCTCTCTGTATAATGTATACAACATCCACCTGCATTAATTAATACTTCTCTCTGTATAATATATAGAACATCCTCCTGAATTAATTAATGCCCCTCTCTGTATAGAACATCCTACTGCATTGGCATGTGGAGGGTGCAGAACTTCGGATGTTGCGATGTTGCACTCTTCATTGCTGGTCTCCTTCACTCATCAATGTAATATCACAAAAAGGACTGAAACTAAAATGTAGTGCATTTTATTTTAGTTTCTTTCGTTTTTTGTACTGAGCAGTTTCGTTTCTCTTGACTCACACTAAAACTAAATTATCCCAAAATTCTGACTAAATCGTTTTAGTACTAAAACGAATGCACATGTCTAGTTTTCAGTTCTTTAGTATGAAAACTAATTTCTTTCATCCGAAAACCAATGGATACAATTACTATTGTAGTGGCGCCTATGGAGGTTTTCAGTTTACAACAGCTCTGGTTAAGTTAGCACCAACATTGTAATACTGCCCCGTGTCGTGTCAGGCAAAGCTGTTACAGTAACTGACTGCTGCTCATCACAGCGCTCATAGTTTCAGTAAAACTAGTAAATAATATTTTTATATATAAGAGATTAGAAGAATATTATTTCCTTGTTTTACTGAAACTCTGAGCACTGTTACAGTCAGTTACTGTAACAGCTGAGCCTGATACATTGTACTGAGAGATAATGTAACAAGCAGCCGATCTCAGTGCTCACAGCCACTGGATTTAAAGGGCTAAAAAAAAAAGGCTCCTCTCTGTATAATGTTTAGAACATCCTCCTGCATTAATTAATGTCCCTCGCTGTATAGAACATCCTCCTCAATTTATACCTTTCTCTGTATAATGTACATAACATCCTCCTGCATTAATACCCCTCTCTGTATAATATATAGAACATCCTCCTGAATAAATTAATGTCCCTCTCTGTATAGAACATCCTCCTCAATTTATACCCTTCTCTGTATAATGTATATAACATCCTCCTGCATTAATACCCCTATCTGTATAATGTATAGAACATCCTCCTGAATTAATTAATGTCCCTCTCTGTATAGAACATCCTCCTCAATTTATACCTTTCTCTGTATAATGTATATAACATCCTCCTGCATTAATACCCCTATCTGTATAATGTATAGAACATCCTCCTGCATTAATTAATGCCCCTCTCTGTATAGAACTTCCTACTGCATTGGCACGTGGAGGGTGCAGAACTTCGGATGTTGCGATGTTGCACTCTTCATTGCTGGTCTCCTTCACTCATCAATGTAATATCACAAAAAGGACTGAAACTAAAATGTAGTGCATTTTATTTTAGTTTCTTTCGTTTTTTGTACTGAGCAGTTTCGTTTCTCTTGAGTCATATGAAAACTAAATTATTCCAAAATTCGGACTAAATCGTTTTAGTACTAAAACGAATGCACATGTCTATTTCCATTATACTTGATTAGAATGTGAGATCTATCAAGCGATATTACAATGGAGCATTGTGTTTAAACCTGCTCTTTGTTTGTTTTATGCTTATCAGAATGCCTCCCCCAAGTGACAAATACTTTTCAAGTGCTGCTTGTGCTTACTTCAGAAAATATATTGAAAAACATGGTGGCCCATATGAGTTACCTAAACCAGAGAGTACTGAATGTGATTATCTGGATTATGGTTTTATGAATGTAATACACAAATCGTTTCCAGCAAAAAATGTAATTCCAATAAAAGAAAGAGTTTGGTCATTCAGTCATTGATTTCGGCAATTACGGGTTTGTCAGATTTGGTAGTGGATTTAAAGACAGACAACAATGCACTGAAGAGCAGAATATAGGTTGCCTTACACAAAAGAGATTGCTTTTAGGCTAGGGTCAGACTGAGGCAGTGCGAACGCGCGTTCTGGCGCACTTAATCACGGCCGCACTAGCAGCAGATGCCGGGCAATGACGGCCAATATACGAAGTACGGTCGCACAAAAGTCCGGCTGCGCAACGCAAGTGGAAAATGAACGCATTTTTTCGAGAACGTTAAACCACTAGTACTGACGTACAGAGTGCGCTGCGTCCGCTAGAGGCGTGTGTGCGTGAATTGGAGACGTCAGACGCTGCTAATGTCCAGCCTACATAACGTCCAGATGCAAGAAGTGTTTTATTGATGATCCGTACAAAATCACGGATGAAACTGCGCATCGTATGACCGCTATTGCGTATTCCGTGAAAAAATACGTCCATTCTTCGAACGCACATTTTCACGGACAACGTGAAAAATGCGTTAGTCTGACCCTAGCCTAAGATAGCAGCGTTAAGTACATCCACCACCATTGAACAACTAGAAAAACAGGTAAAGGAACTGGAGGAGCAGAGAGCTGCATATGGGGACAAAATCATAGAACTACAGGATATGGTGATGGAGTATAAAAATAAAATTAAAAAGGTTACACACATGCCCACTTCATCCACCTATGTAGATATATCCAGGCCACAAAATCAGGAATCGGTTCAAACATTGAACCAGAGAGGTAAGGATTCTTTCTGTCTCCCTGTTGCAGATATTATTTGTGCTCCACAGGCACCAGTAATTATAACAGAGATGTTTAATGTAACAAACAGTCCCACAGGGTTTTCTAAGCAAACACAGCCAATGTCAATGACAGATAAGGGACTTTTTAAAAAATGGTGGGGTTCCATGCCAGTTAATAATTTTAACAATTTCACACATTGGTTTCAGAGAGGGGCAGAAAGGACCAGAAAAGAGAGACTTGATATGGAGGAATGGACATAGTTATTGGAAGATGCTTTGGGCCCTGTGAAAAGCAAGTTGTGGGGGTTTAATACTAGTGTATCAAGTCAGGCGGAATGAATTGCAGCAACTAACTTCTACCTCCTCAGTTTTGAAAAAGAAATGTCTAACATTACTATGAGGCCAACTGATGGTCCTCAAGAGGTGGCTCAACGTATATTGTTTTGGCATTCTCTGCGCCGACCACAGCAGCCAATGCCGCATGGTTCACCACAGCATATAACTAGAGTGCTGGAAGCCCTTCCCAATGAGTGCCAAGACTTTGTTAAGCTGTTTGATCCGATGCCTTCAAACTTAGAATTGGTGCTATACAGAGCAGAAAAATGGTGGTTTGATCGTTATGGAGACAGGCCATTTGTTGTTTCTGCAGTGAGGACGATTATGGAAAGCTCCGGAAAGGGAACAGAAGAAAATTGGAGAGAGAGTAGTGGAAAACAACATAATAGAAAGCAACAAAGATGGAGAGATAATGATAGAGAACTCTGGGGTGGAGACAATAAGTCAAGGAGAAGTGACAATAATTGGAGAAGAAATGAGAATAATAATGGTTATCTGGACAATAATTTGAGATGGAAAGAATGGGGAGATCACTGGATGACCCATAGATCAGAGAGCAAACAGACAAATAATAGACGGTGGGACAGTGATAACTGGAGAAGAAAAAAGACAGAATATTGGGAATTAAAGAGAGACTCTGAAAGAATGCAGAATTAGCTCAAAGAATTGAGGGTGCTTGTAGAATCAGGAAAGGAGGAAAGAAAACAGGACAGGTACGTCCCTTCTGTTCTCCTCGATCACTGTAAATAAGAATTAAAAATGTCCCAAGTTTCTTAGGTTTGGGGACATTCTTAGCTCTGATTTAATTAATTTATTTTCTGCTAATTAACATGAGTTTTTTCTTATTGTTGAATCTGTGTAAATGATCACGTTTGTTGTTTTTTCTAGATAAAAAATGAAGAGCCGAGATCTGAGTTCCTTGCACCCCTACCCTAATAATAATCTTGCAATTTTTTCCAGGATACCAGGACCAGCTATTGCTGAATGACAGATCCCATAAGATTTTTTTCATTTTTATCACATAGTGGGGAGAGCAACAAGTCCCTGTGACTAAAATTAGTTTATATAGAATAATGGAAAGAACATTGCTCAGTCAATTTTTTTTTATTATTATTTTCCTCTCCTTTGCATTTTTTTTGTGCGCCCACATACACCATATAAACCTATTCTAGAGAAAAAATAAAAGTAAAATACTTGTCCAGAAGTGGGGGTACACAAATTGTGGTGGTTACAGTTGTATTTTCCATCTTTAATTATGTTTCAATTATATTATAATATCACTATTAAAATGGGGTATGCAGAACTGGTTGCATAATAAATTACAAATGTTGAATAAGTGTGTGAGATATTAGCTAAAGATAGTATTAAGTCACGAATATGATTGATTTGGCGGGACAGAAGTGTTATTTAATTTATTTTACGGATAGTGTCTCTTATGGGTATTTTGTACATTTGGGGATAAAAATGGGAAATACTGGATTTGAAAACGTGGGGCAAGGCATTTGGTTTTAAAAATTCTTTTTTTAATTATGTGCATACTATTTCTCATTAAAGATGGGAATACGGATAATTGCATATTGGGTTTTGGTTTTAAAGATTTGCAATTTTTTTTTCCTTTATAAACTGGGAATGGGAAATATTGGATTTCACTTGGGGCAATGGTTTGGTGTTAAAGGTTTCTATTTCTTTAACTTTTTTTTCTATTTTCTATTTTTTTAAATAATTAGACAGCAGCATAATTAGTTTCCGTTCTTCTACTGGTATTACATGCATTCGGTGATAATTGGGCATGGGAAAATTGGCCAGTTGTTTTTTTTCACATATTGGTATTATACAATTTTTAACACTCTCAAAATACATTTTATCATTTTGAAAGAACAATGAAACGGGACAATAGCTTTGGTTTTAAATGGTTGCAATTTCTTTAACCTTTTTTAACAATATTAAGAGTAAATTGGTAGTAGGGAAAAAAACATGTTACTATGGATGGAAAGATTTTCTCTCATCGGGCAATTTTATACAATTTTAATAACTTTTACACATGGGACAATGTGTTTGGGTTTTTAAAGGTTTGCAATTTTTTTTTTTCCCATAACCTGCAAATGTGGCTTTTTAAAGATGGGTTGTTTTTTTTCCTTTTTAAGGATATTTACTGGATGAAAAATTGCAATTTATTTTTACAACTATGGTATACATATAATGGAGAACATGCAGGGGAAACTGACGAACTCTAGTCTCTTTATATTGCAGGATCATATATATATATATTATTACTATGGGCAAAAGACCCTATGGTAATGTGTTCAATCCTCTATAAGGAGTGAGGTGAGTGTTGAGATTGTATAATTAGTCTCTTCCACAGCTGAAACATAGATCAGACACCACAACTAAACAGATGCTTGGAAAAAGATTTGCTGTTTTAAGATGACAGTGAAGATACAAAGACCTGCCAGAAGACATTGACCTGTCTGAAGACATTGACCTGTCAGGAGACATTGACTTGCCAACGCTGGTGTTTCAGGTGCTTCTATTGTAATGGACTGAGTGAACGGAGGTGGGTGCATCTAAAGAAATAAGTGCACACCACAACTTTGCATACATGGACTTTACCAGTGAGTACACACCCTTTTGCACAATTCTCAAGTTCTGTGAAGACCAGTCAAGTTGACGTCACATAAATTCCAGGACTTATGAGAGAAGGCAAGCCAATGCTCCTGGCTCCCAGGTTGTACAAGCAGCAGAAACGGGGGTTAGCAAAGGCAAACTGCAACTCGTAAAACCCCAATGAACTCAAATTCTTTGATTCTCACTGGAGAATAAATCAATTCATTTTCAGGACATTTGAACATATCCAGCTCTAGGAACAAGCAGCAGTTTCGGTGATCCCACAGGTGTCTGACTCTATGAACTTAGTTGTGTCCAGATTCTATGACAATTTTAACTTCACCTCACATGAACACATTATGTTTGGGTATATTTATGGTTTTAAATGAGAAATAATATTTAAAGGGGTGGAACGTGGATTTATTCTTTCCACGTGCAAATGTCTCACCCCTTGTGTCTCGTCAGATATATATATATATATATATTTGTTTTTTTTGATGAGGTGTTGGAATCCGTTCTACAAAGAATAAGAAAAAGTGGGGGAATGTGGGGACATTAGACATCCCTCTCCTGTATGTTGAATTAGCCAGGTCTCTCTGCTCTATAGCCTTCATTTACATATCACTAGACCCTTTGGTTAATTACAATATGCCCTTCCCTTGGGAAGACACACCTACTCCATTATATACACATGAACTCTCTGCAGTTCTCTCTCTCTCACTCTTCCTGTCCTGTGGAGTGGACACAGTCTCCCTGCTCTCCTGGTTGATAAGTATACACTATGGGCTTCTGGCCCTCTAGGCCTATTTGTTATTGTTCATATTGGCTGCTTTGTAAATCTTGTACATATGTGTTATATGTGATTTAGTGTGCTGTTTGTAATTCCTAATAAATGCTTAATATAGTGGATGAACCTGTCTTGTGCAATATATATATTTGTGTTGGATGAGTGGTACACCAACAAATATATTTGCAAGGGCTCAGCAACGATTTACCACACCATGTATACAGAGCACTGGTTCCTACATAAAGCTGTATATACAAAGCACTGGATCATATATAAAGCCATATATACACAGAGCGTTGGATCCTATATAAAGCTGTATATACACAGAGCGCTGGATCTCATATAAAGTAGTATATACAAAGCGGTGGATGATATATAAAGCTGTATATACACTGAACACTGGATCTCATATAAAGCTGTATATACAAAGTGCTGGATTATATACAAAGCCATACACAGAAAGTATTGGCTCTCATATAAAGCTGTATATACAAAGCTTTGGATATTATTTAAAAGCTGTATATATAAAGAGTGCATTATCTTTTATGAAGCTGTTTATACATAGCGCTGGATATGATCAACCTACATTATTCTTTATTTCTACAAGTGGTGGATATATTCCTTTTTTTTCAAGGAATACATGTGCTTTCTTGCATTTTCCCCACCTGTTTTTCAAAGGATGGGTTAAAGGTTGTTTGGGTCAGGGGGTCCCCATTTCCCAATTTTTTACAGAGAATGTAACAGCCGTAAAAGGTAAACATATGGGAGATAAGCAACCCTAGTACCTTTGCTGTTCCATACATATTAGGATTTTGCATTTTTTTGTGCCATGGAAATGGGGACATCCACTTGTTGCATCAAAGGATAAAAATATCCCATCAGCATACTTAAACTTTGCCAGCATTGATATTAATGTAGATTTCTAAATATAGTTAAGAAATCACTGTTCCATGTCCTCTTGAAATGTCAGCCCTCAGCTTGCTGTGACTGAAGCCACTGCTCGGAGCCATATAGGGGTGAAGCATCTTCAGTGATGGGGCGAATTCCCAGGATGCTCCACACACAAATACATAGTGATGGGGCCTTCAGGATACCAGAAGCAATGGTGCTCTGTGCACACTTTTGCTGAGCAGCCAGAGCTCCGGTAACCTTTTGAATCCTGCTGCACTTGTCATGCCAAATATTTAGCGCAAAATGCAGTAACCTTGCACTGAGAAGTGCAAGGTCCCAAATGCAAACTTTTTTAAGCCGTTTGGATTGTAATAGGCGGTAAATACCGTAGCTAACGGTAGTGCTCACGCAGGTGAGCGCTGCCATTAGCGTGGAGATTGTAATAGGGGCCTTTATATACAGAGAGCTGCATGGTATGAAAGGCTGTATATACACAGAGAGTTGGATCCTATACAAAACTGTACATACACAGAGCACTGGATCTCATATAAAGCTGTATATAAAAAGCGCTGGATCATATGTATAGCCGTATATACACAGTGTGTTGGATCCTATATAAAGCTGTATATACACAGAGCACTGGATCTCATATAAAGCTGTATATACAGAGTGCTGGATCCTACATAAGACTTTATATACTGAGAGCTGGATCTTATATAAAGCTGAATATACAAAGTTCTGGATCATATATAAAGCTGAATATACAAGGTTCTGGATCATATATAAAGTTGTATATACAGAGTATTGGATCTCACATCAAGCCATATATACAGAGCATTGGATCGTACATAAAGCCATGTATACAGAGCATTGGGTCCTACATAAAGCTGTATATACAGAGAACTGGATCCTATATAAAGCTGTATATACACAGAGCACTGGATCTCATATAGAGCTGTATATACAAAGTGCTGGATCCTATATACAGACGTATATACATAGTGCCTGATCCTATATGAAGGCGTATATACAGAGCGCTGGATCCTACATAAGACTTTATATACTGAGAGCTGGACCTTAAATAAAGCTGTATATACAAAGTGCTGAATCATATATAAAGCTGTATATACAGAGTATTGAATCTCACATCATTATTATTATTATTATTCTTTATTTATAAAGCGCCAGCATATTCCGCAGCGCTGTACAATAAGCACAGTATAGACAGGGTTACAATACATTGAACAACATTTGACAAACAGTACAGGAGGAGATGAGGGCCCTATTCCCGTAGGAACTCACAATCTGGGAGGGTTGGGGTTGGAAACAGGAGGAGAGGACTGTAAGGTGAGAGTGATTGATGGTTGCGTCAGTGAGTTGGGTGGTAGGCCTCCCTAAATAGGAATGTTTTCAGGGAGCGTTTGAAGGAAGAGAAGTTAGGGGAAAGTCTGACAGTACGAGGGAGAGCGTTCCAGAGAGTGGGGGCTGCGCGTGAGAAATCCTGCAGTCTATCATGGGAAGAGGTGATGCGGGGAGAAGCTAGGCGCAGGTCACTGTTTGACCTTAGGGAGCGGGCTGGGGTGTATTTGGTGATTAGTGAGGACAGGTAGTGGGGAGCTGAGTTAGTGAGGCTTTTGTAGGTAAGGATAAGGATTTTGAACTTAATTCTGCAGTGGATGGGGAGCCAGTGAAGGGACTCGCAGAGGGGAGCGGCAGAGACAGAGCGGCGGGTGAGGTGAATTAGCCTGGCGGAGGCGTTCAGGATGGATTGTAGGGGGGAGAGGTGGGACAGAGGGAGGCCAGATAAGAGATTATTGCAATAGTCGAGTCGGGAGATTACCAGGGCGTGTATGAGTTGTTTTGTGGCGACAGCGGTAAGAAATGGCCGAATTCTGTAAATATTACGCAGTTGGTATCGGCAGGAGGAGGAAAGAGACTTGATGTGGGGGATGAAGGAAAGAGCAGAGTCAAGTGTAACTCCAAGACAGCGAACTTGGTTTGATGGGGAGATGGTGATACCCTCCACCGTGATCGAGAAGTCAGGAGGTGGGGCGGCATTAGAGGGAGGAATAAGTAGGAGCTCAGTCTTTGACATGTTGATCTTTAGGTGGTGGGAGGCCATCCAGGAGGAGATGCCAGATAAACAGTCACTGACTTTGGAAAGGACAGGGGGAGAGAGATCAGGGGTAGAGAGGTATCTGAGTGTCATCAGCGTAGAGGTGGTAATTAAAGCCAAAGCTGTTGATGATTTTGCCCAGGGAGGAGGTGTAGATGGAAAAGAGCAGAGGACCAAGGACAGAGCCTTGAGGTACACCAACAGATAGAGGCAATGAGGAGGAGGAGTTACCAGCAAAGGACACACAGAAGGACCTGTTGGATAAATAGGAGTCAATCCAAGCAAGTGCAGTGTCACCGAGACCCAGAGAGTTGAGGGTCTGTAGAAGGAGGGGGTGGTCAACAGTGTCAAAAGCAGCCGAGAGGTCAAGCAGGACGAGAATAGAATAGTGGCCGTGTTTTTTAGCAGTTAGGAGGTCGTTGGTGACTTTGGTGAGGGCAGTTTCAGTTGAGTGTAGGGACGGAAGCCAGATTGCAGGGGGTCAAGTAGGGAATTGGAGGACAGGAAGATGGAGAGGCGGTTGAAGACTAGTTTTTCTAAGAGCTTAGAGGTAAAGGGAAGCAGGGATACAGGACGGTAGTTGGATGGAGAGTTGGGATCTAGGGATGGTTTCTTTAGTAAAGGGGTAACTAGCGCGTGTTTGAAGGCGGATGGAAAGGAGCCAGTGGAGAGAGATAGGTTGAAGATGTGTGTGAGAGCAGGGGTGAGGGAGGAGGAGAGGGGAGGAATTAGATGTGAGGGAATGGGGTCGAGCGGGCACGTGGTGAGATGTGAGGAGGACAATAAGGAATTGACTTCCTCCTCAGTGGTTGGGAGGAAGCGGCAGAGGGTGGCAGATGGGACCTGTGGGAGTGGAGGTGGCAGATAACTATCTTGTGTTGGGATGATCATGCCGTATATACAGAGCATTTGATCTTACAAAAAGCCATGTATACAGAGCGCTGGATCCTACATAAAACTGTATATATAGAGAGCTGGATCATATGTAAAGCCATATGTACACAGAGCGTTGGATCCTATATAAAGCTGTATATACACAGAGCACTGGATCCTATATAAAGCTGTATGTACAAATCACTGGATCTTATATAAAGCAGTATATAAATAGTGCTGGATCCTACATAAGACTTTATATACTGAGAGTTGGATCTTATATAAAGCTGTATATACAAAGTCCTGCATCATATATAAAGCTGTATATACAGAGTATTGGATCTCACATCAAGCCGTATATACAGAGCATTGGATCTTACATAAAGCCATGTATACAGAGCATTGGATCCTACATAAAGCTGTATATACAAAGCACTGGATCATATATAAAGCCATATATGCACAGAGCGTTGGATCCTATATAAAGCTGTATATACACAGAGCACTGGATCTCATATAAAGTAGTATATATAAAGTGCTGGATGATATATAAAGCTGTATATACACTGAACACTGGATCTCATATAAAGCTGTATATACAAAGTGCTGGATTATATACAAAGCCATATACAGAAAGTATAGGCTCTCATATAAAGCTGTATATACAGAGCATTGGATCTTACACAAAGCCATATAGACACAGTGTTGGATCTTATATAAAAGCTGTATATATAAAGGGCACATTATCTTTTATGAAGCTGATTATACATAGTGCTGGATATGGTCAACCTACTTTATCCTTTATTTTTATAAGTGGTGGGTATATTCCTTTTTTTTCAAGAAATCGTGTGCTTTCTTGCACTTTCCCCACCTGTTTTTCAAAGGATGGGTTAATGGTTGTTTGGGTCAGGGGGTCCCCATTTCCCATTTTTACAGAGAAATGTAACAGCCATAAAAGGTAAACATATGGGAGATAAGCAACCCTAGTACCTTTGCTGTTCCATACATATTAGCAGTTGGCATTTTTTGTGCCATGGAAATGGGGACAACCACTTGTTGCATCAAAGGATAAAAATATCCCGTCAACATACTTAAACTTTGTCAGTATTGATATTAATGTAGATTTCAAAATATTGTTAAGAAATCACTTTTTAATGTCCTCCTGAAATGGCAACCCTCAGCTTGCTGTGGCTGAAGTCTTATGTAAATACAATATATACAGAGCACTGGATCGTATATAAAGTCATATGTACAGAGCACAGGATCTTATAGAAAGTTGCTTGTACAGAGCACTTGATCCTATATAAAACTGTACACGCAGAGCACTGGATGTCCTTTAAAGTGGTATACAGAGTGCATAATCTTATATTAAGCCGTGTATATATACAGACTGTTGGATATTATGTAAAGCTGTGTATACAGAGCACTAGGCCTCATATAAAGCCTTATATATAGAATGCTGGATTGTATATAAAACTGTATATACTAAGTGCTGGATCGTATTTAACCTCCCTGTTGGTCTGTTTATTTCATTATCTTTATATTATATAACTTTCTCTGGCATTTGCCAGAGGAGACAGCTGGAGAACATCAGGGCATCACAGGGACAAGGTAAATTAAACTACAGTGTAATCCCGAGTGTGGCTCGTGGTTACCGCTTTTGGTACTGATAATTAACCCTCGAGCCAAACTCGGGATTACCGCCAGGGAGGTTAAAGCCATGTATACAGAGATTTTTTATCATTTATAAAGCTGTTTATATAGAACGCCGGATCTTACATAAGCCATATATAGAGCGTTGGATCTTATATAAAAACTGTATATATAAAGAGTGCATTTTTATATGAACCTGTTTCTACCCAGCTTTGGATATGGTCAACCTACTTTATCCTTTAATTTTACAAGTGGTGGGTATATTCCATTTTTTCCAAGGAATCCATGTGCTTTCTTGCACTTTCCCCATCTGTTTTTCAAAGGATGGGTAAACGGTTGTTTGGGTCAGGGGGCCCCTTTTCCCATTTTTTGCCATAGAAATGTAACAGCCTTAAATGGTAAAAATATGGGAGGCAAGCCACCCTAGTACCTTCTCTGTTTCATACATATTAGCTGTTGGCATTGTTTGTGCCATGGAAATGGGGACAACCACTTGTTGCATCAAAGGATAAAAATATCCCTTCGGCATACTTAAACTTTGCCAGCATTGATATTAATGTAGATTTCTAAATATTGTTAAGAAATCTCTGCTTCATGTACTCTTGAAATGTCAGCCCTCAGCTTGCTGTGGCTGAAGCCACTGCTCGGAGCCATATAGGGGTGGAGCATCTACAGTGATGGGGCAAATTCCCAGGATGCTCCACACACATATACATAGTGGTGGGGCCTTCAGGATACCCGAAGCAAAGGTGCTCTGTGCACACTTATGCTGAGCAGCCAGAGCTCCGTTAACCTTTTGAATCCTGCTGTTCTTGTCAAGCCAAATATTTAACTCGTCACAGATGAGTGTATTTTTAAACCCTGCACAGAGCACTGGATCCTATATAAATCCGTTTATACAATGCACTGGATCCTAAATAAAGCTGCATATACAGAGTGCTGGATCCTACGTAAGACTTTGGACTGTATTACAATCCCCGCACTAAACCAGGGGCGGTAGGGAGAAGAAACTGTGCCTGCGATATTCCCCCTACCGCCCCCAGTTTAGCGGGGGATTACAATGCAGGCGCAAAATATGCTGCCTGCATTCTTCTCGCCTGCCATGTCCCTGGATGCGCGCGGTAGCGCTAAGCGCAGCCGTGCACATCCTCTCTATGCAGTCCATAGGACTCCATTGAGAGAGACACCGGCAGTCACATGACCAGCTGGATCTCACCTCGCAAGATCCAGCCGGTCGGCGTAGGGATACCCAGGGAGAGACTGGGGGGAATTTTTCCCCCAGTACTTCCCTAAACCCTCCAGCCGGAGGAGGCAATCGCAGTCGCGTTCCTCGCTGTATTACATAGGGTGAGTATTAGATTTATTTTTTATTTTTTAAGCTGGTGTTAATGGATTCTGCAGAAGCGGAATCCGTTAACACCAGGTCCTGGCTCTGGTTAACTTTTCGTTGACCAGAGCCAGGCATTAATCAGCACTGGGACTTTGTAATACCAGCGCTCATTAACACTTTACGCTCCCCATGTTAAGTATAGGGAGCGCAAAGTGCAGTAACCTTGCGCTGAGAATTGCAAGGTCCCAAATGGTTTTTTTAACCCATTTGGATTATAATAGGCCGTAAATACCGCAGCACTATCGTTAGCGTGGAGATTGTAATAGGCGCCTTTATATACAGAGACCTGCATGGTTTAAAAGGCTGTATATACACAGAGCGTTGGATCCTATACAAAGCTGTACATAAACAGAGCCCTGGATCTCATATAAAGCTGTATATAAAAATCTTTGGATCATATATAAGCTGTATACACTCAGAACATTGGATCTCATTTACAGCTGTATATACAAAGCGCTGGATCATATATAAAGCTGTTTATACAGAGTATTGGATGTCACATCAAGTCGTATGTACAGAGCATTGGATCTTACATAAAGCCATGTATACAGAGCACTGAATCCTACATAAAGCTGTATATACAAAGCACTGGATCATATGTAAAGCTGTATTTACAAAATGCTGTATCCAATATGAAGGCGTATATACAGAGCACTGGATCCTACATAAGACTTTAAATACTGAGAGCTGAATCTTATATAAAGCTGTATATACAAAGTCCTGGATCATATATAAAGCTGTATATACAGAGTGAAATTATAGATAGAACCTTTGTAGCGCATCAAAAATAGATTTAAAGGTAGACTTCAACAAAGAGGTATATCAAACATAAAGTGCTTCAGTCTTAAAGTGCTTCAATCTTAAGGTGACAAATTTTCAATGTACACATATAAAAGTGCAATGTGTCATAGAACACAGTAAAGTGCAACAATATATAAAATTCCAGCAGTGCGATGGGTATTAGAGAGTCTATAAAGTGCAACAGTGTCCGAATGTGTACAACAGTAGGATACCAGTGGGAAAAATTCCTTAAAGTTTACTTCTCTTTATGTTCAAGCGATGCACAAATATAGTCCTCCTTTCTTGGTCTGTGTATCTCTTGTCCACTCTCAATAATGGAGAGGATAGCCAGTAAGGAGAAAAAGGTGAGAGAAAGGGAAAAAAAAAAAATTTGAGGGGAGAGAAAAAATATGAAGAAATAATCGTGCAGAAAATCCCAATTAAATATGGCAAATAAATCACTCGTAGGAATATGGAAACTCACATTTATAAGAGCCCAAAAAATCCCTGGCTCTAGGTTTAGGAGCTTCCAGCCATATAGAGGGTGGCGTATCCCTTCTTAAATCTTCAACTCTGGTTGCGATGGCTACAATAAGATAATAGACAGCGCTCCCATAGTATATTACCGTATTATGATAAAAAGGTGATAATGTATTGAACTCACCAGATATGGAGCCTCTTCCACACAGGCTCACTCAATACAGCGTCAGGTACACTATGGTGGATACCCAGAACCTCTTCTCAACCATCTGAGGGCCAGATATCAGGAGCTTCCAAGCGGTGGCAAGTATATATCCAAGGAGAGTAGTCAATAGAATATAAACCATATAAAATTTATTGTGTATTAAAAAATTAATTTCATATTAAAAAATGGACAGATGCATTACCGAGACGCGTTTCGGCATTAACAGCCTTCCTCAGTCGGTATAGTTAGGTGCACTATTGTCCAAAAAATCTCCAAACAGCTGTATCCCAGCTCCACCTACGAGTCCCAGGTGAACGGTGTTCTTATGATACCAAGTCCAACTCATCAACCCCGGTTTGTCTCAAAGACCACAGCTCACGTTACCCTCTTCTACAACCCTTCGTTCTGGACTTACGTTGTGCCCCTTCTAAATCCAAAGACCCTTACACGCAATTCCCCGTTCTGGACTTTATACTTGCCAAGGATACCTTTTGCGTTATAGTCTTTTGTTCTGGACTTATATTTTGTTTCATCTCAGTAAATACTCAACTGCTCATATACATCTCCTGGTCTCCTTCTTCAGCTTGCCATTGGGTTCCATACGCATAACACTACACAGGGGTCATAGCCTCTGCCCTTACAGTATTTCCTAGAAATTCTCCTAAATTCTTTTAATTGTATGTGTTTTGCTTTAAAAAAATATAATAATCAACAACCGACTAAAAACTCATATATATTTATTACGTATACAAAAAAGTTTCAAATCTCATATCATAAACAAAGATTTATAAACAACATCCATCCATCAACACATAAACTACTAGCTTCCCAATATATGTATCTCCTGTTAGTAACTGCATATATGAATAGTATCATTTACTTTATCAGTTAGTAGCTATACACAGACGGTTAATAAACATTTCTGCTTAATGAAAACAATTAACATGTATTTCCCAGCAAACCAATGTTTAACAAGCTAGATCTTGTAGAGATATATGTATCTCTCTATGCTACGTGGATCAACAAGAGATGAGCTATCACTTATTGTATTTCTACAATAATAAGTAATAAAAACGTATTTAGTGAATCCTAACCTAATAACGAAAATTAAGCTTCTAATCTTCTGCTTTTTATTTTGTAGTTATATAATTCCTTGCTTATTAATTTCAATCACAGTAACGTCCAAATTCAATATATTTATATTTATGTATATACTATCGCAGCAAATACTTTAGGATAAAATACTTATATCCGATTCTTCTTCATAACTCTATCTGCAGATTTAGAAATATTTTGAAGACTCTGGATTTAACAGTACTTGAGATAAATCTCAATCTATTTCATTGCAAAGTACACACTCATATATATATATTTCTTACATTAATCCCTTAATTTTGCTTTCTCATACATTACCTGTCCAAGATCTGGATTCAATCTGTAGTTACAGCAGCAATATTCCTTGGATATAATGTATTGTTTTGGAATATGTGAAAATTATCAATATCAGATAATCAATGCATGAGAGTAAGAATTGTGCATTCCCATGAGGGAAAAATTAGGTGTGGTCCTAATTAAGTGAGATGTAATATCCGGAATGCATTGTGTGTCTTGTCCTGGAATGATCTGAATTAGGGATGAGCTGTTCGGTTCGATATGTTCGGAGTTCGACTCGAACATCGCCCGTTCGGATGTTCGCAAACTCCGAACATTTCTGCATGTTCGCCCACAATGCACCACAATGGACCACAATGCACTTTTCCACTGGCCTGAAGCTTGTAGTTGGCCACAGTTTAGGTGCAAGACAGGTGCAAGACTATGCCAATCACGGCTCAGAGTCCTGATTGGGCAAATTTTGCCCAATCACGGGCTCACAGAGCTAAGTCCTGCAGCACACTATATAAGGCGTCCCTCGCAGCCCCAGCATGTGTTTTTTGAAAGGAGATTGTTGTGTTAGTGTGTGTCCTCACTGCCACCAGCTATTGGGGGGGTCTCACTTCTACAAAATATCTGGGAATTGTTGTAATCTGTGTGTTCTCACTGCCAGCAACTATTTTGGGGGTCTCATTTCTACATAATATCTGGGAATTGTTGTAATCTTTGTGTTCACACTGCCAGCAGCAATTGTGGGGGTCTCACTTCTAGAAGATATCTGGGAATTGTGGTAATCTGTGTGTTCTCACTGCCACCAACTATTGTGGGGGTCTCATTTCTACAAAATATCTGGGAATTGTTGTAATCTTTGTGTTCTCACTGCCAGCAGCACTTGTGGGGGTCTCACCTCCAGAAGATATCTGGGGATTGTGGTAATATGTGCGTTTTCACTGTCACCAACTATTTTGGGGGCCTCATTTCTACAAAATATCTGGGAATTGTACTAATCTTTGTGTTCTCACTGCCAGCAGCAATTGTGGGTGTCTCACTTCTAGAAGATATCTGGGAATTGTGGTAATCTGTGTGTTCTCACTACCACCAACTATTGTGGGGGTCTCATTTCTACAAAATATGTAGGAATTGTTGTAATCTTTGTGTTCTCACTGCCAGCAGCAATTGTGGGGGTCTCACTTCTAGAGGATATCTGGGAATTGTGGTAATCTGTGTGTTCTCACTGCCACCAACTATTGTGGGGGTCTCATTTCTACAAAATATCTGGGAATTGTTGTAATCTTTGTGTTCTCACTGCCAGCAGCAATTGTGGGGGTCTCACTTCTAGAAGATATCTGGGAATTGTGGTAATCTATGTGTTCTCACTGCCACCAACTATTTTGGGGCCTCATTTCTACAAAATATCTGGGAATTGTTGTAATCTTTGTGTTCTCACTGCCAGCAGCAATTGTGGGGGTCTCACTTCTAGAAGATATCTGGGAATTGTGGTAATCTGTGTGTTCTTACTACCACCAACTATTGTGGGGGTCTCATTTCTACAAAATATCTGGAATTGTTGTAATCTTTGTGTTCTCACTGCCAGCAGCACTTGTGGGGGTCTCACCTCCAGAAGATATCTGGGAATTGTGGTAATCTGTGCGTTTTCACTGTCACCAACTATTTTGGGGGCCTCATTTCTACAAAATATCTGGGAATTGTACTAATCTTTGTGTTCTCACTGCCAGCAGCAATTGTGGGGGTCTCACTTCTAGAAGATATCTGGGAATTGTGGTAATCTGTGTGTTCTCACTACCACCAACTATTGTGGGGGTCTCATTTCTACAAAATATGTAGGAATTGTTGTAATCTTTGTGTTCTCACTGCCAGCAGCAATTGTGGGGGTCTCACTTCTAGAGGATATCTGGGAATTGTGGTAATCTGTGTGTTCTCACTGCCACCAACTATTGTGGGGGTCTCATTTCTACAAAATATCTGGGAATTGTTGTAATCTTTGTGTTCTCACTGCCAGCAGCAATTGTGGGGGTCTCACTTCTAGAAGATATCTGGGAATTGTGGTAATCTGTGCGTTTTCACTGTCACCAACTATTTTGGGGGCCTCATTTCTACAAAATATCTGGGAATTGTACTAATCTTTGTGTTCTCACTGCCAGCAGCAATTGTGGGGGTCTCACTTCTAGAAGATATCTGGGAATTGTGGTAATCTGTGTGTTCTTACTACCACCAACTATTGTGGGGGTCTCATTTCTACAAAATATGTAGGAATTGTTGTAATCTTTGTGTTCTCACTGCCAGCAGCAATTGGGGGGGGTCTCACTTCTAGAAGATATCTGGGAATTGTGGTAATCTGTGTGTTCTCGCTGCCACCAACTATTGTGGGGGTCTCATTTCTACAAAATATCTGGGAATTGTTCTAATCTTTGTGTTCTCACTGCCAGCAGCAATTGTGGGGCTCTCACTTCTAGAGGATATCTGGGAATTGTGGTAATCTGTGTGTTCTCACTGCCACCAACTATTTTGGGGGCCTCATTTCTACAAAATATCTGGGAATTGTTCTAATCTTTGTGTTCTCACTGCCAGCAGCAATTGTGGGGGTCTCACTTCTAGAAGATATCTGGGAATTGTGGTAATCTGTGTGTTCTCACTGCCACCAACTATTGTGGGGGTCTCATTTCTACAAAATATCTGGGAATTGTTGTAATCTTTATGTTCTCACTGCCACCAACTATTTTGGGGTCTAATTTCTACAAAATATCTGGGAATTGTTCTAATCTTTGTGTTCTCACTGCCAGCAGTAATTGTGGGGGTCTCACTTCTAGAAGATATCTGGGAATTGTGGTAATCTGTGTGTTCTCACTGCCACCAACTATTGTGGGGGTCTCATTTCTACAAAATATCTGGGAATTGTACTAATCTTTGTGTTCTCACTGCCAGCAGCAATTGTGGGGGTCTCACTTCTAGAAGATATCTGGGAATTGTGGTAATCTGTGTGTTCTTACTACCACCAACTATTGTGGGGGTCTCATTTCTACAAAATATGTAGGAATTGTTGTAATCTTTGTGTTCTCACTGCCAGCAGCAATTGGGGGGGGGTCTCACTTCTAGAAGATATCTGGGAATTGTGGTAATCTGTGTGTTCTCGCTGCCACCAACTATTGTGGGGGTCTCATTTCTACAAAATATCTGGGAATTGTTCTAATCTTTGTGTTCTCACTGCCAGCAGCAATTGTGGGCTCTCACTTCTAGAGGATATCTGGGAATTGTGGTAATCTGTGTGTTCTCACTGCCACCAACTATTTTGGGGGCCTCATTTCTACAAAATATCTGGGAATTGTTCTAATCTTTGTGTTCTCACTGCCAGCAGCAATTGTGGGGGTCTCACTTCTAGAAGATATCTGGGAATTGTGGTAATCTGTGTGTTCTCACTGCCACCAACTATTGTGGGGGTCTCATTTCTACAAAATATCTGGGAATTGTTGTAATCTTTATGTTCTCACTGCCACCAACTATTTTGGGGTCTAATTTCTACAAAATATCTGGGAATTGTTCTAATCTTTGTGTTCTCACTGCCAGCAGTAATTGTGGGGGTCTCACTTCTAGAAGATATCTGGGAATTGTGGTAATCTGTGTGTTCTCACTGCCACCAACTATTGTGGGGGTCTCATTTCTACAAAATATCTGGGAATTGTTGTAATCTTTGTGTTCTCACTGCCAGCAGCAATTGTGGGGGTCTCACTTCTAGAAGATATCTGGGAATTGTGGTAATCTATGAGTTCTCACTGCCACCAACTATTTTGGAGGCCTCATGTCTACAAAATATCTGGGAATTGTTCTAATCTTTGTGTTCTCACTGCCAGCAGCAATTGTGGGGGTCTCACTTCTAGAAGATATCTGGGAATTGTGGTAATCTGTGTGTTCTCACTGCCACCAACTATTTTGGGGTCTCATTTCTACAAAATACCTGGGAATTGTTCTAATCTTTGTGTTCTCACTGCCAGCAGCAATTGTGGGGGTCTCACTTCTAGAAGATATCTGGGAATTGTGCCAATCTGTGTGTTCTCACTGCCACCAACTATTTTGGGGTCTCATTTCTACAAAATATCTGGGAATTGTTCTAATCTTTGTGTTCTCACTGGCTGCCAGCAGCAATTGTGGGGGTCTCACTTCTACAAGCTATCTGGAAATTGTTGCAATCTGTGTGTTCTCACTGCCACCCATCAGGGGGTCTCACTGATTTATAGGAGGTTTCTGGGAATTGTAATCTGTGTCTTCTCACTGCCAGCTATCATGGGGTCCCACATACTTCTATCAGATTTCTGTGAATTGTAATCTGTGTCTTGTCACATTGCCACCCATCAGGGGGCTCACTGATTTATAGGAGGTTTCTGGGAATTGTAATCTGTGTCTTCTCACTGCCAGCTATCAGGGGGTCCCACATACTTCTAGCAGATTTCTGCGAATTTTAATTTGTGTCTTGTCACTGCCACCCATCAGGGGTTCTCACAGATTTATAGGAGGTTTCTGGGAATTTTAATCTGTGTCTTGTCACTGGCTGCCAGCTATCAGGGTGTCTCACTGAGTTATACCAGAGTTCTGTAAATCTTTAATCTTTATACCAGAGTTGAATCAGAGTTCTGCATATCTCCAATTTTTATAACAGAGTTGAATCAGAGTTCTGTATATCTTTGATCTATATACCACTCACCATGTCAGAAAGACCAAAAAGGACAGGCAGACGCTCCCAGACACAGTTAAGAGGGCAAGCAGCCTCTGTGTCGGGAGGCTGTGCCTCTGGTCATCGTGGACGTGGTGCATCCTCTGCAGGGGCACGCTTGTCCTTTCTAACTGGTGCTGGCTGTCTTAAACCGCAGCAACATATAGAGGATTTGATGGATTGGCTAACCAGGCCATCCTCATCCTCCGAGTCCTCTGCCAGCCAGGCTTGTAGTGCTTTACAGTGTCCACCTCAGCTGCCAAAGCATCTAATGCAGCCTCCATGTCCACAGCTACTCCTGCCGTAGCCTCACTATCACACACGCAGGAGTCAGCTGAATTGTTTGACTACAATGACAGTGACATGCTGCTTGAGGATACGCAGAAACTACAATGCTCTGATTCAATCTATGAGGTTGAGGAAGGGAGTATAATCAACCTAGAGGAAGGGGGTGCCAGTGACACACAAATAACTGGCACTCATGTTGCCCCAGCAACTGCAGCATACTGCCAAGTTGGCTCCAGTGATGAGGAGATAGGGGGTGATGACAATGATGATGAGGTCACTGACTCCACCTGGGTGCCTGATCGAACAGAGGAGTGAAGTGAGGAGGATGAGACACAACAAACAGGAGGCACAACGTCCTCTATGACCAACCGTAGACAGTCCAGGCATCAGATGTCAGAGCTGCTCGGGTGCAGAGCGCTGTTGTCTCAAAGCACACATCCAGGAACTCTGCTGTCTGGGAGTTCTTTAAGAAATGTGCAGCAGACCATACCGTTGCTATTTGTAATCTATGTCAGATGAGGATCATGCTTGGGAAAGACATCCCACGCTTGGGTACCACATGGTTGAGGCGACATATGACCACCTGCCACGCATCCCGTTGGCACAACACTTTGCATAAATTCTCCTCCTCATCAGTCTCTACCCCCACTATATGTCCTGCCTTGTCATTGCCTGCTACAACCTCCACTTTCAGGGATGATGCTACAGTACTGGATGTACCAGGTCCTTCCTCACAATGTGACAGCATCCCATCAGATGAAGATTTACACAGTCAGATTACGTTGCCCCAGCTGCTGCAGCGTAAGAAAAAATATAGTCCCAACCATCCCAAGCACAGCGTCTAAATGCCAGCTTAGTAAAATTACTCGCATTACAGCTGCTGCCTTTCCAGCTGGTGGACTCTGCTACCTTCCGTGAATTTGATGAATGTGCTGTACCACAGTGGCAGTTTCCAAAACGCCATTTGTTTTCACGGAAGGCCATTCCAGCACTATACCAGCACGTGGAACACATTGTTATGGAGTCATTGGGAAAGGCAGTCAGTAGCAAGTTGCACGTGACTTTAGACACATGGTCCAGCAAGCATGGACAGGGCCGTTACATTTCCTTCATGGCACACTGGGTAACTCTGATTGCAGCTGGGAGGGATCCAAGACGGGGATCTGTGTTGGAGCTTGTTCATCCAACACGCCTCAGAAAGCTGCTTGTATGAGGTCTGTCTGCTCCACCACCACCTCTCCCTCTTCCTCCTTCTCCTTCTCTGTCTCTGGCGAAGTGGCAGTTAAACCGATGCGTGACAGGGGCTACGCAATGGCTCAAGCAAAAAGATGCCATACTGTGCTTGAGCTGGTCTGTTTAGGGGACAGGAGCCACACTGGGCCAGAAATTCTGTCAGCTCTGCAGGGGCAGGTGCAGAGATGGTTAACACCACGCCAGACTGAGCTGGGAACGGTCATCTGTGATAAAGGCAGCAACCTTCTCTTCGCCCTACGCCAGGGTTAGTTGACGCATGTACCATGCCTAGCACACGTCCTAAATCTGGGGGTACAGCATTTCCTAACCAGGGCACTACCCCAGGGCACTACCCGGACCCCCATACACCTTTTATGGCAAATATCTAGCATATATGCCCTCTTGGACGGCACTCTAAAAATCGAATTTTCAGTCCCATTGACTTGTATTGAATTCGAGTTCGAATCCAAACATTTGAAAAGTTCGAGTTCAAGCGCGAACCGAACTCGGGGGTGTTCGGCTCATCCCTAATAGGAGGTCCGGTGCTCCTGTTATCTCACCGGTGGCCTGTAAGCTGGTGTCTGGTTCTAAGACACCCCAAATTGTGAGTAGTTTCTTTATACTGCCATACGTTTCCACATAAAGATTGCTGTCACCATTTGAGGAGGCAACGAGGAGGGTGAGCAGGGACAGTGCATGCATCAGTGACACAATTCCTTTAGTGTTCCTGCTGGAGCGCACTCTGTGGGGAATTATAGATGTGGCACTCGATTCAGAGCAGCAAGAGGAAGAGGAGGCCTTCCCTATCTCTCCAGGCCCCAGTCTTTACGCAGACAGCATTCCTGCGGGTCCTCAGATCAGACAGGAGGAGGATGAGGAGGAGGAGGAATATTTAAGTAGTGGGGGCATTGAAGGTGGGGATTCCTCAAGAGAGGATTTTGTGTGCCCAGAAACCCAAGGATCAGTATGTGGCTGGGAGGAGGAATTGCAGGATGGGGTCATCCTCATTGACCAGGAAGACTCAGAAGCTAATGCCACCTCCAACCTACGCTGCATGGGCTCCCTTATCCTGCAAAGTCTGGTAAAGGAACTTGTTCTGCGTGTCCTAAAATGTCTTCTCTTTTCATACAGCCTGCTGCCCCAAGCAGTTGTTTATGAATAGATTGAAGGAAAACCGTTTACCATCATTTGAAATGTCATTTTTTGTTTTTAAATGTTTATATACATCCTACAAATCCACTACTTCGCGGGCAGGATATGGGGACCTCCTAGGCATGATATTTAAAGGAATTTTTTGTTTTTATTTTTAACCCTTATTTCATGGAAAACTCACTGTTTGTTTAAAAATGTTTTTTATTAAACTTTTTGTCCTTGTTTCCTGTCCCCCAGAGCACTACCCGGACCCCCATACACCTTTTATGGCAAATATCTTGCATATATGCCCTCTTGGAGGGCACTCTAAAATTCGAACTTTCGAGTCCCATTGACTTGCATTGAGTTCAGTTTGTGTTCGAACTTTTGAAATTGTTTGAGTTCGAATGCGAACCGAACACCTGGGTGTTCAGCTCATCCCTAAGCTGAATGACTGCAATGAACAGTACATATCCAGTTATAGTAAATTCAACGTCACTTTACCCTTTCACTGCGGTGGATGTGCTCAGCGCGTCCACCCGCCGGTAGCGTTCTGTGCGGAGGATGCGCTGAGCACATCCTCCCTTCGGGGCCAGCGATTGGCCGGGTTCCGGCTGATCGCTGTGCCCCCCGGTGAGGGCTGACATCCTCGATGTCAGCCCAGCACCCGGAACTGCCGGCGCCGGAATTAGATGTCATCGCGGCAGCGCGATGACATCTAATTCAGGCGCCGCCCCCCGCATGTGCGGAGGAGGCGCCTGAAAGGGAGGGGGGAGGTCCTTCAGACCTCTCTCTCTCCCGATCGCCAGGGTGCAGTGGGTTAATCCAGGCACCGTTTGGAAGGGCACAGCCTGCCCTTCCTAACGGTGGCTGGAATTAACCCCATGGGGGCCAGATCACGAATCGGTGCTGAAAAGCGCCGGTTCGTGATCCTTTCCCGGAGCTGGCCGACATCTTGGATGTTGGCCAAGCCTCCGGGAACTCCCCCTGAGGACTGGCGTCATCGTGCATAGCACGATGACGCCAGTCCTGGAGTTAACCCATAACTGCCACCAATGGTGGAGATAGGGGTTCCAATGAACCCCCTATCTCCAGATCCTTGGCAAATAGGGGTTAATGTTTGGTACTGTTGGATCGGCCAGAGCATGGCCGTTCCAGCGATACCAAAAAAAATATAAAAAAAATAAACAATTTTTTTTTCTTTTTTTTGGTTCGTTAATGCAGCAATATTGTTCCCATTTCAATTATAATGTGAACAATGATGCTGCACTAGCGTTTTTTGTATGCGGTGCGTTTGTTAAAAATCGCGTAATTTTCCCCAAAAAAATTGTAACGAGACCCCATTTCTAATTTTTTTAACAAGCGCACCCCATACAAAATATAACCGCAATTGCTCGCATGTTAAAATGTGAAAAAAAACCACTTTACACATTGTAAATTATTGAAAATTCATATTTTATTGTATTTTTTGTTATAATATACAGACAGGACATGATGTATACTTATAATAATGACATATTATGAATCTGCCGAGTCTGATGGAAAGAACAATATATAATATGTATGGGTCATATAATAAAATAAGCCTTCAAAACACGTTTAAACCTGATGAGCGAAACAGGTAAAAATGAGCTCAGCACGGAGGCGTGAAACGCCTCAGCAGCAAAAGGGTTAAAATCTACCCCTTCATTTAAATATTGCTTTCTCTATAGATCCCTTATATTTATTCTTAAAATATAATATTTACTATGCCTCAAGATGGCAGTGTTGCTTTTCAAATATAATTAGTAATATTTAATTCTACTATTTTTGAATTATATGACAGAGATCAAAGATCAATATTGTTATCAAATTTTTAACAAAGAACAACTATAATTATTCCAGACAGTGCGTCTCGGATTGTCAAATTTGATTTAATATTTCTACTCTCATAGACATTTCAAAACTTTTACTAGTACTCTTATCTATAAACATTCCATTCTAGTTAAATCAGCAGAAAATACTTCTATATTTTAAATAGCTTATTCTATTCTTCAGTACTGTTTGCACAGTTATACTCTACAAATATTTGGAGCATCTATTATTTACTGTGAATATATAGAATATATTGATTTAAAAATATATTTTGTGAATATATTTATACACTTACATAGATATTTTAAATATGTTTCTATACTCAAAAAGAAAAATCTTTAATTCAAAGACTTGTTAAAACAAACCAATAATTTTAAATATGACTTGTTTTAGCATATATCATATAAAGACATTTTTATCATATACAGCATCATGTCTGGCACTTATAGAAACACCCATATCTCTTCTGGTTCACCTAGCAATGAACTCATAAAAAAATAATCTTTGAGTCCTTTCTAAAACTAGAATAAAAATTGAAAAAGGAAAGACTTTACATTAAAACAAGATGGCTACAGGCATCCATTTTAATTTTCCATTATAATATACCTGACATATTCTATTGGAAAGACAGACTAGTGCATCAGAATTTCTCAACTTCTGACCTTCCATTACCTGTAAAGGTAATGGGTAATTTACAGAGCCTGGTGGAATACAAACCTCATATGGTACCTGCAAGTTTACTGTGTATGGCAGTGTCTGGCATGACTTAAGAGCTTTATCTTCATCTTGGAATTCACAGGGGTTCTCTTTTAGTCTAGTCCATATGTGGGAATTAATCAGAGCCTCTTGCATAGCAAAAAGATGAATTATATCATTACCTACATAAATCTGATACCCGGGTTCATTTAGGACCAAAAATAAATGCGTGGCAGTTTTATTCCCATTAGAAATAGATAACATACATTTTCCAATGACATTATGACTGTCTCCATCATTATATAGATCTGTTATCCACTCATCTTGAGGATTAGGGTATCTGATCGTTTTAGGGTTAGCCATTTTATTCAGCAGCTCCCTGCTGATGTAGCTATTTTCCTGGCGCAAATCTAGCTTAGCTGTTTTTTCACTAGCTAAACTATTTACACGTATAGGGAAAAATACCTCTTCATTTATCTTCTCTATTTCAGTTAAGAACTGAGAATGGTCACTATGCCCATTAGGTTCTGTCTCTCTCTTGTGGAGGTGAATAATTAGCATGTCATTCTCCGACATATATCTCGAATCCTCTCAGGGGGAACACATATGGTGTTATCCTCCTGTTCCCCTGGAGTCAGGGGCTTTGGCCTTAAGAAATAGATATCATGTGTCTGGCTATTTCTGAAGTGGACCTCAATAGAATCCGGCCTTTCCTCAATCACGTGGCAGTTACGCTGAGCGTGATGGGATTGGGATCTATCATAGCTAATTGGAACATTTACTTGGGACCAAATGACCTCATTGATAAAATCAATGATTGGATTTAACCTTTTAAGAAGGTCCATTCCAATAATTTGGCGATTTTGGGGCAGATCCACGATAAGCGTTGGATGCTGAATTATTTTATTCCCCAATTTAAAATCCAATTTAGCTATACCCAGAACTTTCAGAGATGTACCACTCAGACTCACTAGATTAGCATTAGATTTATCTAATCTAGGCTTCCTGGTGGACAGTTCTTGAACCTAATCAAAATAATTAGATGATATCAATGTAACCTGGCTTCCTGTGTCTAGCAGAGACATGATATGTGGTAAATTATCTTGTAATTCTACATTCACATAAAATCGGTCTTCAATGCTATACAATTTACAGAGAAATTTAGAGTGAGATATGAAATTAGGTTTTGTACAGATTTTACCCATAGAATTTCCTCTCTTAGGCATGCTCTTGGCAGCTGTGCTGCCCTTCTCGGCTTCAGTCTTCTCAGATTGCTCGCACTTAGGCTGGAGAGATAAAATAATTTTCCTTCTCTTGGCAGGGAAGGGGTTAAATCATCAACCATACAAACATTTGTATTAACCATTTCATCATCACTTTCTGGTAAATTGTCATGGACACTGGTTATTTCATCAGTATCATCATTTAGTCACTGGTTGGGCGGGGCTGCAGGTGTTGCATCACTTACAACCTGACCAGGGTTATTTCCAGTCATCAACTGAGTGATCTGATCTAGTTTTTCTGTCAGCATACGGAAATTTTCCTGCATTTGGCCGATACGCTGGTGTACATTATATCTCCGCTTTCTATTCGTCCTTGGGGACGAAGCTTGCGCATTCTCTGACTCATCAGATTCAGTTTTACCTCGGGTTGCTTCCTGTCTAGGCACATTTTCCCTTGATTTAACCCACTGACTTCTAGGTACCATTGCTTCCTAGATTGAAATTTACTTCCTGAATTTTCTCTGGCAAACCCTCTTTCCTGATCTGGCTTGGATTTTTCTACCTTAGGGATTGAGTCTCACATGACCTCCGCGTAGCTCTTTTTCTGGGATTCAGATTTAATGTCACCCTTTTTAACATGAGTTTCTGCTATTTCCTTAGGTGAGTTTAATAGGCTGTGGCTGGCAAGAGTGATGTGATTTGAAATACTCATGTGTAAGAGGCTTTGCTCTTTTTTCATCATGAGAATTAGTTTCACTTTTGCTATTGCTCTGGCTCTGCAGAAAAACAGACTTGTCAGCAATCACTGATTTATTATGGTTCAAAGCTTTTAAAGGGAACTTCTCTGAAGAAGAAGAATTAACCCTTTTTTGCATCAGCTTCAACCTGACATAACTCATCAGCGAATTTCTCATGTTCGCGTTTCATTCTTGTCATTTGCACTCAGTTCCTTATTTAAGTTTGATAACTGATCAATCTCTTTTTGCAGTTGATATTTCACTTTTTCATACACATTCAATTCTTTGATCATACGTTCTAAATCATGGCTTATCTGATTTACAGTAATATGCAATTCTCTGTTTCTTTGTTCTACGCTTTGCATAGCCTCATTTTTATCATTCAATCTCTTGTTTATTTCTGCAATCAAGTATATGCATTCAGGCAAGATTTGGAAAGCCAGAGTTTCATTGTCTTTCTTGGTCTTAGCGGCACAGACTTGTCGCAAATAGTCAAGGAAAGTTGAATGATCAAAACAAATTGCATCAGCATATTAGAAACATTTGATTGTTATACTTTTGTCCAATCAAACAAATCGTCTGTGACGTGTAACTTGTCTTTTAGATAAGACATCACATCTATCAAGACTATTTGATTGGCACGTGCATCATCTTCATTAGCGTTGTCACAAATCTCAGATTCTGATTCAGACATTGTAGTACTAAACAATCCAAAAACCACAAATCAAAATACAACAACAAAAATCTGAATATATATATTTTCTACCTCTGTCTAATCAGACAATACTGGCAGTTATATTCCAAACAAAAACTACAATCTCAGCAGTGCCTCCAATATGTCAAAGATATATTCAATAAGAAACTTATACGAGATATAAATATCAATCGTCTGTATTTCTCAGAAATTCTCCTAAATTCTTTTAATTGTATGTGTTTTGCTTTAAAAAATATAACTAACCAAACAACTAGATAAAAACATATATATATTTATTACGTATACAAAAAGGTCTTAAATCTCATAACATGATCAAAGATTTATAAAACACAACAACATCCATCCATCAGCACATAGATTTCTAGCTCTTGACATAGTGTTTCTGTTAGTAACTGTATATATATATATATGGTTAATACCATTTACTTTATCAGTTAGTAACTACACACAGATGGATAATAAACATCTCTGCTTAAAGAAAAAAATTAACATGTATTCCCAGCACCAGTTTAAAACAAGTTAGTAATCTTGTAGTGATATATGTATCTCTCTATGCTACGTGGATCAACAAAAGATGAGCTATCACTTATTCTATTTCTAGAATGATAAGTAATAAAAACTTTTTTACTGAATCCTCCCCTAATAACGAGAATTAAGCTTCTAATCTTCTGCTTTTTATATTGTAGTTATAAATCTCTTGCTTATTTACTTCAATCACAGTAACTTCCAAATTCAATATATATATTTATGTATATACTATTGCAACAAATACTTTAGGACAATTTATATCCTTATGTATACCAGATGCTTCCCATATTTCTATACTGCAGGTTAGAAATATGTCAGTCTCTGATCTAACAATAATCTGAGATAAATCTCAGTCTACATTCATTGCAATATATATCCACCTCTATATATATATATATCTTACATTAATCCCACTTATATTTGCCTCCCATATATTACCTGTCCAATCTGGATTCAATGTTTCTGTAGTTACAGCAGCAATATTCTTTGGATATGATGTATTGTTTTGGAATATGTGAAAATTATCAATGTCTGATAATATTTTATCATCTCCTTGGTAGAAGTGAGAGATAAGTCAATGCATAAGAGTTAGAATTGTATTCCCATGATGGAAAATTTAGGTGTGTTCCTAATTGAAGTAAAGTGTAATGTCCTAGAATCAATGCATTGTGTATCGTGTCCTGAGATGATCTGACTGAATGCAACGAACAGTACATGGCCAGTTATAGTAGATTCCACGTCACTGTCGTATCTCGTTCCTAATTTAAATATAATATTTCTCTATGGGGACCCTCCATTTTATTCTTTAAAATGTAATATTTACTACACCCCAAGATGGCAGTGTTGCTTTTCACATAAAATTTGTAATATTTTAATTCTACTATATTTGAATTATATGACAGAGGTCAAAGATCAATCTCCATATCTTGTTTTGAACAAAGAACTTTATACTATTCCACAGACTAGTGTCTGTGGCTGTCAAATTATTATTTACAATCTTTATTTCTATCCATTTCAAAGAATTTAAAATACTTCTTTATCAGCTAGATTCCTTTGCAATTAGATCAGCAACTTACATTTAAAACAGCTTATTTCTATTCTTCAGTAATTACACTGTTATAATAAACCTCAAAATATTTCTTAATATTATGTTCTGTGCAAACTAATAGAATATATTGATTATAAGAATATATTTTCGTGAATATATTGATATACTTGCATAGATATTTTAAACCTTAAATGTGTTTCTATACCAAAAAGAAATATATCTTTAATTCAAGGACTTGTTAAAACAAACCAATAAATTTAAATATGACCTGTCTTAGCAATTAGTCTCGGTATATATCATATAAAGACATTTTATATCGTCTATATCATCATAGTCTGGGACTTATAGTTTTAAACACACATTCCTCTCTAATGAGTTAGTGAACTTGCCTCTGAAAAAAAATCTCTCAGGGTTCATTCTAAAACTAGAATAAAGTTGAAAATGACTTTACATTATAACAAGATGGCTACAGGCATCCATTTTGTGTTACTCTAAAACTCCTGACAATTTGAAGATCTAAAAAACAGTTGACAAGATTACAGTTGTAATAAAATTATTTAGCCCCTTTTGTAAATCAGGTTTATTGACAAAATGTAAAGGCTTTCAGCTGTTTTCACTGAACAAATCAAACAAAAACAATAGCTCAACTTAGCGAAACCTTCAAGTGGTTTCCCCAAATTCAACTGAAAATGCAAATTTTAATGAATTCTGAGTCTTGAAATTATTAAACCCCCTGAATAGAATCTATCACAACAGCACAAATATGCAAACATGTGTTGTCTCAAGCACACCTGATGTAACTAATTAAGGGTTTCATTACTTGTGTCCATGTGTGCTTGAGCTAGAACACAAGAAATACTTGAGCTAGCTAGGGATTTGCTGAGCGTCACGTTTTACTGCATGTTAGAAATATAGCAACGTCAAAAGACAAGTCTGAAAAATTAAGAGAAGAGATCAACACACTTCAGAAACAAGGAACAGGATACAAAAATCATTTAGTGAAGGAACTGAATCTTCCTAGAAAAACACTGGAAGCATAATTGGCAAGCTAAAATTTAAAGAACAGTGGTTACACTACCTGGACGGGGCAGAAAAAGGAAGCTGGTCAATGGCTGTAACCAGACTTCTGAGAAGGCAGGTTGAGAAAAACTCTCTAGTGACGACAAAAGACCTGCAGCAAGAGTTGGTGGCATCAAGCAATGAGGTTTCAGTTTGCAAATTAAATGCAGAAGGATTTCATGGGTTTCAAAGACATACACCACTACTGACCCAAAAGCACAAAAAATGTCGGCTCCAATATGCCCATAAACATATAAATAAGCCAAAGAAATTTACAGATTCTGGTCTGTGGAGTGATGAAACAAAACTGAAAGGTTTCAGCCTGATGGGTCAGCGGTATGTCTGTAGGAAGAATGAAGCCTACGCTGAAAAGAACACTCTGCCTACAGTTAATCAATAAAATTTGCTTTGATATCAGCGCTTCTTTCACTTTTGAATATATATATAGCCCGGATACATGATGGAGAATAGCTCCCAATAATGTGTGGACCATAAAAATACTCTTTTACTGGCTTGGATGATTCAGCAATCCTTAACTAAAGCAGAAATAAAACATAGTGCAGCAATCTTTATGTGGAAACGTATGGCAGTATAAAGAAACTACTCACAATTTGGGGTGTCTTAGAACCAGACACCAGCTTACAGGCCACCGGTGAGATAACAGGAGCACCGGACCTCCTATTAGGGATGAGCCGAACACCCCCGAGTTCGGTTCGCGCTTGAACTCGAACTTTTCAAATGTTTGGATTCGAACTCGAACTCAATACAAGTCAATGGGACTGAAAATTCGATTTTTAGAGTGCCGTCCAAGAGGGCATATATGCTAGATATTTGCCATAAAAGGTGTATGGGGGTCCGGGTAGTGCCCTGGGGGACAGGAAACAAGGACAAAAAGTTTTAAAAAAAAACGTTTTTAAAGGGACAGTGAGTTTTCCATGAAATAAGGGTTAAAAATTAAAAAAAAAATTCCTTCAAATAACATGCCTAGGAGGTCCCCATAACCTGCCCGTGAAGTGGCGGATTTCTAGGATGTATAGAAATATGTAAAAACCAAAAAATTATATTTCAAATGACGGTAAATGCTTTTCCTTTAATCTATCCATAAACAACTGCTTGGGGCTGCAGTCTGTATGAAAAGAGGAGACATTTTCGCACACGTAGAAAAGTTTAGTGATTTTTTGGCTAAATTATTGTGAAACTTATGCAGGCTTTGGATGAAAGAAACAATAGGTGCTTTAAAATTGGGCCTTTAGCGTCGGCAACAGTGCTGTCACACAGTAACCCCTCTGAGGATATGAATCTGATACAGGCGTCAGTGGCAGTGCACCCAAATATTGTGCCTTTGGTGCCAGGCCAGCAAGTGCCATCATACAGTAACCCCTCTGTAGTATTGTGGAAGAGTGCAGGGGTGGACCTTGCGGTCCTATATTAAACAGATATGAATCTGGTAAAGGCGTCAGTGCACCCAGATATTGTGCTTTTGGTGCCAGACTGCCAGGCCAGCAAGTACCATCATACAGTAACCCCTCTGTAGTATTGTGGAGGAGTGCAGGGGTGGACCATGCAGCCCTATATTAAAAAGATATGAATCTGGTAAAGGCGTCAGTGCACCCAGATATTGTGCCTTTGGTGCCAGGCCAGCAAGTACCATCATACAGTAACCCCTCCATAGTATTGTGGAAAAGTGCAGGGGTGGACCTTGCGGTCCTATATTAAAAAGATATGAATCTGGTAAAAGCGTCAGTGCACCCAGATATTGTGCTTTTGGTGCCAGACTGCCAGGCCAGCAAGTGCATTCATACAGTAACCCCTCTGTGGTATTGTGGAAGAGTGCAAGGGTGGACCATGCAGTCCTATATTAAAAAGATATGAATCTGGTAAAGGCGTCAGTGCACCCAGATATTGTGCCTTTCATGGCAGCAAGTGCCTTCACACCATAACCCTTTTGTGGTATTGTGGAAGAGTGCAGGGTTGGACCCTGCGGTTCAAAAAATTAAAATGATATAAATCTGGCACAGGCGTCAGTGCAGCCAAATATTGTGCCCTTCATGGCAGCAAGTGCATTCACACCGTAACCCTTTTGTGGTATTGTGGAAGAGTGCAGGGTTGGACCCTGCGGTTCAAAAAATTAAAATGATATAAATCTGGCACAGGCGTCAGTGCAGCCAAATATTGTGCCTTTCATGGCAGCAAGTGCATTCACACTGTAACCCTTTTGTGGTATTGTGGAAGAGTTCAGTGCTGGAGGTTTTGTGAATGCAGAAGACATCCCCTATCTATTCCATTACGTCAGCATCAGGGGATAGATAACTGCTGATCCAGGACTGATTCATTTTTATAAATGTCAGCCGGTCTACAGAGTCGGTGGACAGATGCACTCTTTTGTCTGTGACAAAACCTCCAGCGGCACTGAACGTCCTTTCAGAAAGCACGCTAGATGAAGGGTGACCTAGTAGCTGCATAGCATATTGGCTAAGTTCTGGCCAGCGATCCAATCTCAACACCCAGTAAGCCAGTGGATCATGTGCTGGAAAGGTATCCAGGTCTGCCCTTGCCCCTAGGTAGTCCTACACCATATGGTGAAGACGCTGGCAATGGGTGCCTACATTTGACGTCCCTGGGCGTCGTGGACTAAAAAAAATTCAAAATGCATCAGTCAAGCGGCCCTGGCCTTCACCACTATTCCTCTGATCATCCGCAGCCTCAGAAGCACCTGTGTCATCACTTGGTAACCTACCAGTGCCTGGAAAGGTGTTACACAAGTGTCGCTTTAGAGCGTCCTCAAGTTTTTTCATCCTTTGCTCCCTCTGTGTGGGCAGGATGAGCTCTGCAACTTTACCCTTGTATCGTGGATCAAGAAGGGTTGCCAACCAGTAATGATCCCTGTCCTTGATAGCACGAATCCTGGGGTCTTTTAGCAGGCTTTGCATTATAAGGGAGCCCATGCAGCGTAGGTTGGAGGTGGCATTAGCTTCCGAGTCTTCCTGGTCAATGAGGATGACCGTATCGTGCACTTCCTCTTCCCAGCCATGCACTAGCCCTTGTGTTTCTGGGCACACAAAACCCTCCCTTGAGGAATCCCCACCTTCAATGCCCCACTACTTAAATATTCCTCCTCCACCTCCTCATCCTCCTCCTGTCTGATCTGAGGAGGACCCGCTGGAATGATGCCTGCGGAAAGACTGGGGCCGGAAAGACTGGGGCCTTCAGAGCTAGGGAAGGCCTCCTCTTCCTCTCGCTGCTCTGCCTCTAGAGCCACATCTATAATTCCCTGCAGAGTGTGCTCCAGGAGGAACACTAAAGGAATTGTGTCACTGATGCATGCACTGTCCCTGCTCACCATCCTCGTTGCCTCCTCAAATGGTGACAATACAGTGCATGCATCCTTGATCATCAGCCACTGCGGGGGGGGGGGGAACCAAGTTGACCTGAACCTGTCCTTGTGCCATACTCACACAGGTACTTGTTGATGGCCCTCTGCTGCTTGTGCAGACGCTGCAGCATTGCTAATGTCGAGTTCCATCTGGTGGGCATGTCACAGATCAGACGGTTTGTGGAAAGGTGGAATTCTCTTTGAATTTCTGCCAGGCAAACGCTTGCTGGGAATGACCGTCTGAAGTGGCTGCAGACTTTTCTGGCCTGGAGGAGAAGCTCTGGCAGCCCTGGGTACTTGGTTAGGAAACGCTGTACCACCAGATTTAGGACGTGTACTAGGCATGATACATGCGTCAATTTACCCTTGCGTAGGGCGGAGAGAAGGTTGCTGCCATTATCGCAGACGATCATTCCCAGCTCAAGCTGGCGTGGTGTTAACCATCTCTGCACCTGCCCCTGCAGAGCTGACAAAATTTCTGACCCGGTGTGGCTCCTGTCCCCTAAACAAACCAGCTCAAGCACAGTATGCCATCTTTTTGCTTGAGCCATTGCGTAGACCCTGTCAGGCGTCGGTTTAACTGCCACTTCGCCAGAGACAGAGAAGGAGGAGGAGGAGGAGGAAGAGGTGGTGGTGGTGGAGCTTGTAAGTAGGGATGAGCTGTTTGGGTTCGGAAGGTTCGGGGTTCGACCCGAACTTAGCCTGTTCGAGCAGATCGCGAACACCGAACATTTCCGGGTGTTCGCCGCATGTTCAACCACAATGGACCACAATGCATTTTCCCACTGGCCTGAAGCTCGTAATTGGCTACAGCCTTGCACCTGACCACAGGTCTGGTGCAAGACTGATTCAACACTATGCCAATCACCACTCAGAGTCCTGATTGGGCAAATTTTGCCCAATCACGGGCTCACAGAGCTAAGTCCCGCAGCACACTATATAACGTTTCCACGCAGCGCTTCTGCACGCATTTCAGAGGAGATTTCAGAGGAGATAGTTGTGTCTTGTTACTGCCGGTCTGCCACGCTACTGGGGGGGACTGGGGGTGTCTCATTTCTACCAAATATCAGGGAATTTAGGTGATGTGTGTCTTGTCACTGTGCCAGCAATTTTTTTTGGGGTTTACAACTTTGTTGAAAACATTTGTGAATTGAGGTGATCTTCTGTGAATTGTCACACAGCCAGCAAATCTTTTTGGGGCTCACTAATTTCTTTAAAACATTTGTGAATTGAGGTGATCTGTGTCTCGTCACACATCCAGTACCACGCAGTATTTTGGGGCTCACTAATTTCTACAAAACATTTGTGAATTGAGGTGATCTGTGTCTCGACACACGTTCAGTACCACGCTGTATTTTGGGGATCACTAATTTCTTTAAAACATTTGGGAATTGAGGTGATCTGTGTCTTGTCACACAACCAGTACCACGCATTATTTTGGGGCTCACTAATTTCTTTAAAACATTTGTGAATTGAGGTGATCTGTGTCTTGTCACACAACCAGTACCACGCATTATTTTGGGGCTCACTAATTTCTACAAAACATTTGTGAATTGAGGTGATCTGTGTCTCATCACACATCCAGTACCACGCATTATTTTGGGGCTCACTAATTTCTACAAAACATTTGTGAATTGAGGTGATCTGTGTCTCGTCACACATCCAGTACCACGCATTATTTTGGGGCTCACTAATTTCTACAAAACATTTGTGAATTGAGGTGATCTGTGTCTCGTCACACATCCAGTACCACGCATTATTTTGGGGCTCACTAATTTCTACAAAACGTTTGTGAATTGAGGTGATCTGTGTCTCGTCACACATCCAGTACCACGCTGTATTTTGGGGCTCACTAATTTCTACAAAACATTTGTGAATTGAGGTGATCTGTGTCTCGTCACACATCCAGTACCACGCTGTATTTTGGGGCTCACTAATTTCTTTAAAACATTTGTGAATTGAGGTGATCTGTGTCTCGTCACACAACCAGTACCACGCATTATTTTGGGGCTCACTAATTTCTACAAAACATTTGTGAATTGAGGTGATCTGTGTCTCATCACACATCTAGTACCACGCAGTATTTTGGGGCTCACTAATTTCTACAAAACATTGGTGAATTGAGGTGATCTGTGTCTCGTCACACATCCAGTACCACGCATTATTTTGGGACTCACTAATTTCTACAAAACATTTGTGAATTGAGGTGATCTGTGTCTCGTCACACATCCAGTACCACGCTGTATTTTGGGGCTCACTAATTTCTACAAAACATTTGTGAATTGAGGTGATCTGAGTCTCGTCACACATCCAGTACCACGCTGTATTTTGGGGCTCACTAATTTTTTTAAAACATTTGTGAATTGAGGTGATCTGTGTCTTGTCACACAACCAGTACCACGCATTATTTTGGGGCTCACTAATTTCTACAAAACATTTGTGAATTGAGGTGATCTGTGTCTCGTCACACATCCAGTACCACGCTGTATTTTGGGGCTCACTAATTTCTTTAAAACATTTGTGAATTGAGGTGATCTGTGTCTTTTCACACAACCAGTACCACGCATTATTTTGGGGCTCACTAATTTCTACAAAACATTTGTGAATTGAGGTGATCTGTGTCTCGTCACTGGCTGCCAGCTATCAGTGTGTCTCACTGAGTTATACCAGAGTTCTTTAAATCTTTATACCAGAGTTGAATCAGAGTTCTGTATATATTAATCTTTATATCACTCACCATGTCTGAAAGAACAAAAAGGACAGGCAGACGCTCCCAGACACAGATAAGAGGGCAAGCAGCCCCTGTGTCAGGAGGCTGTGCCTCTGGTCATGGTGGACGTGGTGCATCCTCTGCAGGGGCACGCTTGTCCTTTCTAACTGGTGCTGGCCGTCTTAAGCAGCAGCAACATACAGAGGACTTGGTGGATTGGCTAACCAGGCCATCCTCATCCTCCGAGTCTTCTGCCAGCCAGGCTTCTAGTGCTTTACAGTCCACCTCAGCTGCCAAAGCATCTAATGCAGCCTCCATGTCCACAGCTACTCCTGCCATAGCCTCGCTATCACACACGGAGGAGTCAGCTGAATTGTTTGACTACAATGAGAGTGACATGCTGCTTGAGGATGCGCAGCAAGTACAGTGCTCTGATTCAATCTCTGAGGTTGAGCAAGGGTGTATAATCAACCTAGAGGAAGGGGGTGCCAGTGATGACACACAAATAACTGGCACTCATGTTGCCCCAGCAGCTGCAGCATACTGCCAAGTTGGCTCCAGTGATGAGGAAATAGGGGGTGAAGATGACAATGATGATGAGGTCACTGACTCCACCTGGGTGCCAGATCAAACAGAGAAATTAAGTGAGGAAGAGGGGGAGGAGGAGGCACAGCAAACACAAGGCTCAACATCCTCTGTGACCAACCGTAGCACTAGCCAGTCCAAGGCATCACATGTCAGAGCTGCTCCGGTGCAGAGCGCTGTTGTCTCAAAGAACAAACGCAGGAACGCTGTTGTCTGGGAGTTCTTTAAGAAATGTGCAGTAGAGCGCAGCGTTGCTATTTGTAATCTATGTCAGATGAGGTTTAAGCGTGGGAAAGATAACGGACACTTGGGTACCACGTGCTTGAGGCGACATATGAACAAATGCCACACATCCCGTTAGCGCAAAATTTTGCGTAGGTCCTCCTCCTCCTCATCTGTCTCTACCCCCACTGTATGTCCTGCCATGTCATTGCCTACAACCTCCACTGACAGGGATGATGCTACAGTAATGGATGTACCAGGTCCTTCCTCACATCATCCCAGTTGCTGAAGATTTACGCAGTCAGATTACGTTGCCGCAGCTGCTGCAGCAAAAGAAAAAATATAGTCCCAACCATCCCCAAGCACAGCGTCTAAATGCCAGTTTAGCAAAATTACTCGCATTGCAGCTGCTGCCTTTCCAGCTGGTGGACTCTGCTCCCTTCCATGAATTTGCTGAATGTGCTGTACCACAGTGGCAGGTTCCAAAACGCCATTACTTTTCACGCAAGGCCATTCCAGCACTATACCAGCACGTGGAAGACAATGTTATCCAGTCATTGGGAAAGGCAGTCAGCAGCAAGGTGCATGTGACTTTAGACACGTGGTCCAGCAAGCATGGACAGGGTCGTTACATTTCCTTCACGGCACACTGGGTAACTCTGATCGCAGCTGGGAGGGATCCAAGACGGGGCTCTGTGCTGGAGCTTGTTCATCCACCACGCCTCCAGAAAGCTGCTTGTATGAGGTCTGTCCACCACCACCACTGTTCCACCATGGTTTCTTCCGCCTTTACTACATCGAAGAAGTTGTTAACAGCGCTTTCAAGTTTCAAAGCGTGCTTTTCGATTTATGTCTCTCTAGGTGCCAATATATGTCTCCAGGGAAACAGGACAATGTACAATATATCAGATACAGTGTGGAGAAAGTGCTATCAATATTGTGGCGAGAATGTCATTTTTTACTCAATAAAATGATGACCATATGGAACACGCAATTGCTGTATATATAATTTCAAAAATGAAGTGCTGAAATCTTTTAAGAAAGCCGTTTGCCCACTGGTAATCAATTTTTATCTCCATTACTTGTAGGGAATGCAGGGGCAAGAAAAAACTTTAAAATATAATTAAACCAGGAAACAATATGCTTATTACATGGTACACTATATAGTAACCATTTTGATCATTACATAGTGGATGACTAGAGGAAGAAAACAGATAGGGCTCAGAAATTGTGGACGAGATATCTTAATAGGGTTATCATATAAAAACTAGTCAGAGGAACTAGTATTGACCATAACCTTATAACGAAATGTGTAAATTAAATGGGTCAACGGCATATTACCTGAATGTGTCTATTTCAATACAGGAACTAAAAGGAGGTGTTAAGAGTGAACTTAAGTTTTTAGAAAGTGGATCATCTCGAAGTCAGAATTCAGACCATAGGGAATAAGAGTATTAAACTCGTATATGGTTTTCATTTCTTCCATCCCTATCTTTCTTTCATAATGTCCCCCCCTCCAATTTTTGTATACTTTTTTAACACCCATAAAGCGATGGCCCTCTGGGTTTGTATTGTGTGTTTTTTTAAAATGTGACGAGACGCTATGATTCTCGACTCCATTCTTAATTTTCCTTATGTGTTCCTGGATCCTCTTATTTAGAGGTCGTACAGTACGTCCTACATACATCAAACCACAAGGACAAATTAATACATAGATCACGTGACTCGTAAAACACGTGATCATGTCTCTAATCTTGCAGGTTCTTTTATTCACTTCAAATTTTTAATTGTATGTTTTTATGATTATTGGTATTTCTACAATTGAGACAATTCCCACATGCATGAAAACCGTTAGGGATACCAAAAGTATTCTTTTTTTTTCCCCCTATTTGGATTACTCGTGACCAATTCGGTCCTCAGATTCTTAGCTCCTCGGCAAATTATAGAGGGAATTTCTGGTAAACTAGTTTCCAAGGCATGATCTTTCCTTAAAATTGGCCAGAATTTCCGGATCATTCCTCGGATTTTAGAATTTTGGGCGTTAAACGTAAAGATGAAGGGGACCCCTCTAATATTGCTTTCCGATCTGATCTTATATTGCAAAAGTTTGTGTGTGACATTCTCGCCACAATATTGATAGCACTTTCTCCACACTGTATCTTGATATATTGTACATTGTCCTGTTTCCCTGGAGACATATATTGGCACCTAGTGAGACATAAATCGACAAGCATGCTTTGAAACTTGAAAGCGCTGTTAACAACTTCTTCGATATAGTAAAGGCGGAAGAAACCAAGGTGGAACGCAGAAGTAACCACGGTGGAACGCACGCTCACCCAAATCGAGGCTGACCTAGTAAAATTTTATTTATATTAAAAGGATCTGTAATGCACACTGTTTTACTGACTGATGAAGCCGAGAAATCGGCGAAACGCGTCTCAGCAGCACCATAGAGTGCTTTTTATTAATATTTTATGAGAATAAAAGTTTTTACTTTTTATCAGAAGGCATTTTTTCGTTTTATCGCCGAAGATCTGCTTTTGAGCCGATGGAGAAAACTCGGAGAAGGCAAAGGGTTGCCATCCAAATACCCTATAATCGAGATTCCCTCTGAGCCAGGATAGGGGCTCTGGAGCTTGTAAGTACTAGGGATGAGCTGTTCGGGTTCGGACGGTTCGGAGTTCGACCCGAACTTTGGCAGTTCGAAAGTTTGTGAATTTCGAACTTTTTGGGCGTGTTCGGTTCGGGTTCGAAAAAAAAAAGAAATTTTGAAAAAGTATAGAAAATGCTTAAAAAAATACAAAAAAATCTAGAAATAAAGAGACTCTTTACTGCAGAATATTATAAGCAACGGTTTATTAGATATTGAATTAAAAACTAATGTGTAGGTGGAAAGATTATCAACTCTAAATGACCTCTGTTCACAAACGGTCATAACACCAGGTGTTTTTAGTCTGGTAATCAATTTGATACATTGTACAATATACTGAGGGTGGGGTGGTGTCTGCTTCTGATTGAGATTTGAGAATTAATTTCCCTAAAACATCCTAATATGCTGCATTTAATTGGTGTTTGAAAAAAATCTAAAGCAATGTTATTTTTCACCTCGGGATTAAACATTCACAGGGTTATTCAGAGAGCGGTGAAAAGCAGGATAATAACTGGAGAAGTGAAAATTCTAGGTCAAAATAGCCAAACCAGAAAAATTCTCCCATTTATCTCACTTTCCAAATCGTCTATTTGGTCTATATTGTTCTCTTCTCTTGCCAGTTCTCCTGGCTTTCACCTCTCTCTCAGGGTTGTTCAGAGAAAGGTGAAAACCAGGAGAATGACTGGAGAATGGAAAATTCTAGGTCAAAATAGCCAAACCAGAAAAATTCTCCCATTTATCTCACTTTCCAAATCGGCTATTTGGTCTAGATTGTTCTCTTCTCTTGCCAGTTCTCCTGGCTTTCACCTCTCTCTCAGGGTTGTTCAGAGAAAGGTGAAAACCAGGAGAATGGCAGGAAAAGAGAACAATCTGGACCAAATAGCCGATTTGGAAAGTGAGATAAGGCTAGGGTCAGACTAACGCATTTTTCGCAGCGACCGTCAAAAAGTGCGTCCGAACGCATTGCCGTATTTTTTCACGGATTGCGCGAAAACGGTCATACGATGCACATTTTTGTGCGTGATTTTTTTACGGATCCAAACCAGGAAATTTTGGGTGTCTGGACATTATGTTGGCCAGACATGAGCAGGGTCTGACGTCTCCAAATCACGCACACACGCCGCTAGTGGACGCAGCGCACTCTGTACGTCCGTACTAGCGGTTCTGCGTTCTCGAAAAATGCGTTCATTTTCCACTTGCGTTGCGCAGCCGGACTTTCGTGCGACCGTACTTCGTATATTGGCCGTCATTGCCCGTCATTTGCTGCTAGTGCGGCCGTGATTAAGTGCACCTAAACGCACGTTAAAAATTCGCTAGTCTGACCCTAGCCTAATTGGGAGAATTTTTCTGGTTTGGCTATTTTGACCTAGAATTTTCCATTCTCCAGTCATTCTCCTGCTCTTCACCGCTCTCTGAATAACCCTGACAGGGTTATTCAGAGAAAGGTGAAACTCAGGAGAATGACTGGAGAATGGAAAATTCTAGGTCAAAATAGCCGAACCAGAAAAATTCTCCCATTTATCTCACTTTCCAAATCGGCTTTTTGGTCTAGAAGTTTCCATTCTCCTGCTTTTCACCGCCAAAAAATCAGTAAACTTTTTCTGTGTGTCTGAAAATGTCTCCTCTTTTCATGCAGACTGCCGCCCAAGCAGTTGTTTATGGATATATTAAAGGAAAAGAATTTACCGTCATTTGAAATGTCATTTTTTGGTTTTTACATATTTCTATACATCCTAGAAATCCGCCACTTCACGGGCAGGTTATGGGGACCTCCTAGGCACGATATTTGAAGGAATTTTTCATTTTTATTTTTAACCCTTATTTCATGGAAAACTCACTGTCCCTTTAAAAACTTTTTTTAAAACTTTTTGTCCTTGTTTCCTGTCCCCCAGGGCACTACCCGGACCCCCATACACCTTTTATGGCAAATATGTAGCATATATGCCCTCTTGGAGGGCACTCCAAAAAACCAAATTTTCAGCTCCATTGACTTGCATGGGGGTTCGGGTTCGGGTTCGGTCCCGAACAAATGGGAAGTTCGGGTTCGGGCTCGAACCGAACTCGGGGAGTGTTCGGCTCATCCCTAGTAAGTATCCCCTAGGGGAAGTAACAGGGGTTACTACTCTTGCATACTGCGCAATGGTTCTCTCTCTTATTACTCCATAGAACCCATAGAAGTTCCACCGAGCTCGTTTCCTATAGAGGATTCCTCTGAATACAGAGAAAACTTTGTTCTACGTAACCTTTGGGGGACAGCAAAAAGGATTTTTCGAAGAACACCCCTATATGTCTAGACCTACATAGGGTACTAAACCACTAAGATACTGAGGACATTATCTGGACTATTTAAAGCAATATATAATCTCCCACAAAGTGATTTATGTTTTATGAATGTATTGTGTACATAAATAATTTAAATTATCGGAAATTACAAGCTTCAGGCCAGTGGAAAAGTGCATTGTGGTCCATTGTGGTGCATTGTTGGCGAACACGCGGCGAACACCCGGAAATGTTTGTAGTTCGCGAACAAACAAACAGGCTAGGTTCGATGCGAACTCCGAACCGAACAGCTCATCCCTACCTCCTATCACAAAGTACGCCAGAGACCAGGAACTGGTTAAAAAATAAATTAAATAAATAAATGAAATAAGATGTAAATACATGCACACCAAAACGTGTCTCGCTGTATTAAAATGCAAATGTGGTTTGGTAACAAGATATACTTTAAACATTGTATATGCCTGCCACAACATAATCTTACCACATTTTTAAGACCCACATAAGTGGGTAAATCTCAATAGAGCAGACCTTTGGGTAGGAAGACTAAGACCCACCATGATACTGTACATTATCCCTTTCACTGCGGGTGACGTGTGGGGGACGCCTTGGAGTGTCCCCACTGCATGCAGAGGACATCCCCCACACATTGTCCGGTCAGCGGGGTTTTCCTCCCGATACTTAGCTCTCTGTCTGGGGTCCCGCAGTGGTCTGACTTCCTTGAATGTCATCTTGGATGTCAGCCAAACCTCCAGGGCCTTCCACTGCCCACTAACATCATCACGCATAGGCGTGAGAACGTGATACCGCTAGTACTGACGTACAGAGTGCACTGCACCCGCATAGCGGCATGTGTGCGTGATTAGGAGACGTCAGATGCTGCTAATGGCCGGCCTACAAAACGTCCAAACACCCAAAGTTTGCTGGTTTGGTTGGAGTGTTCCTGGAACTGCTGCAGAAAATGTCAGGCGTTGAAATTGATGTAGAGAGGCTGATCAGCGCTGTGGGGGAGCATCCAGAGATATGGGACATGGCCTGCGAGAGGTACAAAGACAAGGGGAAGAAGAGCAGCGCATGGGTCGTGGTGTCCCGAGTCATGTACCCAGAGTATGATACGTGGTCAGAGAAAGAGCAGAATATTCAGAGTGAGTATATGATTATTTTATTCATAATCGCATACATGTAAGGTACAATAATAATATGAAACAACAAATATTTATTGTCGTCAAATCTTAAATGCTGTCCACCTGCCAGGGCACCTGACCTGCATTGCTAATGAAATAATTAGACAGAGCATCGCGAAACCTATTGCTGTGTCTATTCACAGGTTTTATGTCATCGTTCGCATAATCTTCCAGACCCATAACTGTCCGGGTATCATCAAAATTAAAATCGTCCCTGGCACCGACATAATTATGTAGGATGCAGCAGCATTTAACTATATCCACACAGAAATCAACATTTACATCAAGCGGCCTATGAAAAATCCTCCACTTGTTGCTCAGTATGCCAAAGGTACACTCGACATACTGTCTCGCCCGCGACAGTCTGTAATTAAACACCCGCTTCTTCACATTCAGGTGTGTCCCTGAGTATGGCCGGAGGACATGTGTGGATCCTCATCCCCCACAAAGGCGTAGGGGACTGCCACGTCACTGTCAGGCAAAGGTGCGGGTCTGGGGATGTTCAGGGACCCACTCTCAATTTCATTCCACAGTGTGGAGTTCCTGAACAGTGTGGAGTCAGAGTCCTTGCTGTATGATCCGACATCCACATACACAAAACTATAGTTGGCATCTGCCACCGCCAGTAGGCCTATTGAAAAATAATGTTTATAATTTTGATACAGTGAGCCACTCTGCTGTGGCTTCACTATGCGGACATGTTTGCCATCCATGGCTCCCAGGCAGTTTGGAAAGCTGGCTCTCTCCCAGAATCCTGCTGCAATTTCTACACATGTGTGTGGGTGTTGGCAAACATGGCACACCTTGCGGACAATCTCGCCAGCTGTTGATCTGCCAAGGCGGAAGTTGTAATGCAGATCCTTCAAACTGCATCCACTAGCAAGATACCTAGAAGACAAAATTAAAATGTTTGATGATGATCACATCCGATGAACCCAAGCTAATGTCACTCTCATCATGTTTTGCAGCACAAGAGGCCATAAACAAATGGCGCACAGTATGGGACAACGATACGCGGGTACAGAAGAAGCAAGCCATGGCTGCGCGCTCTAGAGCTGGCTCGAAGAAAGTCCGCGGCTATATATACGCTGACCAACTGTCCTTCCTTCGAAGGACCCAGGAGCCGCAAAGTACTGTCAGCAGCATTGAGTGACCATCGACCTCCAGCTCACAGGACCAAAACCTGCTGCCAGGAGGTTCTGGCAGCTGCGAGGAGGAGCTCACCTGGGGTGGTGCAGAGTCGCAGCTGGAGGAGAATGTGGAGCCAGGGCAGGTGCCAGGTACAGCACCAACAGCCAGCACCAGACCTGCACATAAGAGAAGGGCACCAGCTGCAGACTTAGAGCATGCCATGGTCACCTTCATGGAGGAGCAAACACCCCAACCACATCCACGCTGCATGCTCGCCGACTCTGAGGACATGTCATATTTTAATTCATGTCTGTCCCTCCTCAACCAGATGACCCCGGCTCAGAAGGTGAAGTACCGTCGCAGATCCCTGGCGACCATAGATGACATCCTGTCCCGTCCCCAACAGGCAGCCATTTATTACGGTGCTGTGCCACAATCCGCCAATGCCAGTGGATCTTCCCACCCCAGTCAGGCGCTCTCTACCCACCCACCCATGCCCCCTGTATCTAGGCCACCCACAGAGTCAGAGTCCCGCTGTAGCCACAGGACCAGCCCTCATGACCCAGATGCTCATCGGTATCATGATATGTGATGTATTATAGGGATGAGCCGAACACTCCCCGAGTTCGGTTCGAGCCCGAACCCGAACTTCCCATTTGTTCGGGACCGAACCCGAACCCGAACCCCATGCGAGTGTCACGTTCCCACGTTCCAACCCTGTCTTCCTGCCCTCTGTATTTGTATATTGTGTTTTTTCCCTTGTGTTTCTGTTGCTGCCAATTCCTGGGTGGCCTCCCAGGGGTTAATTGGTGTTCTGTGTGCTGCTCACCTGTTGACCCTTGCCTTGATTCCCCTGCCTATATTAGAGCAATGTACCTATAATACATTGCTGGGTCATTTTACTTTGCCTGGTCTCCTTGCAGCCTGTATCCTGAGAGCTCTTTGCTGTGTTCCTGATAACCTCCGTTTGTTCATCCTTGTTCAGTTTTTGCCTCTGTTATTTCTGTTCCAGTTTATGTCAGTTCCTTCTGTGTATTTAGTTCTGTAATTTTCTGTATTTTGGTTTGCTGTTTATGTTCCATTCTGATTCCCGGTTACCGATTTTTGGCTTGGCTGACTTCCCTTCTGGTTCCTATTCCTATATTCTGTATGACGTACTCTCTCTGGTTATGTATGACCTTTGGCTTTCCTCTATATGACTACTCTATATAGTATATTACTTGTCTGTACTATTTCCAGGCTTCAAGGTAATACTTTCCTTTAGATTAGATCCAGCTATCCTAAAGACCGGCCTTTCAGTGCAGGGAATCTTTGGTATTGCCGTACAGAGGTCTTTTGTTAACCCTGTGTTGATTTCATCTGTCCTTGCCGGTTACAGTGCATCTCTGTCCATAGGGGCTTCTCTCAGGAACCTGGTCCTCACCTTGCTGCGAGTTATATTCTTAGGGATATATATACAGACCGACCACTTCCAAGGATCGGAGGACAAGGATAGGTTGGTGCGTGGCTGGTGGTACTGCCACCGTGACAGCGAGTCAATAGGGCTGAAAATTCATTTTTTTAGAGTGCTCTCCAAGAGGGCATATATGCTACATATTTGCCATAAAAGGTGTATGGGGGTCCGGGTAGTGCCCTGAGGGACAGGAAACAAGGACAAAAAGTAAAAAAAAAACGTTTTTAAAGGGACAGTGAGTTTTCCATGAAATAAGGGTTAAAAAAAAAACACCAAAATTCCTTCAAATAACGTGCCTAGGAGGTCCCCATAACCTGCCTGTGAAGTAGCAGATTTCTAGGATGAATAGAGACACTTAAAAACAAAAAAAATGACGTTTCATATGACGGTAAATGCATTTCCTTTAATCTATCCATAAACAACTGCTTGGGGCAGCAGCCTGTATGAAAAGACATTTTCGGACGCGCAGAAAAAGTTTAGTGATTTTTTTGGCTAAATTATTGTGAAACTTATGCAGGCTTTGGATGAAAGTGACAATAGGTGCTTTAAAATTGGGCTTTTAGCGCCGGCAACAGTGCCGTCACACCGTAACCCCTCTGAGGATATGAATCTGATACAGGCGTCAGTGGCAGTGCACCCAGATATTGTGCCTTTAGTGCCAGGCATGACAGTAACCCCTCTGTGGTATTGTGGAAGAATGGAGGGGTGGACCATGCGGTACTATATTAAAAAGATATGAATCTGGGATGGGCGTCAGTGCACCCAGATATTGTGCCTTTAATGCCAGGCCAGCAAGTATCATCATACAAGTAACCCCTCTGTAGTATTGTAGAAGAATGCAGGGGTGGACCATGTGGTCCAATATTGAAAAGTTTTTGATCTGGTAATGGGCGTCAGTGCACCCAGATATTGTGCCTTTAATGCCAGGCCAGCAAGTATCATCATACAGTAACACCTCTGTAGTATTGTGGAAGAGTGCAGGGTTGGACCCTGCGGTTCAAAAAAATAAAATGATATAAATCTGGCACAGGCGTCAGTGCAGCCAAATATTGTGCCTTTCATGGCAGCAAGTGCCTTCACACCGTAACCCTTTTGTGTATTGTGGAAGAGTTCAGTGCTGGAGGTTTGTTGTGAATGCAGAAGAGGACATCCCCTATCTATTCCATTACTTCAGCATCAGGGGATTGATAGCTGCTGATCCAGGACTGATTCATTTTTTATAAATGTCAGCCGGTCTACAGAGTCGGTGGACAGACGCACTCTTTTGTCTGTGACAAAACCTCCAGCGGCACTGAACGTCCTTTCGGAAAGCACGCTAGATGAAGGGCAACCTAAGTTGCATAGCATATTGGCTAAATTCTGGCCAGTGATCCAATCTCACACCCAGTAAGCCAGTGGATCATCTGCTGGAAAGGTATCCAGGTCTGCCCTTGCCCCTAGGTAGTCCTGCACCATATGGTGAAGACGCTGTCAATGTGTGCCTACATTTGACGTCCTTGGGTGTCGTGGACTAAAAAAATTTAAAAAAGCATCAGTCAAGCGGCCCTGGCCTTCACCGCTATTCCTCTGATCACCCGCAGCCTCAGAAGCACGTGTGTCAGCACTTGGTAATCTACCAGTGCCTGGAAAGGTGTTACACAAGTGTCGCTTTAGAGCGTCCTCAAGTTTTTTCCTCCTGTGCTCCTTCTGTGCGGGCAGGATGAGCTCTGCAACTTTCCCCTTGTATCGTGGATCAAGAAGGGTTGCCAACCAGTAGTGATCCCTCTCCTTGATAGCACGAATCCTGGGGTCCTTTAGCAGGGTTTGCATCATTAGGGAGCCCATGCAGCGTAGGTTGGAGGTGGCATTAGCTTCCGAGTCTTCCTGGTCAGTGAGGATGACCGTATCGTGCACTTCATCCTCCCAGCCACGCACTAGCCCTTCTGTTTCTGGGCACACAAAACCCTCCCTTGAGGAATCCCCACCTTCAATGCCCCCACTACTTAAATAGTCCTCCTCCTCCTCCTCATCCTCCTCCTGTCTGATATGAGTAGGACCCGCTAGAATGCTGTCTGCGGAAAGACTGGGGCCTTGAGAGCTAGGGAAGGCCTCCTCTTCCTCCCGCTGCTCTGCCTCTAGAGCCACATCTATAATTCCCAGCAGAGTGTGCTCCAGCAGGAACACTAATGGAATGTGTGTCACTGATGCATGCACTGTCCCTGCTCACCATTCCTCGTTGCCTCCTCAAATGGTGAAGTACAGTGCATGCATCCTTGATCATCAGCCACTGCGGGGGGGGAACCAAGTTGACCTGACCTGAACCTGTCCTTGTGCCATACTCACACAGGTACTCGTTGATGGCCCTCTGCTGCTTGTGCAGACGCTGCAGCATTGCTAATGTCAAGTTCCACCTGGTGGGCATGTCACAGATCAGACGGTTTGTGGGAAGGTGGAATTCTCTTTGAATTTCTGCCAGGCGAACGCTTGCTGGGAATGACCGTCTGAAGTGGCTGCAGACTTTTCTGGCCTGGATGAGAAGCTCTGGCAGCCCTGGGTACTTGGTTAGGAAATGCTGTACCACCAGATTTAGGACGGGTGCTAGGCATGGTACATGCGTCAAATTATCCTTGCGTAGGGCGGAGAGAAGGTTGCTGCCATTATCGCAGACGATCATTCCCAGCTCAAGCTGGCGTGGTGTTAACCATCTCTGCACCTGCCCCTGCAGAGCTGACAAAATTTCTGACCCGGTGTGGCTCCTGTCCCCTAAACAAACCAGCTCAAGCACAGTATGGCATTTTTCGCTTGAGCCATTGCGTAGACCCTTTCAGTCGTTGGTTTAACTGCCACTTCGCCAGAGACAGAGAAGGAGGAGGAGGAGGAGGAGGAAGAGGTGGTGGTGGTGGAGCAGACAGACCTCATACAAGCAGCTTTCTGGAGGCGTGGTGGATGAACAAGCTCCAGCACAGAGCCCCATCTTGGATCCCTCCCAGCTGCAATCAGAGTTACCCAGTGTGCCGTGAAGGAAATGTAATGACCCTGTCCATGCTTGCTGGACCACGTGTCTAAAGTGACATGCACCTTGCTGCTGACTGCCTTTCCCAATGACTGGATAACATTGTCTTCCACGTGCTGGTATAGTGCTGGAATGGCCTTGCGTGAAAAGTAATGGCGTTTTGGAACCTGCCACTGTGGTACAGCACATTCAGCAAATTCACAGAAGGGAACAGAGTCCACCAGCTGGAAAGGCAGCAGCTGCAATGTGAGTAATTTTGCTAAGCTGGCATTTAGATGCTGTGCTTGGGGATGGTTGGGACTATATTTTTTCTTTCGCTGCAGCAGCTGCGGCAACGTAATCTGACTGCGTAAATCTTCAGCTACTGGGATGATGTCACAGTGTGAGGAAGGACCTGCTGGTACATCCATTACTGTAGCATCATCCCTGTTGGTGGAGGTTGTAGGCAATGACATGGCAGGACATACAGTGTGGGTAGAGACAGATGAGGAGGAGAAGGACCTACGCAAAGTTTTGCGCCAACGGGATGTGTGGCACTTGTTCATATGTCGCCTCAAGCACGTGGTACCCAAGTGTCCGGTGTTTATCCCACGCTTCAGCCTCATCTGACATAGATTACAAATAGCAACGGTGGGGTCTGCTGCACATTTCTTAAAGAACTCCTAGACAGCAGAGTTCCTGCATGTGTTCTTTGAGACAACAGCGCTCTGCACCGGAGCAGCTCTGACATGTGATGCCTTGGACTGGCTAGTGCTACGGTTGGTCACAGAGGATGTTGTGCCTCCTGTTTGCTGTGCCTCCTCCTCCTCCCCCTCCTCCTCCCCCTTCTCCTCACTTGATTCCTCAGTTCGATCTGGCACCAAGGTGGAGTCAGTGACCTCATCATCAATGTCATCTTCACCCCCTATCTCCTCATCACTGGAGCCAACTTGGCAGTATGCTGCAGCTGCTGGGGCAACATGAGTGCCAGTTATTTGTGTGTCATCACTTGCACCCCCTTCCTCTAGGTTGATTATACTCCCTTGCTCAACCTCAGAGATTGAATCAGAGCACTGTACTTGCTGCGCATCCTCAAGCAGCATGTCACTCTCATTGTAGTCAAACAATTCAGCTGACTCCTCCATGTGTGATAGCGAGGCTATGGCAGGAGTAGCTGTGGACATGGAGCCTGCATTAGATGCTTTGGCAGCTGAGGTGGACTGTAAAGCACTAGAAGCCTGGCTGGCAGAGGACTCGGAGGATGAGGATGGCCTGGTTAGCCAATCCACCAAGTCCTCTGTATGTTGCTGCTGCTTAAGACGGCCAGCACCAGTTAGAAAGGACAAGTGTGCCTCTGCAGAGGATGTACCACGTCCACCACGACCAGAGACACAGCCTCCCGACACAGGGGCTGCTTGCCCTCTTATCTGTGTCTGGGAGCGTCTGCCTGTCCTTTTTGTTCTTTCAGACATGGTGAGTGATTTATAGATTAATATATACAGAACTCTGATTCAACTCTGGTATAAAGATTTAAAGAACTCTGGTATAACTCAGTGAGACACACTGATAGCTGGCAGCCAGTGATGAGACACAGATCACCTCAATTCACAAATGTTTTAAAGAAATTAGTGAGCCCCAAAATACAGCGTGGTACTGGTTGTGTGACGAGACACAGATCACCTTAATTCACAAGTGTTTTAAAGAAATGAGTGAGCCCCAAAATACTGCATGGTACTGGATGTGTGACGAGACACAGATCACCTTAATTCACAAATGTTTTAAAGAAATTAGTGAGCCCCAAAATATAGCGTGGTACTGGTTGTGTGACGAGACACAGATCACCTTAATTCACAAGTGTTTTAAAGAAAGGAGTGAGCCCCAAAATACTGTGTGGTACTGGATGTGTGACGAGACACAGATCACCTTAATTCACAAATGTTTTAAAGAAATTAGTGAGCCCCAAAATACAGCGTGGTACTGGATGTATGACGAGACACAGATCACCTTAATTCACAAATGTTTTAAAGAAATTAGTGAGCCCCAAAATACAGTGAGGTACTGGTTGTGTGACGAGACACAGATCACCTTAATTCACAAATGTTTTAAAGAAATTAGTGAGCCCCAAAATACAGCGTGGTACTGGTTGTGTGACGAGACACAGATCACCTTAATTCACAAGTGTTTTAAAGAAATTAGTGAGCCCCAAAATACAGCGTGGTACTGGTTGTGTGACGAGACACAGATCACCTTAATTCACAAGTGTTTTAAAGAAATTAGTGAGCCCCAAAATACAGCGTGGTACTGGTTGTGTGACGAGACACAGATCACCTTAATTCACAAGTGTTTTAAAGAAATGAGTGAGCCCCAAAATACTGCGTGGTACTGGATGTGTGACGAGTCATAGATCACCTTAATTCACAAATGTTTTAAAGAAATTAGTGAGCCCCAAAATACAGCGTGGTACTGGATGTGTGACAAGACACAGATCACCTTAATTCACAAGTGTTTTAAAGAAATTAGTGAGCCCCAAAATACAGCGTAGTACTGGTTGTGTGACGAGATACAGATCACCTTAATTCACAAGTGTTTTAAAGAAATTAGTGAGCCCCAAAATACTGCGTGGTACTGGTTGTGTGACAAGACACAGATCACCTTAATTCACAAATGTTTTAAAGAAATTAGTGAGCCCCAAAAAGATTTGCTGGCACAGTCACAAGACCCAGAAGATCACCTCAATTCACAAATGTTTTAAAGAAAGTTGTAAACCCCCAAAATACTTGCTGGCACAGTGACAAGACACACATCACATAAATTCCCTGATATTTGGTAGAAATGAGACCCAAAAAGAATTGCTGGCACAGTGACAAGACCCAGAAGATCACCTTAATTCACAAATGTTTTAAAGAAAGTTGTAAACCCCAAAAAAACTTGCTGGCACAGTGACAAGACCCAGAAAATCACCTCAATTCACAAATGTTTTAAAGAAAGTTGTAAACCCCAAAAATACTTGCTGGCACAGTGACAAGACACACATCACCTAAATTCCCTGATATTTGGTTGAAATGAGACCCAAAAAGACTTGCTGGCACAGTGACAAGACCCAGAAGATCACCTTAATTCACAAATGTTTTAAAGAAAGTTGTAAACCCCAAAAAAACTTGCTGGCACAGTGACAAGACCCAGAAAATCACCTCAATTCACAAATGTTTTAAAGAAAGTTGTAAACCCCAAAAATACTTGCTGGCACAGTGACAAGACACACATCACCTAAATTCCCTGATATTTGGTAGAAATGAAACCCCCCCAGTCCCCCCCTGTAGCGTGGCAGACCGGCAGTAACAAGACACAACTATCTCCTTTGAAATCTCCTCTGAAATGCGTGCAGAAGCGCTGCGTGGAAACGTTATGTAGTGTGCTGCGGGACTTAGCTCTGTGAGCCCATGATTGGCCAAAATTTGCCCAATCAGGACTCTGAGCGGTGATTGGCATAGTGTTGAACCAGTCTTGCACCAGACCTGTGGTCAGGTGCAAGGCTGTAGCCAATTACGAGCTTCAGGCCAGTGGGAAAATGCATTGTGGTCCATTGTGGTCGAACATGCGGCGAACACCCGGAAATGTTCGGTGTTCGCGATCCACTCGAACAGGCTAAGTTCGGGTCGAATCCCGAACCGTCCGAACCCGAACAGCTCATCCCTAATTTATTACTTAATTTTGTTTTATTTTTGTTTGTACAAATTTGTTCTGTGGTTTGACGTGTAACATATCTTGAGCTTCAGTTTACAAACTATAATATATGTTTTGAATATATTATTGTTATTTTATTTGATATGTTTGCTACAATATAATTTGTTTGGTCTACGTTATTGTCGGTGTCATGTATGATTCTGTACGTGTGATGTGATGTGATGCCCGCGTGTGTCTGGGTATGCTGTGCCAGTGGGCATATAACTACAGACCGATGAAAGGGGCTCTGCACTCCGAGCACATGTCTGGTGACTGGTAGCGATGTCATTTATGCAGGTGTGTGATAGTACTTACAGCAAAGTGATGACCAGCATCTCCTGGTGGAATGGCAGCCCTCATGTTGGTGTCCCTCTTGGTCAGCGGCTCGCGTACCCTCGACAACAGTTCATCAAAGGAGGGGATGGACATCCGCATGTAGTTGAAGATCTTCACGGGGTCTCTCTCTCGCAGTGGCCTGTACAGCGTCACAAAGTGTCCATGCGTGTATCTGGCACTGTTAATTTGATGAAACCAGGTTCGCCGCTTTCTCTTCTTCTTAAGGTACAGGTACCCCATTGCAGCAAACAAAAAGACTTAGACTGCATCCATCTTGGAAAAACGCCACCATCCACAAAATGGCTTTTTATACCCCTTCCCCTTATTTTTTCATTCAGCAATTAATTTGATTAATCAGATTTCTGTCTTTTTTCACAGCTCCGTCAAAAAATATGTGCGGAATTGCGCAGCGTCTGACCGCTTTTGCGTATTCCGTGAAAAAATGCGTTCGGACACATCAACGCACTTTTTGACAGTAGACGTTAAAAATGCGTTAGTCTGACCCTAGCCTTATCCCTGCATCGGCTGCTGAAAGCCTGATATTTCAGAGCTTTGAGCAGCTGATTTTACAATTTTAGCTCTTTGAGCATTATGCCCACTTAACCAAAAGTGTGGTGGCACCTTCTGCAGCCCAAAAGCAAATTAAATTCGTTTGCAGTTAACAAATTTCATTTGCTTTTGGCTGCAGATCTGCATACCGAGATACTGTATCTCGATATCAGGTCACCAGATGGTGCCTTTGAAGAATGAAATATCTTGATATCGGTAGTGAAGGGGTTAAACATGATGAACACAAAATGGTAAAAATTAGCTCAGCACACAGAGGTAAAATGGCTTAGCATTGAAGTGGTTAATGTTGTGACAGACGTATGTAATTCTTGATCATATTTTGTAGCTGAACTCCCATTGTTTTTCCTAAGTCAGGTGTTTATAAAATCTCTAAAGCTTTATCAAAGTGGAGTGCCCCGAGTTCGATATGTTAGACACTGAACTAGTCAGGAGCCATAAAATGATCATTATCCATTTTCTGATTAATAGAACAGAGCATAGGTCGAGAGCAAGCAAAAGCAATAATGGTAACAGCTATGAACGTTAACAACAACATGTTCAGTTCAGTAACAGCAACAGCAGACTGTTCTACTCCACATAGTAGGGGTTATTCAAAGAGCTCCGAATTGCTGGCGAAAGGTAACCGAACACTGAAATTCGGCATTCGCTTCCCTTTCCTGGCCATTCAGCTATCCAGAGAGCAGGCAGTTCGCCAAATGTTGGCAAATTGCCTGCACATACGGTGCCTGTTCTGTGCCTGTTCGAGTGCAGTGAATCCCCATAGAGAAGCAATGCTTCGGCTATTCGGAGAACAAAACCCAGCAGTGAAAGGTTGCCGAAATGCCCGGCCATTCGGTGGTTTCATTCGACACGTTTATTCAGGCAAATCCCATAGGCTTCAATGTTAAAAATATTCCTGTTTTTAATTCACCTCCGCCATCAGGGGGGTACAGGCATTACACTTGTAAGGGGCCCAGCAGCTCTGGGGGGCCCTGGGCCCCTGCAAAACACAGAGCCATTTAGACAAACATCTGCCAAGAGTTCCCCTCTCCAGCAGCCACTGGGCCCCTGTGGTGTGCTGCTAATTCCCTGCTGGCTCAGGTGTGTTTGGTGGTGCGGGATTACGCTCTCCTCTCGGGTGCAGGTCGCGTGCTTGCTTTCAAACATTGCCGGGTGCTCTAAATGTGAGTCAGAACGTGTGATGTCACCACTGAGCATCCGGCAGCCAGCCAACGGAGCAAATGTAGCGGGAGGTGAGTACATGTGCCCTGACTGATTCACATAGCCCTTGCCCCCAGCATTAAATCATTACAGAGAGCCTGTTTTTAGGGCACTCACCAGGCAGAAAGTGTTTTCCCTCCATACCTTCCTGCATCGCTATGCTTCAGAGCCCACTGTCATCCAGAGTGAGTGGGCTCTGAGCAGACAATCGGCTGCAGACACTTCAATCATGGTGTGAGTCCTTGAGTCCAGGTGATTTATTGTTTTATTGCAGCTTTCAGTATGTGCTTGGTTTTCTTAAAAAAAAACAAAAAAAACTTGTCTGGCTGTTTTTGTGCCTGTAATTATAATTAATTCAGCTTGTATTGCATTTAAAAAGGGACCAGTTGACATTTGGTATTTTTTAATTGCACAAATTAAACCCAAAGTACTGTATTCCATTACAAAATCTGAGTTATATAAAATGACCTCTGTAAAATGTAGAGAAAATTTTCTTCTATTCTTTTTCCCATTCATAGTTGCCATGTGTAACGTGGGGGGCTTCCAGCCTCTCCTGTGTGCTTGAGGGCAGCATGTCTGATGCTGCTCGCTGACCAACGTCTGGTTTAAATGGAGACAGGCACAGGCAGGGAGGTGGCTGCATGAGGTGCGGCTTGAGTGGTGGGCGTGGTCTGGTGAAGGTCTTTAAAAACCCTCAGTTACTTCTCAGCAGTGCCAGATCGTGGTTATCCATACCCGAGCTCCTTGTACCTGAATTCTAATGTGATTTAACCTGTTATTGACCTCTGCTTGTTTTCTGACTATTCTGCCTTCCGTTGCCCTAGACTATTTTCTTGTACTATGCTACTGCACTGATATCGACCCGGCTATTCCATTTGACTATTCTATACTCTGTATTCCTGATTCTGGCTCGTCTGACTACCCCCTGTGTTGCTAACCTGGTTTTGTATTACAACATTGTCTTTTGCTTAACCCTTTTCTGTCTAGCTAGTTTACCTGGCCAATTCTAAGGACCACACAGTTAGGGATTCTTCACTGCTACTCTGTTGGTAGCTTTTGGGCTCTGTGGAGTGTTGGGCGTTAAGTACTGCGTGGTGGGATCCGTGAACCGTGACATTACGATCTGGCCAAAATGGATCCCGCAGACTTAACACAGCATTTGAGTAACTTTGTATCCAGACAGGATGAGCAGGACCATAGGATGGATCAGTTTGCTCTTGCCTTACAAACTATCCTGACTCGTACGGCTCACCTGGAACCAGCTGGGGTTGCACCCCCGCTTGCTATACCTGTGTCCCCTGTCGTTCAGACATCCCAGGTACACATGACCGCTCCTATGAGGGAGGATGCCGGGGATTTTTGGTCCATGTAGATATTCTTTTTAAATTAAATCCACAAATATTTTTCACTGACATAGCCAAAGTGGGGTTCATTATTAACCATCTGTCTGGCAGAGCGTTGACATGGGCGAATCCTTTATGGGAGGCAGAGAAGCCTATCGTACGGGATTATAAAGTATTCATAGCCGAGTTAAAACGTACATTTAATCCCACCAGAAAGGCCAAGGTAGCTGGCAAATCCTTGTTCCGCATACGTCAAGGGAACAGGACTGTGTCTGATTATGCCATAGAATTTAAAACGTTGGTTTCTGATGTGAACTGGACAAATGAGACTCTGATTCTGGCTTTTTTGGAGGGTTATCAGAGTCATTGATGCATGAATTGGCTCCACGTAAATTACCTGAGGTATTGTGTGAACTCATTGATTATTGTATAGATCTGGATGATCAGATAAGGGACAGAAGAACTCCAAGAGAAACCTAAGGGACCGTTACCAAGGTTGGCCCCTGCCTTTCAGGCACCACCCAGAGAGTTATCTCCTCCCTCTGAGCCTATGCAACTAGGCTTACAGAGGAAGAGAGAACAAGGCGTTTTCGTGAGGGATTGTGCCTGTATTGTGGTTTAGAAGGACATTTACGATTTCAATGTCCCACTCGCCCTAGAATGCATGATAAGTCGGAAAACTACCGCACCTAAGGCAGCCTTGGGTGTGACGTGCATGTCTCCTGTCAGACACTAAACTTATGGGAGACCAAGACCACGCTTTTGTTGATTCTGGGGCTGCTGGTAACTTTATCGATGTTGAATACGCTTCTTCCATTTCTCTCCCTCTGGTTGTAAGAGAGACACCCTAGCCGTCGAAGCCATAGACGGCAGACCGTTATCCTGCCCTAGGATTACTCACGATTACTCATGGTCTCTTACATAAAGAAGAGATCATATTTCAGGTTATCCGTTCACCTTCCAATCCTGTTGTGCTTGGTTTCCCTTGGTTGGTGGAACATAATCCTGTTATTGATTGGGCTAAGGGAGAGATATTGTCTTGGAGTCCTACTTGTTTTGGGACTTGTTTAATACCCATTCAACATATTGGTGCCCTGAACACACCCACAGCTCCTCCATTGTCTACAGAGGTTCCTGACCAGTATGCCGACCTCAGGGCTGTATTTGATAAAAGAGAGGCAGAGAAACTACCTCCACATAGACTGTATGATTGCGCCATAGACATTCATCCAGGTACCATGCCTCCTCAAGGCAAAGTATATCCTCTATCCATAAAGGAGAACCAAATCATGGAAGAGTACATAAAGGAGAATTTGGAGAGAGGTTTTATCCGACGTTCCTCTTCTCCAGCAGGGGCTGGGTTCTTTTTTGTGTCTAAAAAAGGAGATTTACGCCCGTGTATCGATTATAGGGGGCTTAACAAGATCACCATCAAGAACGTGTGCCCTATTCCTCTCATATCAGAACTGTTCGACAGGTTAAGGGGATCAGCAGTATACACAAAACTTGATTTAAGAGGGGCTTACAACCTGATACGTATAAAAGAAGGGCATGAGTGGAAAACAGCATTTAACACCAGGAGTGGGCATTATGAATATCTGGTCATGCCTTTCGGTCTTTGTAATGCTCCAGTGGTATTCCAAGATTTTATTAATGATGTGCTCAGATTTCTTGCAAACCTTTGTTATAGTATACCTAGACGATATATTGATTTACTCTCCCAATCTGAAAACCCACCATGAACATGTCAGACAGGTATTATCAAAATTACTAGACAATGGTCTTTATTGCAAACTGGAGAAATGTTTATTTGACATTACTACTGTAAAATTTCTTGGGTACATTATCACTCCAGAAGGTTTTGAGATGGATCCTTCCAAACTCACGGCCATCTCAGAATGGCCTCTCCCTCAAGGTCTCAAAGCCATACAGAGGTTTCTGGGGTTTTCCAACTATTATAGGAGATTTATCAAGAATTATTCCACTGTAGCCTCTCCTATCATTAATATGACACGTAAAGGTCTGAAGAACCAGGTCTGGTCTTCACAATCCAAACAGGCATTCGAAGCTCTCAAACAGGCTTTCACTTCCGCTCCCGTGTTACGGGATCCTGATCCCAGGATTCCATTTGTTCTTGAGGTTGATGCTTCCGAGATAGGCATTGGGGCTGTCCTGTCTCAAAGAGAGTCTCCAGGGAAACCTCTACATCCTCGTGGGTTCTTTTCAAGAAAATTATCACCAGCAGAACGCAATTATGATATCGGTAACAGAGAATTGCTTGCTATTGTGTCTGCCCTGTCAGAGTGGAGACATTTGTTGGAAGGTACTCTTGACCCTTTGTTGATAATCACTGATCATAGGAACCTTACGTACATCGGGGATGCTAAACGTTTGAACTCGAGACAGGCCAGGTGGTCATTGCTACTGTCTCAGTTTAATTTTGTATTGACTTACAGACCAGGTGACCGCAATGTAAAGGCTGATGCCTTATCTCGTCAATATGACCCATATGAATCAAATACACAAGACCACAATCCTATAGTTCCTCCTGAACGTATTGTGGCTTCCACGGTTTTGTTTGTCTCCTCGCCTTTCCTGGAACGCCTCCAGGCAGCTCAAGTGGGGGCTTCACCTGACAAGCCTCCAGATATGTTGTTTGTGCCTGGAAAGGAAAGACAAGAATTACTCATAATGTTTCATGATTCTAAACCAGCAGGTCATCCTGGTATTACTAAGACTCTTACCAGTATCCCCAGACAGTTCTGGTGGCCCACCATGCGACAGGACGTACGTCTGTTTGTTTGGGCTGTCAAGTCTGTGCCAGAAGCAAAACCAGTAAAACCTTGCCTGTTGGTATATTGCAGTCTTTACCCACGCCTAAGAGGCCTTGGTCTCATCTATCTATGGATTTTATTGTGGACTTGCCGAAGTCCAAGGGTCATACTGTGGTTCTGACAGTTGTAGACCGCTTCTCCAAAATGGCTCATTTTGTTCCTTTACCTAAGTTTCCTACAGCCAAAGAACTGGCGGTTGTCTTTGCTAGAGAGATTGTACGAATACATGGGATTCCGTCTGAAATAGTCTCTGACAGAGGAGCTCAGTTCGTCTCTCGTTTCTGGAGGGATTTCTGTGCGGAGATGGGGGTGCGATTGGCCTTCTCTTCAGCATATCATCCACAAACCAATGGGGCAGCAGAGAGGGCAAATCAGGGTCTCGAGCAGTACATACGTTGCTTTACCACACAACAAGACAATTGGTCGGAGTTGTTGCCCTGGCTGAGTATGCACATAATAACGTCGTTAATGAGACCACTGGCCACTCTCCTTTTTCTGCCATCTATGGTTTTTTCCCTCCGGCTCTACCGCTTCAGTTTGCTGAACAGGCCATCCCGGCTCTCGATGAACATCTCACTCAACTACAAGAGATTTGGAGACAGATTCGCAAAAACATGGAGCGCAATGTTGCCGTCCAGAAAAGCAAGGCTGACAGGCATAGGTTACAAGCTCCTTCCTATAACTTGGGGGATAGAGTTTGGTTGTCCACTAGGAACGTGAAGTTGCGGGTGCCTTCTATGAAAATGGCACCTCGGTTTATAGGTCCATACAAGATCATTTGCCGCGTTAACCCTGTGGCTTATGCTCTTGCCCTTCCTAAACATCTTCGCTTGCACAACGTCTTCCACACCTCCCTACTGAAGCCTTTGTTGTGTAACAGGTACACGCGGGTTGTTCCTCCTCCTCCACCTGTTCAGGTTGATGGAGAATTAGAGTTTGAGGTTAGGAGGGTTCTGGATTCTAGGCTGTTCAGGGGTGCTCTGCAGTACCTGGTCGATTGGGTGGGTTATGGTCCGGAGGACCGGTCCTGGATTCCGGCTTCCAACATGTCTGCCTCTAGGTTGGTCAGGGCGTTCCATGCCTCGCACCCCGATCACCCTGGTGGTCGTCCTGCCACTCGCCCTGGTGGTCGTCCTGCCACTTGTCCTGTTGGTCGTCCTGCCTCTTGTCCTGTTGGTCGTCCGGTGGCCTCCTGTGGAGAGGGGAGTACTGTAACGTTGGGGGCTTCCAGCCTCTCCTGTGTGCTTGAGGGCAGCATGTCTGATGCTGCTTGCTGACCAACGCCCGGTTTAAATGGAGACAGGCAGGGAGGTGGCTGCATGAGGTGCGGCTTGAGTGGGGGGCACGGTCTGGTGACGGTCTTTAAAATCCCTCAGTTACTTCTCAGCAGTGCCAGATCGTGGTTATCCATACCTGAGCTCCTTGTACCTGAATTCTATTGTGATTTAACCTGTTGTTGACCTCTGCTTGTTTTCTGACTATTCTGCCTTCCGTTGCCCTAGACTATTTTCTTGTACTATGCTACTGCACTGATATCGACCCGGCTATTCCATTTGACTATTCTATACTCTGTATTCCTGATTCTGGCTCGTCTGACTACCCCCGTGTTGCTAACCTGGTTTTGTATTACAACATTGTCTTTTGCTAGTCTAGCTAGTTTACCTGGCCAATTCTAAGGACCAGACAGTTAGGGATTCTTCACGGCTACTCTGTTGGTAGCTTTTGGTCTCTGTGGAGTGTTGGGCATTAAGTACTGCGTGGTGGGATCCGGGAACCGTGACACCATGTGTCCCGATTTTCCCTGCATAGTCCCAGCTTTGTGCACAGCATGCCAGTAGTTAAGTACCTAGAGACTTTAATATTTTGATTGCACACCCTCGATGAATTGTGTAGGTACAGTTTCACCACAGTCAGAAATCTAATGCTCTCGCGCATGCACTACACAACTTTGTAGCGATGCACAATTTGAGTTTCCATATGCAACACACGTAGTTTAGGCTGGCGTCAGACGAGCGCGCTATGTGCGCCGTACTGACGTGCTTACCGGCGTCCGTCGCAGCGTTGTAACGCTGCAACGGGGTCGGTCACACGTTTGTGCACGCATCAAGCGTCCGTTATCCAAGCCTCTCTGTCAAAGCGCTAGGACGCGCATTGACAGAGCTGCAAAGCGCGATTCTCCATAGGAGGATCGTGCTTTGCAGCACTGCGTGCGCTCAGTGAGGTGGCCAGACGGGCGTCGAGTGGAAGGAAGGTCCACTCTCATGGGCGTTCCTTCTGCTCTCCAAAATCACTCGTCTGACATAAGCTTTAGGAGCGCTAATTGTACAGCTGCAAGGACCTCTGGGTTCAGGAGTCCCTGAGCTGAAGAGGAGGAGGAGGAGGAGGAGGAGCAGCGTACGGCGAGGGACAAAAGGTGGGTAAAATAACCCCAAAACAAAGATATATTTAAAAAAAATAGTAATTAGGCAGAGGCTGTCAGCAAGATTTACCCAATTATTTAAGGTTAAAAAAGGAACTTTATTTTCAATAGAATATCCCTTTAAAATCTTCCTAGGAGATTTCTTCCCCCCCCCCCGACTGCAAAGAAGGTAAGCAGGAGGAGAGAGGGCAACAGATTTTAATAGAATTTATGCACATAACCCACTACACACATACACATATACAGGGTAATTCAAAGAGAATCAAACTCACCGCACGTTCGGTGACTTTTCGTTCTCTTCAATTCGATTTGTTTTGCCGATCCCATTTCAGTGAACCTGCGGTGTATTCAACAAGCACCACAGGGTCCCCGAATTGCAGGGAAAGGTCGCCGTAAACCCGCCGAAAACTAACCGCAAAACCCAGCGAATGCACTCCGAAAACCCGCAAAAACATTTGGATTAACCCGCCGAAAACGCCGGAAAAACCCGAGCAGTAGCCGATCACATGCAGCGAAGCCGCCGGAAAAAGCTGACACCGTAGACAAATGCAGTGAATAAATTAGGAAAACCGTTTGCTTGAATGTTTGAAAAATGAAATGCTGTTTGCAAACAAACTACTGAGCGAAAATGTCTGAAATTCACATATGAGGTCCAAGGAATGATAATAAAAAGGGCTGTTACAGAAAAAATAAGTAAAGTTAAAAAAAATCCAGAAAAATGCTTAAAATATCCTAAAAAATCTATAAATAAAGAGACTCTTTACTGCAGAATATTGAACATTGAAGCCTATGGGATTCGCCTGAATAAACCTGCCGAATTAAACCACCGAATGGCAGGACATTTCGGGAACCTTTCACTGCTGGTTTGTGTTCTCTGAGTAGCCGAAGTATTGCTTTTTTATGGGGATTTCACTGCCCTCGAACAGGCACCAAAATGCAGCCAAATGGCCAGGAAAGGTAACCGTATGTCAATTTTCAGCGTTTGGTTACCTTTCTCCAGCCATTCGGATCTCTTTGGATAACCCTGATAATGTATTTGAAACAGGTCATGTATGTAAACTATGTATGTGTAATGCTTGCTGTATATATAATCGGTGGTCGGTAAGGTATGTATGTGATTTATATCCCCCATTGCACACATGCATTACACATACATACAGTACATAAATCACATATTACACGGATATCATACCAGGTGTGAAGGGAGTGGTTGGATGGGGAGAGGGGGCCCTGAGCAGTGGTTTAGTAAGGGGCCCCAGAATTTCTGATGGCAGCCCTGTTCTGCAGTAAAAAGTCTCTTCATTTATAGATTTTTTTAGGATGTGTTAGGCATTTTTGGGGATTTTTTTGCAAAAAAAAATTCCGTTTTTTTTTAAATCGTTTTTTCTTTTTTCTGTAACAGCCCTTTTTATTATCATTCATTGGATCTGATGTGTAAATTTCAGACATTTTCGTTCTGTAGTTTCTTTGCAAATAGCGTTTCACTTTTCAAACATTCAAGAGTACTTTTTTTTTTCACTCCATTTGTCTGCAGTGTCGGGTTTTTTCCGGCAGCTGCTCTGCTCTCTGATCGGCTCCTGCTCGGGTTTCTCCAGCGTGTTTGGCGGAGTTAATCCAGATGTTTTTCCCAGTTTCAGTGTGCATTCGCCTGGATTTTGTGGTGAATGTTCGGCAGATTTGCGGCGGGTTTTCCCTGCACTACGACGGCCCTGTGGTGCCTGCAGAATACACCGCAGGGTCGCCGAAATGGGATAGCCAAATTGCATCGAATTGAAGAGAACGAAAAGTCACCGAACGTGCGGTGACTTTTCGATTCTCTTTGAATAACCCTGTAAATGTTTTTGGAATTTTAAGCATTTATTGTTTTTTTTTTTCTGTTTTTCAGATAAAAAAAACATTTTGTATGTATGCCAAGAGGACCTTGAATGCCCTCTTTACTTAGCCAGCAGGGTTTTCCCAGGAATAGAATAATTAGTTCATTTAATACACTGTGAAATACACTTTTTCTGCAGGTTAAGCACTTGGCTACAAACAAAAGAAACTTCTATTTACCAAGTCTTGAAAGTGACTGCACTTTCCACTGTGAAAAAAGGGCAATGCAATACTGACCTCCAAACACATACAGCTGTCGAAGCCAGTCAGCTGAGGCCATGGGGGTACATTGTGTAAGAGGCTTTTTTTTAGAATAAATGCATCACATTCTATGAGAAACTTAAGTGAACTTGAGGACTGATGAAAAAAAATATATGTACTGTACAGTGGTACCTCGGTTCACGAACAATTCGGTTCACGACCAGGAAGTTCGTGAACATTTTACCTCCTTTCACGAACTCCGCATCGGGTTACAAACACGACCCGGGCCATCTACCCCACTCTGACACATGGTCGTGGCTTCCTGTACTTCCTGTACTCGAGATCGCGGTCGCAGACAGGGCTACTGTGAAGCTTTTTTTGTGTGCTTTGTAGCACAGTACTGTTCAGTATTACTGTATTAAATCCAGCATGGCTCCCAAGAAAGTGCAGAATAAGCGTGGTGGGAAAAAGAAAGCGCAGAGAGGTGACAAGAATGTGCAGAGCGTTAATGAAGGTGAGAAGAATGTGCAGAGCATTAATGAAGGTGAGAAGAATGTGCAGAGCATTATTGAAGGTGACGAAGATGTGCAGAGCGTTATTGAAGGTGACAAGGATGTGCAGAGTGTTATTGAATTTGTTTCATATTTTTGTGGTTAAATTTTTTTTCCCATATGGTTCAGAACGGATTAACCTGATTTACATTGGACCCTATAGGAAAATGTGATTTGGTTCACAACCAAAAATCGGTTCGTGACCATGTTTGTAGGGGTCAGAACGGATTAACCTGATTTACATTGAACCCTATGGGAAAATGTGATTTGGTTCACAACCAATTCGGTTCGCGACCAGAGTCGTGGAACCAATTAAGTTCGTGAACCGAGGTACCACTGTATATACTTTGGCAGGTTAATTGAGAACAGCTATTAGTAGGCAGCTGGGAAAAATTATTTTGACTGCTTATAAGGTTAAGATCACAGTAGCAGCTACACCTGCAGCTGATTCGAATTTACAGAGTCTATACCGTCTGCTGACATTTTTCATTAGGACCCAGGACACCTACAGGTCTATTCAAAGAAAGGTGAGACTCAGGAGAAAGACTGGAGAAGTGAAAATTCTAGGTCAAAATAGCCAAACTAGAAAAATTCTCCCATTTATCTCACTTTCGAAATCAGCTATTTCCTTTAGATTGTTCTCCTCCTGCCAGTTCTCCTGATGTTCACCTTTCTTTGAATAGACCTGCAAGAGAAGCTAGGTGGTGAAAATATATATAAATATATATTTATATATACAAAAAAGAAATCCCAAAAAGGGACAGAGAGGATATCAAGAACTATAAACCATTGGCCATGTTTAAAGGGACACATATTGCTATATCATGCAGAGGGAAGCACAAGGAAAAGTGCTGCCCTGCAACATGTCCACTCTCACGGACGTTCCTTCCGCTCTTCAAATACGCTCGTCTGATGCCAGCCTAATGCTCGGGTCAGACGAGCGCACTGATCACATCCGTGTTGCCGCACATTTGTATGTCTGTTATAGCATATAATTATGACCAATGGAGCCCCACGCACAAAGTACGTCCGCATGGAACTGCGGACGCATAACGGACGTGGCAAACGGACACAGGTTAGGCAAGAACGTAAATCCGCTAGAACGGATGCACAGAGTGTGCTGCGTCCGCAACGTCCGCATAGCTTTGTGTGTGAGTGATGGAACAAAGTCAGACGGACTGCTTTTTTGACGTCCAGCATTTTGACGGACAAAATGTTTTTCATATTAATTTATTTTCCCTTCTACATCAGTCAAAAAAAACCATCAGTCACACAAATGGACTGTGTGGCCACTACCTTGTCGTCAGTCAGAAAGTACGTCCGCTGTGCACGGATGCACAGTCCGCACAGAATGCGCTCGTCTGACCTTAGCCTAAAAGGGAGCTTGAGGCAAAGATGGCAAGGGAGCAGGGGGAATTCAGGAGGACTGGAGGTGACCCACCAAGGCACTATAGGGGTTATGCAGAGAAAGGTGAAAACCTTGAGAAGTGGCAGGAGACAAGAACAATCTAAACCAAATAGCCGATTTGGAAAGTGAAATAAATGAGAGAATTTTCTGGTTTGGCTAATTTGACCTAGAATTTTCACTTTTCCAGTCACTCTCCTGAGTTTGTCCTTTCCTTGAATAGACCTGTATGTGTATGTTCGGTGGGAAGAGATGCTGGAGGCACGAATATCTGAGGTCAGTGTCAGAGGATTTGAGGTAGCAGTGGAAACCAGAAACAGGCCATCAACCAGACCATTTTTTCCTTATGCTGGTGGATATTTTTCACTTATGCTGGTGAGGGTATCTACATTTCTCTTTTGTTAATTGGTGTCTTGCTTGTGTTAATTTGCTAGTATTCTCAACATGTCACGTTAATCATCTATTTATAGGATTCTCTTTTTTTTAAATTTAACTCTATGGTTGCACATGTGTGTCTGTGACTCTTTATCAGTTGACCCCCAAAGTCAGAATGGATTCAAGTGTGTATTGAGCATTGTATTATTATATCCTGTCCTCTTTTCACAAGTACACCAACACCACCACGACCATGCCCTATGACACCTGTGCATCTCCAAGAGGTGGAACTAGGATATGATCTAGCCCAGTCCTTCCTCGACCTTCCCTTTCGCAAGCCTGTGCCCCACCTATTACCAGGGCACTCACAAGAGACCAACCCCTCCCTGGATGCCCAAAACAGCCTGCCGCTCAACACACTTGCTTCCCCTGTCATCACTCCACCGTAATGTGACACTGCTCCCTCTTATGCTCCACCTGTGGAACAGCTTCCCCCATCACCTACACCACTCTACCACTCTACCACTCTACCACTGGCCAAGACAGCCGTAATCTTGCCAGGCTCCGCAATCACCTCCACAATCCACTCCACATCCAGCTCCACAGCCTGACCCCCAGCCTAATCCACAGCCTGAACCCCAGATCAGTTGATAAACAGGCCCTCCAACAGTTTATTGCAGCTATTGATGAACATGGGGACTATCGGGTAAATATCAGAGAATACATCCACCAGGGTTTTAGAATGCTGGTGGAAAGACTGTATTCTTTGGTATGGGAGCAGAAGCAGTTCAGGAAAACCTAAGCACCCCGATGTACCTGAATAGGGGGGAACTGACAGCAGTCCTGACATGCCACATCAATATTAGACATGTGCATTCGTTTTAGTACTAAAACGATTTAGTCCGAATTTTGGGATAATTTAGTTTTCATATGACTCAAGAGAAACGAAACTGCTCAGTACAAAAAACGAAAGAAACTAAAATAAAATGCACTACATTTTAGTTTCAGTCCTTTTTGTGATATTACATTGATGAGTGAAGGTGACCAGCAATGAAGAGCGCAACATCGCAACATCCGAAGTTCTGCACCCTCCACATGCCAATGCAGTAGGAAGTTCTATACAGAGAGGGGCATTAATTAATGCAGGAGGATGTTCTATACATTATACAGAGAAAGGTATAAATTGAGGAGGATGTTCTATACAGAGAGGGACATTAATTAATTCAGGAGGATGTTCTATATATTATACAGAGAGGGGTATTAATTAATGCAGGTGGATGTTGTATACATTATACAGAGAGGGGTATTAATTAATGCAGGAGGATGTTCTAAACATTATACAGAGAGGAGCCTTTTTTTTTTTAGCCCTTTAAATCCAGTGGCTGTGAGCACTGAGATCAGCTGCTTGTTACATTATCTCTCAGTACAATGTATCAGGCTCAGCTGTTACAGTAACTGACTGTAACAGCGCTCAGAGTTTCAGTAAAACAAGGAAATAATATTCTTCTAATCTCTTATATATAATTATATTATTTACTAGTTTTACTGAAACTCTGAGCGCTGTGATGAGCAGCAGTCAGTTACTGTAACAGCTTTGCCTGACACGGGGCAGTATTACAATGTTGGTGCTAATTTAACCAGAGCTGTTGTAAACTGAAAACCTCCATAGGCACCACTACAATAGTAATTGTATCCACTGGTTTTCGGATGAAAGAAATTAGTTTTCATACTAAAGAACTGAAAACGAATTTCTTTAGCAACTAAATAAATTGCATTTTAGGACTAATCCATTAGTTCAAAACGAAATTTTGTGCTGTGCACATGTCTAATCAATATCATGGAGGTTATGACGCAGCAGCAGTGTGCCAGCCTGGTCCTCCCCATATTGCCAACCCGACCACCGTCACCTATGCATCCATCCCTGGAGATTGCTGTTCCAGTGCCAAGAGGCGTAGGAGCAAGTGATTTTTTCTAAATGTTTCAATATGGCTAATGTTATTTTTTTTTTTTTCCATATCGGTTTATTTCTGGTTAATGATGATCTATTGAATGCGTTTCTAAAACCACACATCTATGTAGCATATTATTTTTTTCCACTTGCTCCAATGCCTCTTACATTTTTCTTTATCCCATTTTTGGGATAGTTCTCTTGAGGTTTGCCTATAACATTTTTTTTCCTTTGTACGACTGTGTCCCTAGTCACGTTTGCTAATAATTCTGTCACACACATGGAAATGCTGGGGCGTGTTTTCCATTGTTTTTCTATACCTTCCCCCGTCTGTTTTTGTAACTGTGGACCTTGTAAATAAAGTCGTTCATTCATGATTTTACAATGGATCGAGTATCACTGGTGGTGTGTGAGGTAACTTTGCTTCACTGGGGAATTGCTCTGCAATGTCAGGGTTGCCAGTTGGGTAGTCTAGAAGGTCACTGTGAGTTAGGGATGAGCACCATTTTTTTTTCGATTCGGTTTGGTTCGGGTCGTTCGGATTTTTAAAATTTTCGTTTTGGCTCGTTTCGGACGATTTTCTTTTCGGCTCGCTTTGGCTCATTTTTCGTATCGACTTTTGTTCCGTGATTTCGGCCATTTTCGTGTTATCGGATCGGCTCGTTTTTCGTATCGACTTTTTTTTCGTGATATTGGAAAGTTTCGTGTTTTTCGTAACGTCTGTTCTCCTTGTTTCAAAGTGTCTATTCCTTTTGACTGAAAGTTACTAATGGTTTTTCGGATCCGATATTTCTGTCGATACGATAATTCTGTCGATACGGTAATTCTGCCGATTCTATTGTTTTTTATTAAATAAAGTAGATCCTTTTTTCTTACGAATATGCATTGCACAACTTTATTTAATCATATTAAAAATGGTATGAAAGGAACAAAAATGAACAAAACTATTTAAAAAACGCAAAACTTATATAAATGGTCTGACTTTAAAAATAAAAACCAGACCAAAAGGTTTTAAAAAGAAAAAAAGTTGATCAAAATGATCTGAAACGAAAAGAAAAAAACAGAACAAATAAAATGATTTAAAAGAAAAATTAACCCTTTCGCTGCTGAGGCATTTCACGCCTGTGTGCTAAGCTAATTTTTACCGGTTTCGCTCATCATGTTTAAATGCGTTTTGAAGCTTTATTTTATTATATGACCCAGACATGTTATATATCGTTCTTTCCGGCAGACTTGGCAGATTCATAATATATCATTATTATATGTATACGTTATGTCCTGTCTGTATGTATATTATAACAAAAAATGCAATAAAATTTGAATTTTCAATAATTTACAAGGTGTAAAGTGTTTTTTTTTCACATTTTAAAATGCAAGCGTTTGCGGTTATATTTCCTATGAGTTGCGCTTGTTAAAAAAATTAGAAATGGGGGACTTGTTAAATTTTTTTGGGGGGAAATGACACAATTTTTAACAAATGCACCCCAAGCAACAATCATTAGTGCAGCATCATTGTTCACATTATAATTGAAATGGGAACAATATTGCTGCATTAACAAAACAAAAAACCTGTTTATTTTTTTTTATTTTTTTAAATATTTTTTTAATATATTTTCATTTTGTATAATTTTTTCTTTTAACGTAACATGGTCATGTTTGGTATCATTGGAAAGGCCATGCTCTGGCCGATCCATCGATACCAAATATTAACAACTAGCTTCCGGGGATCGGGAGATAGGGGGTTCATTGGAACCCCCTATCCCCACCATTGGTGGCAGTTAGGGGTCAACTCCAGAACTGATGTCATTGCTCTATGCACGATGACGCCAGTCATCAGGGGGAGATCCCAGAAGCTTGGCCGACATCCAAGATGTCGGCCAGCTCCCAGGAGAGGATTGTGACCTTGACGCCTTTCGGCGCTGAATCAGGATCCGGCCCACACGGGGGGGCACAGCAATCAGCCGTAATCCCGGCCGATTGCTGCCTCCTGTGCTAGGGAATGCGCACAGCGCATCCATAGCACAGGAGGAGCACTTAGCAGGACGCACTGAGCATGTCCTTAGCAGCCAAGTGGTTAATGCAGCATATGAATCGGCACACTGCGGGGAAGCGCCTCTCTGCGGTATAATTAATGCAGCATATGAATGAGGTCTTGGGACTGTCAGGTCTTGGGACTGTTCCCCCACGCTGTTGTCTTCCTGCAAAGATGTGACCTTCTTGGCGGGCAGCGTCTTAGCGGGCAGCGGTGGGACAGAGCTCATAGCTGGGAGAAGCGGGGAGGAGGTGTGGCATGAAGCGTGCGGCGTGTGTGGAGCCGTGAACAGGGCAACTAAACTAGACCTGAGCCGCGCTGAGAATCTTTGGGTTGTGTCGGAGAAGACTTCACACAGTGCTGCCATCAATATGTTTTGATAAATTCTTGGTTATACAATGAATGTGACTGTGGACAAAAATCCATGTTGTGACATCGCCTAAGCTTAACAAAACCATGCCACGGTAATCAAATCTCAAGGCAGTACAAGATTGTGTTAAAGTGTGTGACATTTTTTGGCCAGGCAGGCATGTGCACAGTCACATTCATGGCCACAAATATGTTGACAAATTTATGACAAAGGGTCCATAGAAATGTCAATAAATTTATGTACATATAATTTTAACAGTGAGGAAACCAAGCAATACATATTAAGTAAGGAAAAGCACGCACACAAACACAGGAAAATAGTAAAAAAAATATAAAATTTATTTACAAAATAACTAAATGCCAAATGGCAAACTGCCCAATTGGACAAAACATGAGGAGGTGGCTGGTGGTCTAGCAGAGGCGTTCCAGGACCTCCACAGTATTGTCAAGATGCCCCCACATCTGCCGCAGAAGTTCCTCAATGTCATGCAGGTTATTGCCAACCTGGCGCAGCTCCCCAATGACCATCCTCAGGCTCGACCTGTTCGGTCTGGCTTCTCCTGCTAGTGTATATCCAATAAATGAAAGAAGGAAAATACAGTAAGTAAAACAGGTTTCTATTTTTGACTGAAAGTCATTAAAAAAATATAACAGTATATACCAGAGATGGCAGCCTCCTGAGGCTCCTCCTCCACCACCACTGTCAGCACCTATTCCGTTGCTATATCTAAGAAATTAAAGAAAGAAAAAATACAGTTAACAACAAAACTGATTTGTTTTTGACCAAAACTCGTTGCAAAATACAACAGTAAAAACCTGAACTGGCGGCCTCCTGCGGCTCCGGCTCCCTCTCTCCCTCATCATCCTCCTCCTGCACCTCTTGTGATATATATATAAAAATTAAATGAAAATACAGTAAACTAAAAAGGTTTCTGTTTTTGACCAAAAGTCGTTGCAAAATACAACAGTAAAAAACCTGAACTGGCGGCCTCCTGCGGTTCCAGCTCCCTCTCTCCCTCATCGTCCGCCTCCTGCTCCTCCTCCTGCACCTCTTGTGCTATATATAAAAAAATTAATGAAAATACAGTAAACAAAAAAGGTTTCTGTTTTTGACCAAAAGTCGTTGCAAAATAAAACAGTATATACCAGAACTGGTGGTCGCCCGTGGCTCCCCCTCCTCCTCCACTGGGACACTGGAGGTGCTGGTCCCCGGGGAATGAGATGCTGCCTTTGCCTTCCTGTTTTCTGCCAAATCCCAAAAATATCACGGAAATAATGCAGACTGGAAAAAATGGTATATCTATACACTATTTTGCTGGAAGTATTGAGACACCCCTCCGCTACCCCACTACCAGCTTGACCCACCACTACTCCCATCTCATAGTTCTAAAGTCACAAAATATTTATTTATTATTTACCCCTGCACATAGACATATATTACGGTTCAATTATATATTTTTTTCAGAAGTAAACATTACGTTTATTCAATAAAAACTATCATTTGTGTTGTGTGCATACAAAACGGAATTGTGCTGACTGCTTTTAGTTATTTCAATGATGGCCTCAGCCTCAGCTTCTGCTAATAAAACTGCGGATTTTGCAGAAACTATAGAAATCGGCCATTTTGTTTTGAAATTCGCTTCCAAAGCGTTCAATGACACTGCTGCAGCAAACTGAATTGCTGCGCTGCATCAATTCAGCAGCTGCTGAGGTATTGAACGCGGCTCTGTTTGGATGCACTTTCAGAAGAACTACATGTCCCATCATACCACTTAGCAGAGGCTCAGAGATTTTTGTTGATGCGCAGGTGGGAGCCAATATTGGGCAAGCTGAGGGTCATCTCGTATGCATCACTCAGTCACAACAACCTCCCACCCAACACACTACAGTACACAGTGCCAAAAGAAATCCAGCATTGTAATTTCATCTACATACATCAAATATCACAATTTTCACGAATACGTAAAATCACAAAAAAGAAGAGCTATGGCAAAAATGCATGTATGAGTCCTGAAAACGCAAAGCTATACACACTGCATGAAAAAAGGACTAGATCAATCAACGTATTTCTGTGCACATTAGCACATGTAAGCACATTATTATTATTATTATACAGGATTTATATAGCGCCAACAGTTTGCGCAGCGCTTTACAATATAACATGACACTTACGTTTGGCTATGACACGCCGGATGTGCCTCAATTGCTCCTCCTCGTGCATTTTAAGGTCGGACCAGCACTTCCACAGCTGGTCGTTACTTCAGTCCTTACCAAACATTTCCAAGAGGGTGGTGCGGACCTTTGCAAGGATACGGTCCTTGCGGACATTGTTCTTCCTGCCGTAAAGGCCCTTACGGCAGTCATACCCACGCTTCTCGAAGATTGCGGACCAGCTCCACCATCTCCTCAAATGCCATGTTGCTGGCCCGCTTCCTGAGTGTCTCTGGGGTGGAAGAGGATGACATGTCTGAATAGGACTCTCTTTGAGTTTGTGCCATGATGGGATGATTTTTTTTTGGTCTGTCCAAAAAATTGTCAAACTCTACAATGGCTCCGTAAAGTTTACGACAGGCCGTAATGGAGATGGACATCCGCGGGCATGCGCGAACCGTGGACGAAAGAAATCCGACTATGACAGAATTATCATATCGACAGAATTATCGTATCGACAGACATATCGGATCATTTGAAATGATACAAAATTACAGAATCAGCGATATAACCGAAAAATACGATGTCTGAAATTACCAAAATGGAACCGAAATCACAAATGGAACCAAAATCACGATTGGAACGAAAATGAATTTAGATTTTACACATTTCAAGTCCATACGAAAATTCCGAAAACTTTTTGTTTCGGCTTGGAAATCTTTTCGGATCTGCCATTTTCAGATCCAATCCGATTCGGAACATCAGTCGAATCCGAAGCCACGAATCGGGACGATTCGTGAAAAATCCGAAATTCCGAAACACGAAAAGCACATCCCTACTGTGAGTCTCTTGGCGTGGTCCTGGGACAGAGAAGGGATGGACAAATAAAGGACTGGTTCTGGTCCTGGATTTTTCCATGTTCCTGTTACAGCAGACAATAGCAAAGGAGATTTGTATTTGTGCACCTTACCTGTGAAGTATTGCTGGATGATGCGCTGCCTGACATCTGTGCCCACATCCTCTGCATCATCAGGTGGCACTAGTGGGACCTTGTCAGGCTCCAAATCTAAGAGCATCCCTTCACCTTGAGCAATGTTGTGAAGCATCATACATGCCAAGACAATCAAGGCAGCTTTTGGGGGGCTGGTACTGCAGGGAACCGCCAAATCAGTGTAAACAGTGGAAACTCAATCACACTCCTGGACCTCTGGTGCGCCGTTTTGTAGGCCTCCTGATCCTGGCCTCCAAGCCTCCACATAGGGGTCATCAGTCATGGCCTGAGAGGGTATCCTGAATCACCTAATACATGGTACATAAAACGCATTAATATTAGATCAGCCAATACTTTACAATTAGGACATTTGTGTTAAAGAATATGTATTCCCACCGGTTAGCCATCCTTCTGGGCACATCCTGTCCTGGAAGTCCAGTGGCACTAAGGAATGCTGCAGAATATATGCGCCATGGGCACCACCAGGAAACACTGCTAGGGAAGAGCTAGGGTATCCAATATACTGGTGGCAGTTGTCCCGTATAGCTATGAGGAAGCGGTGTAGCATCTTGGAGAGGGTGTTCTGTCTGACACCTCCTAGCCTGGACACAGGGTGCTGAAAGGTCCCAGTAGCGAGGAATCTTAAACAGCACAGCAGCTTGGTCACTCCTGGCACAGATGAGCCAGACCTTGAATCCAAATTGGATTGCATGTCACGTTTCCACATCGCAGCCAGGCCCCCTGGTGGTGAGAGCTATCCTTGTCAGCCCTTGTGGGTTTTGGGGTTAATCTATTCAGGCTTTCTGCCCCTGGAGTCTCTGTGACTGATACAGACCTGTGGTCACATGACCTGCACTGCCCTATATATATGGCCAGCAGTGCATTAGATATTTGGTCCAGTATAGGTCTTCCTTTCTGTGTGCCTGCATCTGAGTTTTGGTTCTGTTATTCTGTGTATGACTATTGGAGTGATCTCTTGACTATTCTTGTCAGGGTGGCACCAAGCATGTACCTTGGTGGGACCCAAGTTCAGCGGGTTTGAGCCTGTAGAGCAAGGATATGATTATGGTTAGGGATGAGCCGAACACCCCCGAGTTTGGTTCGGGCCCGAACCCGAACTTCCCATTTGTTCGGGTCCGAACCCGAACCCCCATGCAAGTCAATGGGGCTGAAAATTCGGTTTTTTAGAGTGCCCTCCAAGAGAGCATATATGCTACATATTTGCCATAAAAGGTGTATGGGGGTCAGGGTAGTGCCCTGGGGGACAGGAAACAAGGACAAAAAGTTTTAAAAAAAAGTTTTTAAAGGGACAGTGAGTTTTCCATGAAATAAGGGTTAAAAATAAAAACGAAAAATTCCTTCAAATATCGTGCCTAGGAGGTCCCCATAACCTGCCCGTGAAGTGGCAGATTTCTAGGATGTATAGAAATATGTAAAAAACAAAAAATGACATTTCAAATGACGGTAAATGCTTTTCCTTTAATCTATCCATAAACAACTGCTTGGGGCGGCAGTCTGTAAGAAAAGAGGAGACATTTTCGGACACGCAGAAAAAGTTTACTGATTTTTTGGAGGTGAAAAGCAGGAGTCATTCTCCTGAGTTTCACCTTTCTCTGAATAACCCTGTCAGGGTTATTCAGAGAGCGGTAAAGAGCAGGAGAATGACTGGAGAATGGAAAATTCTAGGTCAAAATAGCCAAACCAGAAAAATTCTCCCATTTAGGCTAGGGTCAGACTAGCGAATTTTTAACGTGCGTTTAGGCGCACTTAATCACGGCCGCACTAGCAGCAAATGACGGGCAATGACGGCCAATATACGAAGTATGGTCGCACGAAAGTCCAGCTGCGCAACGCAAGTGGAAAATGAACGCATTTTTTCGAGAACGCAGAACCGCTAGTACGGACGTACAGAGTGCGCTGCATCCACTAGCGGCGTGTGTGCGTGATTTGGAGACGTCAGACCCTGCTCATGTCTGGCCAACATAACGTCCAGACACCCAAAGTTTCCTGGTTTGGATCCGTAAAAAATCACGCACAAAAATGCGCATCGTATTGAAGCAGCCATCTGGGTGTAATTCGGGTTAGGAGATTGTGACTCGGTGGTAGACAAAGGAGACGGAGGCCTTCTTAAGCAGGAAAAGCATTTATTCGGTACCGAGCCTTGAGTCAGGTCTAGCCCAAAAAGACTCAAGTCCCGAGCCAACAGAGAGACAAAGAATTTATACATGGCTTGTAAAAATGCACACCTTATTCCCCTCCCCAGGTTACCCTCCCACTTATCATATCAACCTTCATTATACATATTGGACTTTATTCATCATTTTGCAAGTCAGCAAGGTTCACTTCAAAGAAACGACCCTTGAGCCCACTCTGTATTCTCTGTCTAGTCAATATGGTCATAAAAAGGAATCATTCTTCTAAAGCAAATATGGCAAGCTATGGGATTTACGCATTCCTGCTGTCTCGATATATTAAGCAACTTTTATGGCTTATAGTTAAAGACCTGGGGGGGAGAAGAGATAATTCTTCAGTCAGCAGAAATCAGGTTTATTTGAGGCTACACTTAGCTGTTAGTTAGAGCAGGCAAACTTAGTTGACTCTAGTGAGCACAAAGGGACTGCAGACTTTTAAAACACAAAATGGAGTTGGTAGCATACCTTGAGTGAACACCAAAATGGCGGATTAGCTGTGTTAGTATATTTCTAAATTAAATCCCAAGAGGTGCTATCTCATTCCCTCCTCTTGGCGGAGAGTCTACAATGACCTCTCCCAGCCAACTAACTAAATCATTAAGGATTTTTAATCAGTAGGGGTTACTTGGCTCATTGGATGGTAATTTGAAGTGTCCCCCAGGGGCCTATCTTCTGGCTTCAGGAATTTACGGCAGATTGGCCACAGACACATGGCTAACTTGTAGGTTAGTGCACAGATAAGAATTAGTATACCAATGAGGATCAGGGACCCTACCCTGGAAATAGCTTTTAGGATTGAGCCAAACCATGACCCAAATGTACCCCAGATGGGACACTTTCTCTTGGTGCTTGAGAATTGCATCAAAATATTCAGGTACATCATCAGTAGCTGTGCGGAGATAAGTACAACATTCATATTGTATCGTCATTTCACACATTCCATTTAATACAGCCTGTATCTGTTCAATAGCTATTTTCTGATATAACTTTAATTTACGAATTTATCGGAGCTCCGCATTCAACAGTTGGATGTCAGCAATAGTAATATTCACAATTTCATCCTTTAGTACAACATATTAAGTCTTCTCATCATTTCAATGCCGCATCCTGTGAAGGAAGGAAACCAAGACCAGGCCATATCATCTTTGGAAAACAGTTCTCGTTTAGCAAAATTTAAGGATTAACGTGGTTGTGGTGTCCCTAGGTCCAGGGTATCACCTTGGATCCACTGGAGGGGGACTACCCAGGCCAGGTAACACCACGTCTTTATATCAGTATTTATCCACATGTGACATAAGTTTCCGCAACAAACCATTACTTGGAGACTATTTCCCAATGCCCCTGGATCAGATACATCTAGTGTTGCATTAAACAAGGATTCTTTACACATTGAACTAGGTGGGGCCTGATTTTTCTTTAGTTTAAAACACCATAAAGGGAAGTAAGCCCAATTATTGATCTGAATGGTGTGGTTTGTTTTTGGCATAATTAAGCTCTTAGTCAGTTTAAGAACACTAGGGACCACTACACCTTTATTCACAGGGAAGTCAGACAAGTTAAGGGGTACCGCTAAGGTGGGAATAACTGATGACCCTTGGTTCAATTTGTTACACACCCAACAGGATTCATATCCTGACTTCTTTGCATACGCATACGTAAATTTAATAAGCAGTTTATCCTCTGGTCTTGTCAATTCTCGTTTCCGGCGATCCTGTGCCGGTAGGACAGTCATGTCAAATTCTGGTGTCAACACAATAGGGGCTGACATCACTTCCCTTAGGGAGCTGGATTGGAAAAAAATAGTCCAGCAACAATTGTCAGTAAGATCAAAAATAAAACAATAATCCCAATACATATAAGGATCCTTTGGTACTGTTCAAATGGTCCCTTTTTTTAACCTCTTAAAAATAGTATCTGGAAGCAGAGGCTCATGGGCCTCCTGGGGTACCTCTGGAGCTTCCATCGATTGGGAATGTGGTAAACTTAACGGTCTTTCAATAACAACAGGCACAAAGACTGGAGTTTGGAGAGCCAGTGGTCAACTAGACTTGGATCTCCCTTATTCCTCTCCGGTCTGTGCAGCTGCTTGGGTACGGTGGAAACGTAGCTTCAGAGGGTCAGATTCACTGGCTATCACTTTCCATGCCCGGTCCGTAACCTCTGCAGCAGGTTTCAATCGTGAGTGGTGTATCCATGGCACCACTTCGGCCACTTTCACTGCTGTGGGAGTTGATAACAAGACAACATAAAAACCTCTCCATTTAGCCCCTAACGGGTCTACCTTCCATTCCTTAACCCATACTGAGTCCCCAGGACAGTATCTGTGTAAAGGTAAGTATAGGAAATGTGGTATGTGTTCACTAACTCATGTATACATGCTCTGCATCGTCTGAACTAACCTGATCACTTGCTGGCGTAGGTCAGTTTCTCCTAATACCCGGGGATCCCCCCTCAACCTAGTTATCAAAGGGGTGGGATAACCAAACATCATCTCGTATGGGCTCAATTTTAGGAGTGAGGTAGGGCTGCTTCTCACATGCAGTAGAACAATTGGCAACACATCCAGCCATTTCATTGATGTTTCTTGGCATATTTTAGCCATCAATGTCTTTGGATTTCTATTCATTCTTTCCTCTTTTCCAGAGCTTTGAAATCTGTATGCAATCGGGCGAGCTGCTGCAAACAACTTTGTATGAAGGCTGGGCCATTGTCTGATCCGATTTCAAGAGGCAGTCCATACCTTGGGATAATTTTCTCTCGAGGCACCTTACCTCTGCAGTCTTTTCTGTTCGAGTTGGGTAGGCTTCAACCCATCCCATTAGTGTGCATACTAGCACCAGTAGATATTTATATCCTTTGCATGGTGGGAGAACAGTAAAGTCAATTTATAGGGAGGACATTGGAGATAATCCAACCGATAATACTCCTGGTGGTTGTACTATCCCTTGCCTTGGGTTGTTCTTAGCACAAGTGACACATTGTTGCGCAATTACTCTGCAGACGGAGGTGAGTCCAGGAACGTAGAAGTGCGGTTCTAGTTGTTGCTCCATGGCTGTCTTTCCTCCATGTGTTCTGGAATGCAGGGCCCGGACAATTTCAGGTGCCAGAGTGGCTGGTAAGACAATTCTTTCACTCTCCAACTGGTACCATCAGTCTTCTCTGTATTCTCCTGGCTCTTCGAAGAGCCATTTCTTCTCCTTTTCAGAGTAGGCCGGAGTTCAGTGCGTAATGGGTGTTGGCAACAGGGGTGTCACCACTGAGAGAAGTCTTTTGACATACTTGAGTATTCTGTGCTTCAGAGCATATTCAGACAGTGCATCTCTTTCATGTTCATTCTTTACAGTCGGCAGGAAATACTTCAGGGCACTTTCTTTCATATTTTGCAGCTGATCTTCAACCAGTATCTCTTTCAGGAAGAACTTCACCAGCGAAGCTTGGTATTGTGCAGCTCCCAGCTCTCCCATGCTTCTCACAATTCTGGTAATTCTCAGGTTATTGTGGGTGTTAGTATTCAAATTGGAGAAGCGTGTCGAAAAATTTGAGTCTCGTATCACTTCTATCTCCTCTTCCCCCACTAATTTTACGCCGAAGAAATTCAGCATCAGTTTATAGGCTCTCCGCAGCCTATGTTGGATTTCAGCGGTGTTCTTCATAATTTCAATTTCAGAAGTAGTCAGAGGCTTTGCATGTGCATTCCGGCCTTGTTCACGTAGAGGAAACAACCATTGGATATAGCTGTGGTGCTTCTCTAGAAGTTCATATTCATTGTACCAATGGCAAAGAACATCTTCAATAAATTCTCCATGAGGTGCAAATCTTCTCTTATTCATATAGATGTCAACGTTAGGCATATCTTGAAGCGCAGTATTTAGACAGAGCAGAGTTTCGACTTTCATTTGCAGTGATACGGGTTTACATACCGGAATCTTGATAGGTGAGTCAACTTGAACCAGTCCTCTCTGGGGAACCGAAGTTTCTGTTCGGTGTTCCGGATTTCCATTCCGGAAGCTTTTCAAGTGATTCTCCTGTTGCTGTCGAGTTCTCTTGTCATTGGTTTCTTTCCAATCACAGCCACGCTCAAGGGCTTGTGTCTGTCTTGCTGCTTCCTTCGCCACTTGATCTGCTTTATGGTTTCCTCTGGGAACTTCTTCTTTGCCTTTCTGGTGTCCTCGACAATGTATAACACCAACTGCGGACGGTTTCCATACCGCATCCAGTAGATTCAATATTTCAAGGGCATTTTTGACTTGTTTGCAGATGTTAGGAGGCCACGTTCTTTGTAGAGTGCTCCGTGAGCCTGAATTGTCATGAAGGCATACTTGGAATCGGTGTATGTGTTCACCCTTTTGTTTTCAGATAGTTCTAGACCTTTGGTAAGGGCAATAATTTCAGCTAGTTGAGCAGAAGTGCCATTAGGCAGTGGTTTTGCTTCAATTGCTTCGTCAAGAGTGACTACTGCGTACCCATCAAATCTCTTTCCATTTTCAACAAAACTGCTTCCATCAGTGAACAGTTACAAGTCGTATTTGTCTAGGGGTATGTCTTTGAGGTCAGGTCTGCTGCTATATACTTCATCCATTACTTGGAGGCATTCATGTTCATGGTCTTCTGAAGCATCTGGAAGCAATGTAGCAGGATTCAGTGTTGAGATTAGTTCCGGAGGAACTCTTGAGTTTTCACACAGCATAGCTTGGTACTTGGTCATTCTTGCATTGCTGAACCAGTAATTGCCTTTTTGGTCTAGAAGAGTCTGGACTGCATGAGGGACTTTCACAAAGAGTTCTTGGCCTATTGTGAGCTTGTCTGCTTCTGCAACCAGGAGGGCAGTGGTTTCAAGCAACAAAGTCTTTAATTGGGTGACAGCCTCAGTTTGTTCTTCACCCCAAATGAATAGGTCAGGCTCTGCACCTTTGGTGGCTTGGTACAGAGGCTCGGCAATGATGGCAGAGTTGGGGATCCACAGGCGACAGAAGCCTGCAGCTCCCAAGAATTCTCTTACTTGGCAACGAGTCTGTGGTTGAGGGACACGGCAGACTGATTCTTTGCGTTCTGGATTGTACGCATGGTACCTGTAAGTTGAAAGCCTAGGTATTTCACACTGCGTTGGCAGATTTGGGCCTTTCTTTTAGAAACTTTGTAGCCTGCCTTGCATAAAATACTTAACAGTTCTGTTTGTGGCATTGAAACAATCTTCTTCAGTTGGTGAGGCAAGCAGGAGTTCATCAACATACTGCAATAGGGTAGCTTTGTCTGGCTGAGAGTCTTTGTTCAGCGCTCTCCCGAGAGGATAGTAAACCTTGAAGGAGGCACGTCATTTGAGGTTTTGAGCCATTCTGGGCATTTTCCCACTGAAAGGCAAACAATGGCGGACTCGCTGGAGCCAAGCCGGAACAGAAGAACGCATCTTTTTAAATTAAGTGTAGAATTCTGTGTTGCCGGGTATCAGAGCTAGGAGGTTACACTCAATTGGGCCAAATCCGTATAAAGTCACTGTGGCAGAATTAACTGCCCTTAAATCCTGTACAGGTGTGAATTCTTGAGTGCCCTCTTCCTGAACTGGAGCAACGGGGTATTCCATGAAGACGCACAAAACTTTAGAAAACCATACTTTAGCAAGCGTTCAAGGTGGACTTGGATGTGTTGCCTGGCTTTTTGTGGGATGTGGTACTGGCGCAGCTATTACTTTTTTTTATTCATCTTACTTTCAATAATACACATTTTATAACACGTTTCTCTCTTCTCATCATAAGCAACTTCTTTGTGCATTCCCCATTTTACTTGTCTTTTACTTTCTTATTATCACTTACTTATCTTTTCTATTTATTTTACAATTTCTCCAAACTGATCTAACGCCTGCAGTTTTTTCCTCTATATCTGCTGTATCTCTCAGACTCCTCTCCTAGAACCTTCCCTCCCACCTTTTCTCCTCTGTCAGTGTTACTTGTTTGCATAAGGGGGGGGGTTTCAAAGTGGCAACAACCTTTTTTTTTTTTTTTTTTTTTAAGCAGAGTCTCTTCCTAATTTAGCCTTTTTACTCAATGCTCTCTGAAATGTGTTCATTAGAATTCATCCTGTCTTACAATTTTACATTCATTTTAACTATGCATTTTAGGGGTACACCCGAAAAACACAAAACAATGGCTGTACACTGTACACACCATAATACATATACACACACAACAGAGATTTCATACATAGATCATTTTCATTGCAATGCATACAAAACCAAAGATCATATAAACCCACTATACATATATATAGCACTTACACAGACTGGGCAGCACATATACATTGCACCATAAACGCAAACACAACACATATATGCACTTACTGCACAGAGCACATATACACACACAACTCTAAATCCATATTCATAACATTTATACACATTTGCTATGTAAATAGCACATACCCACACTGGCTGCAGCCATATATAATACTACTCAGCACACACTCATAGTGTATTCGTTCAATGCAACAAATAGCTTCTGTATACATACTGCAAAAGCATATTTACAGGAAACACACACAGCATCTTTTTTTTAAAGCAAACACAACACATATATGCAGAGCACATACAATACCTCCATATATCATAAAAACATAGAAAATGTTGGCAGATAAGAACCCCTCGGCTCATCCAGTCCGCCCAACCACACGGACACTCAACCTGGATCCATCCTCCGTCCAGGACAGCCTCATGCCTATCCCATGCCTGGTCAAATTCAATCACTGTTTTGGCCTCCACCACCTCCACTGGAAGGCCGCTCCATGCATTCACCACCCTCTCAGTAAAATAATGCTTTCTGATGTTACTTTTAAACCTTTGCCCCTCTAATCTAAGACTATGTCCTCTTGTTTTGCTACTTTGTTTCCTTTTAAATATACTCCCTTCCTCTACCTTGTGGATTCCCTTTACGTATTTAAATGTTTCTATCATATCTCCTCTGTCTCGTCTTTTTTCCAAGCTGTACATATTAAGATCATTAAGCCTTTCCTGGTAACTTTTCTCCTTCAAGCCGTACACCATTTTAGTAGCCCTTCTCTGAACTCTCTCTAAGATGTCTATATCCTTCTGGAGATACGGTCTCCAGTACTGCACACAGTACTCCAAGTGAGGTCTCACCAGTGCTCTGTACAGTGGCATGAGCACTTCCCTTTTCCTACTGCTAATACCTCTCCCTACACAACCAAGCATTCTGCCAGCATTTCCAAGCATTCTGCCAGCATTTCCTGCTGCTCTATTACATTGACTACTCCATATATCCATACAGGGTATTGATCCGGATGCCTTGGGCGTCCAGAGACCACTGAATGAACCTTTTGGATCTCTTCAGGCTCCATTGATCCTTCCTGTGGCCATGAAGGAGAAAGGAGGGGCCAATCAACCTCACACAGAACTCGCAGCCTGCTCTTATGCAGCTTCCTCCCATATTGATGAACTGCAAAGAGAGTCTCGAAGTTCTGCAACATATACCCAAGCGGTGTTTCACCTTTCACAATTTTGTTTCCCTAATGGGATTTGGTGTTTCCCATTTAAGCAACTTGGTGACCAGCACCAAGTAATACACAAAACCACAATCTGATATTTCACTCAACAATTCTTTTGCGTCCCTAATTCGGTGGCCAAGTCGTGGTCACCCTGCTTGGAATCTCACCTACTATAGGGCCACTCTCGTATTTGCTTTACCCCGAAGGGTGTAGGCGCACGTTCACTCAGTTTCAGTCACCACTCAATATCAGATACAGATAATACAGTTCAGTACACAATCCTAGCAATACAGAATATCTAACAGCTAAGCATCCTTTCTTATAGCCAACAGATGTAATTTTTACACAATACACTATAGCTTTAGAAGAGGTAGCTACTCTCTTCTGCCGTGGGGTACTGTTTTTTTTTTAGGGGTGCACAATTTACCCCCCTTTTCAGACCCGGGCCACAGCTATTGGAGCACTTCAGACTCCTGGAACACTGCAGGTTCCTCACATTGAAGCGCTACAGGCTTCCTATCTCTCTAGAGGGCGCCTTCCCCTTTATCAGGCATACCAGAATACAGACACGGAGATTCAACCGCACATTCACTGTTGGCTAATTATTTACACAATCACTCATTATACTGTCAAATACTGAATAATAAAATATATTACCTTGGTCATAGCACAACGGTTTTCCTCCAGGCCTCGTGCTTCCGTGGGGTCACGGTCGGGGGCGCTACCACACAACACGTTGAGATCCACAGAGTGCAGGAAGACCTGCAAGGGCGCCGGCAGACAATCAACTTTTGATCGGCAGCACGCCCCGACGGAGCCCACGGAGTTGCAGAACACTGCCGTTCTCCTGCTCTCACCGAGCCAGGCCTGCCAATCCCGGACGAAGCCCCCAGAAATGAAGCAGCCATCTGGGTGTAATTCGGGTTAGGAGATTGTGACTCGGTGGTAGACAAAGGAGACGGAGGCCTTCTTAAGCAGGAAAAGCATTTATTCGGTACCGAGCCTTGAGTCAGGTCTAGCCCAAAAAGACTCAAGTCCCGAGCCAACAGAGAGACAAAGAATTTATACATGGCTTGTAAAAATGCACACCTTATTCCCCTCCCCAGGTTACCCTCCCACTTATCATATCAACCTTCATTATACATATTGGACTTTATTCATCATTTTGCAAGTCAGCAAGGTTCACTTCAAAGAAACGACCCTTGAGCCCACTCTGTATTCTCTGTCTAGTCAATATGGTCATAAAAAGGAATCATTCTTCTAAAGCAAATATGGCAAGCTATGGGATTTACGCATTCCTGCTGTCTCGATATATTAAGCAACTTTTATGGCTTATAGTTAAAGACCTGGGGGGGAGAAGAGATAATTCTTCAGTCAGCAGAAATCAGGTTTATTTGAGGCTACACTTAGCTGTTAGTTAGAGCAGGCAAACTTAGTTGACTCTAGTGAGCACAAAGGGACTGCAGACTTTTAAAACACAAAATGGAGTTGGTAGCATACCTTGAGTGAACACCAAAATGGCGGATTAGCTGTGTTAGTATATTTCTAAATTAAATCCCAAGAGGTGCTATCTCAGTATGACCGTTTTCGCGCAATCTGTGAAAAAATACGGCAATGCGTTCGGACGCACTTTTTGACGGTCGCTGCGAAAAATGCGTTAGTCTGACCCTAGCCTTATCTCACTTTCCAAATCGGCTATTTAGTCCAGATTGTTCTCTTTTCCTGCCATTCTCCTGGTTTTCACCTTTCTCTGTACAACCCTGAGAGAGAGGTGAAAGCCAGGAGAACTGGCAAGAGAAGAGAACAATCTAGACCAAATAGCTGATTTGGAAAGTGAGATAAATGGGAGAATTTTTCTGGTTTGGCTATTTTGACCTAGAATTTTCCATTCTCCAGTCATTCTCCTGAGTTTCACCTTTCTCTGAATAATCCTGTCAGGGTTATTCAGAGAGCAGTGAAAAGAATTTTCACTTCTCCAGTTATTCTCCTGCTTTTCACCGCTCTCTGAATAACCCTGTGAATGTTTAATCCCGAGGTGAAAAATAACATTGCTTTAGATTTTTTTCAAACACCAGTTAACCACTTGGCTGTTATGGATGCGCTCAGCGCGTCTAGCCAAGTGGTTCTCCTGTGCTATGGACGCGCTGAGCGCTTCCATGCACAGGAGGCAGCAATCCGCCCGATTCCGGCGGATTGCTGCGCCCCCCGGTGCGGGCTGACATCTTGGATGTCAGCCCAGCACTCCGGGACCCCGGCGGAGCAATTAGATGTCATCGCGGCGGCGCGATGACATCTAATTCAGGCGCCCCCCCCTCACATGTGCGGAGGAAGCGCCTGAAAGGGAGGGGGGGAGGTCCTTCGGACCTCGCTCCCTCCTGATCGCCGGGGGGCAGAGGGTTAATCCAGGCACCGTTTGGAAGGGCATAGCCTGCCCTTCCAAACGGTGGCTGTAATTAACCCCTGGGGAGCCGGATCACGAATCGGCGCTGAAAAGCGCCGGATCGTGATCCTCTCCTGGAGCTGTCCGACATCTTGGATGTCGGCCAAGCCTCCAGGAACTCCCCCTGAAGACTGGCGTCATCATGCATAGCACGATGACGCCAGTCCTGGAGTTAACCCCTAGATGCCACCAATGGTGGAGATAGGGGGTTCCAATGAAGCCCCTATCTCCCGATCCGTGGCAGCTAGGGGTTAATGTTTGATATCGTTGGATCGGCCAGAGCATGGCCTTTCCAAGGATACTAAACATGAGCATGAAAAACGTTTTTTAAAAAAATTAAAATATTTAAAAAACAAAAATTCGAAAAAAAAATAAACAAGTTTTTTTGTTTGTTTTTGTTTTGTTAATGCAGCAATATTGTTCCCATTTCAATTATAATGTGAAAAATAATGCTGCACTAACGATTTTTGTATGCAGTGCGTTTGTTAAAAAAAGCGAAATTTTCCCCAAAAAAAATGTAACGAGACCCCATTTATAATTTTTTTAACAAGCGCACCCCATACAAAATATAACCACAAACAATCGCATGTTAAAATGTAAAAAAAACACTTTACACAAAATAAATTATTGAAAATACAAATTTTATTGCATTTTTTGTTATAATATACAGACATGACATAACGTATACATATAATAATGACATATTATGAATCTGCCAAGTCTGCCGGAAAGAACGATATATAATATGTCTGGGTCATATATCAAAATATGGCTACAAAACGCAGTTAAACATGATGAGTGAAAGCGGTAAAAATGACCTCGGCACAGAGGTGTGAAAAGCCTCAGCAGCGAAAGGGTTAAATGCAGCATATTAGGATGTTTTAGGAGGGAAATTAATTCTCAAATCTCGATCAGAAACAGACACCACCCCACCCCCTCACTATATTGTACAATGTATCAAATTGATTACCAGACTGAAAACACCTGGTGTTATGCCCGTTTGTGAACAGAGGTCATTTAGAGTTGATAATCTTTCCAAGTACACATTAATTTTTAATTCAATATCTAATAAACCGTTGCTTATAATATTCTGCAGTAAAGAGTCTCTTTATTTCTAGATTTTTTTGTATTTTTTAAGCATTTTCTATACTTTTTTCAAAATTTCTGTTTTTTTCGAACCCGAACCGAACACGCCCAAAAAGTTAGAGATTCGTGAACTTTCGAACTCCCGAAGTTCGGGTTGAACTCAGAACCGTCCGAACTCGAACAGCTCATCCCTAATTATGGTACCTTGGAGTAGGCAGGCTGATGCAGGAAGGAATCCATGGTGTGGTCCATATGGGTCCATATGTGAGAGAGAGTGGTCAGGACGGTCTGTAGATCAGGGGCTGGCAGCAAGGAAGCAAAGTCAGTGGGTATAGCATGGTCTGGTACACGGTTGTCAGCAGAAACACAGAGGTAGGTCAGAACAGTACAGGGTATGACTTGTAATGCAAAGCCATCTAGCTTTGGGGGAGTTGAAAATTTATTGACAAACAGGAGGGTGTGGTGTGTGTGCAGGCACTGATCCCTGACAATTCTCTTCTCTGCTCCCTGTATGCTTTATATCCTGTTACTGACCTGGTCTGTCTGAGAACCGCTTCTATGTATGACTTTGGATTGTATGACTACTCTTCTGACTCCTAGTTCCTGGTTTTGGCTGACAATCCTCCCTGGTGTCTAGACCAGGCTATTCACTGACAATTCTTGTATATTCTTGTTTCTGTTCTGTATGTCTTGTATTCTGGTCTTTAAGTATCGTTGCCCAGCAGCATATTGTATTATATATTAGAGGCCAGCCTAAGGACCTCTTTTTAGTTCAGGGTTCTGTGTTGCTGCTGGGCATATTGGTTGTTGTTCTGGTGTTTATTCCCCACCCTGTAATCTGTATAGTTAGAAGGATACTCAAAAACCTTACCCAGTGCAGGGCCTCCTCTTGTGTCTGTATCCTGTCCTGTCATCTCTGGTTCTGTCCCTGTATACTGTGTGCTGTGTTCTGCATCATGCAGCAAAGCACATACCTGCCTAAAGGGCTTAATAACACTCTGTATAAAAGGCCCTCCTTGGCATCTGCCTGGGGCGCTCATGATACTGCAGCTGCACGTAGAGCCTGCATATCTGGTCACAGCTCAGTCTGTACTGAACGTGTCACTCTGCATCACTCACATTCTCCAACGTGAGTCTAGTCCTTTGGACACGAGGTGCCCGTGGGACAGCACATGCCCTCTCCAACTCCTGCTGGCGTTAGACATGGTTTCTGCATATATGACACAGGACAAGTAAGAAAGATGCAGTGCTAATTCTAACTTGCCTGACTGCATCCACCGTCTAATAACTCTGGTGTATGGGGCCAATAGAACATGTGCAGTGTGTATTTCTTTTTATAGACTAGTGATTTTGCTCTTGCCCAGGTTCGTCAAGTTTGGAGTTTGAACGTGGTTTGAGCAGTAGCTAAAATTTTCTGCATTGCACCCCGGGGTAATTTGCACCAGCGCTTTGTAATACCTTACTTATCGAAGTTCTACAAATAGTTTGCACTCCCCATGTTAAATATAGGATGTGCAATGTACAGTAAGCTTGCGCAAGGCTCAGGCAGGCTCTGATGCGCTAAGTGATTTTTGACAGGTGTAGCGTGAGGGATGTAATATGGGGGCATGCGTTAAAGTCACGTATCCTGGCGATAACACTTATGTAATGCAAATATTACAGCTTACTCATCCGAACGCTACCGTTGGGGCACTATTCCCTAGTGAACGCTAAGTATGTGAAGCATTTGTGGCAGTGGTCCCTTTGGGCTGGGTATATATGGTCTAGGATTGCTGTGGAAACATGTGGGCCTGCATGATTCTATCTAAATGACCAGTAATATAATTTATTTTATATAGTTATTATACTGTAGAGGTGCTGCCCGGCAGTGTGCGGATTCATATGCTGCATTAATTATACTGTAGAGGTGCTGCCCAGCAGTGTGTGGATTCCTATGCTGCATTATTCTGTAGAGGTAAATCGTTTTGTTCATTTTTTTTCCTTTCATACCATTTTAATATGATTAAATAAAGTTGTGCAATGCATATTCATCAGAAAAAAAGGATCTTGCATAAAAAACGATACGTCCGAAGGAACGAATCATCAGAATTACCTTATCGACCGAAATATCAGAGCATCCGAAATACCATTTGTCTAAGTCAAAACGAAAAAGACCCTTTGGCTGGAGTCAGACCAGCGCACTTTTAACGTGCGTTCTGGCGCACATAATTACGGCCGCACTAGCAGCAGATGACGGGCAATGCAGGCCAATATACGATGTACGGCCGCACAAATGTCCGGCCGTGCAACGCAAGTGGAATTTGAACGCATTTTTCTGAGAACGCTGAACCGCTAGTACTGACGTACTGAGTGCGCAGCTGCGGCATAGCGGCGTGTTTGCGTGATTAGGAGATGTCAGACACTGGTAATGTCCAGCCTACATAACGTCCAGACGCAAAAGAGTTTTATTGACGATCCGTACAAAATCACGCCCGAAAATGCGCGTCGTCTGACCGTTTTTGCGCATTCCGTGAAAAAATACGTCAATGCGTTCCAACGCACTTTTTCACGTTCGCGGGGAAAAATGCTTTCGTCTGACCCTAGCCTTAGAAACAACGAGTACAGACGATCCGAAAGACCGAAAATTTCCGATATCCCGAAATGAAAGTCGAGCCGAAACGATCCGAAACGAAAATTTTAAAAAACCGAACGAGCCGAAATGAAATGAAAAAAAATGCGTGCACATCTCTAGTGATTTATGTCCAGCTGGAATTCCCCTCCTCATCCCAGCAGGGCCGGATTTGCATCTCAGGAGCCTATAAGGACAGAAGCGTGGAGTGCTCCTACCCCCCTCTTCCCCAACAAAAAACAGAAACATGCTAAAATGTCTTTTTAAATCTTCATTGAGGGACAAACTAAAAAAAAATAACATTTTAAAAAGCTAATACCAGTTTCTCTCAAATCAAAAGAAGGGACAGAATCTGTTACCTTAGTTGAGTTAGTGCAGTGGCATTATTTGTTTTCTATGTAAAGGCATATATTGCCTCTGCCATAGACCAGAGAGAAAAATACATTTTGCATTTACTTTTTAATTTTTTTTATTTTTATATATTACATGGTCATGTTTGGTATCATTGTAAAGAGCAGACTCTGACCTTTTGTAAAAGGGCGCAGTGGCGCTCACACAAGAGTAACAAGGTTGAGATCCTTTTAGACGGATTTATCAGTTCGATGTTAGCGAAATCAACAGTACTTTTAAACTTATACTCCAAAGCCAAGGAGTTTGACAAGACAAGAGAACTGCTACCAAGCTCCAAAGGTTTCGAGACCAACGGAGTGCGGACAACTTAGAGCACACAACAAGACATCAGATTGCAAGACAGAAACGTTAGTACTGAGATATTCGGCAGGACAGGCAATGAATTGATCAGACTGCAGGTCAGTCAACACACTGACAGATTTTACGTTTTCAGACCACCTTGATCGGGTACTTTGTAACTTGTGATTACCAGGGCCTGTAGATACACACACAGGTTTAGGGATGGTACTAACCTGGGTATTTTTGGCAAAACAAGCAAGCTGAATGCAAGCTGATAACCAACAGTCATTCGCATTCGCAGATGGTACAAGCATATCAGATCGTAATTCAGACCCCTTAGACCTGGAGTAAACCCCCAACAAGGCTGCAGTACAAAAACCAGGGCGAGAGGGGAATCTCCCTACGAAACGAGTAAAACCCCAAACAGCGTGCATGGGGTTAAACCTACAGCGCACAACACTAGTCACCGCTATAGCATATAACATAGAATGGTCAGAGACAAGCCGGGTCAAAATCAGGAGCAGGAATCGTAGACAAGCTGGGCTGGTAACAGATAGGCAATAATGAATGATAGGAAGCGATGCGGGAACAGAACTCCACATCAGGGTGACGAAGCAACTCCTCGCGCCCTGTTTTAAACCCGGCAGCTCCTCATGACCACGCCAGGCCCCGCCCCCTCAGACGCCGCTCGCACATTACTTGGTGCTGGCATACGGCCAGCCCTTGGCACTGAACCTTGCCCAGACCCCCTGGAAGCATAGCAGGGGCTGAGGATGTAACAGAACCCCCCCGACAGTCGGACTCAAAACGATCTCCAGGCGCTGAAGGATGGACTGAATGGAATTGTCGAACCAGATGAGGCACATGGATTTCGCTGGCTGGCAGCCAGGAACTATTCTCAGGCCCATAACCCTCCCAATCTACCAGGTATTGAAGGACACCACAGACCACACGGGACCTCAAGATGGCACGAACCTCATACTCCTCCTCACCCTGGGACTGGATAGGCAGAGGTGGAGCAGTGACTCTGGTATATCTACTACAGGTAAGAGGTTTCAAGAGGCTAACATGAAATACGTTATGTATTCATAGATATGGAGGTAAAGCTAAGGCATAGGAAACAGGATTGATACGTCTTATTACTTTATAAGGACCAATAAACCTGAGAGCCATCTTCATGGACGGCACCAACAATTTGATGTTTCTAGTTGACAGCCATATCTTGTCCCCGACCGTATACACCGGTGCAGGACCTCTGCATCTGTCAGCTTTTTTTTTGTTTTTGAATATTGGCCTCCATGATTTCCTTAACCCTCTCCCATGTCTCTTTCAGGTTATTCAGATGCTCGTCCAAGGCTGGCAACGCAGTACCTTGGAATACGGAGGGAAGCATGGGAGGATCATAACCATAAACTGTATGGAATGGTGAGTGACCAGTAGTTTCACTCACTGAGTTGTTTAGTGCAACCTCAGCCCAGGGTAACAGGTCTGCCCATTCACTTTGCTTTTCGGACACAAAACACCGCAAGTACTGTTCGACACTCTGGTTGGCTCTCTCTGCGGCCCCATTTGTCTGTGGGTGATAAGCCGAGGAGAAACTCAACGTGATACCGAGGTTGTCACAAAACCCTTGCCAGAAATGAGAATCAAACTGGGTTCCTCTGTCGGATACTATTCCCAGGGGAACCCCATGAAGTCTGACAATATTTTGCACGAATACTGGCACCAGCTCAATAGCTGAAGGGAGCTTGACTAGAGGCACGAAGTGCACCATCTTCGAGAATCTGTCTACCACAGTAAGGATCACCGTATGAACCTGGGACACAGGTAGATCGGTAATGAAGTCCATAGAGAGGTGGGACCAAGGTCTCTAAGGCACCGGCAGCGACTGCAATAGACCTATAGGTAAGGACTGGGGATTCTTGCTTCTACAGCACACTTTGCATGTGGCTATGTAATCCTTGATATCCCTTCACATACCTGCCCACCAGAACTGTTTTTCAATAGAGGCTAGAGTCTTAGTTATCCCCATATGCCCATAGGGCTTGGAGTCATGGTATATAATCATCATCTGTGTTCTCTCCTCCTCAGGTAAAAAGACCTTACCGGGAGGTTTTTCAAGAGGAGCAACACCTTAGACAGCTTGAATTCTCTCCAACAACGGAGAAGACATGGTCAGAACAGTTGTACCACCACAGTACTCATACCCAGACATTTAGACCAACATTTTGATCCCCATGATTCTAACTCTCCCATAGACCAGTTAACAATCGGATTGTGTTTAGCCATCCAAGGATACCCCAATACAATGGGTACTGTGGGCGATTCGATAATCTGATCTTGATTCTTTCTTTATGCAGGACCCCAGTACAAAAAGAGACAGGCACAGTATCGTGTGTACAGTGAGGTCTTAATAGTTTCCTGCCATCGATACTTTCAATAAGGAGAGGTACTTCCCTCTCCACCAGAGGCACTTCGTGAATAGCAGCGAAACCAGAATCTAAGAAATCTGCAGACCCAGAATCTATCAGTGCTTCTGTGTTCAACCGGATTTTCTCCCAGGCAGTGGCGACTCTAGGAACAATATTTAGGGGGGGCACAGAAGATACCGCAGTCAAAACTGGGGGGGCACTAATAATTTTCACCACTAAATCATATCACTGAATAAAACTAAGGGCCCAATCACCTGTGTGAGCTAAAACACCATCGCTAAAGGAAACATTTAGCGCGAGTTGCTAAAACATAGTGCCTGACGACCCACGAACAGATCACCTTGTCTGCAGTAGTCCATGAACAAGGTCGTTTAGCGCACGCTAGGAAAACTCTAAGACCCGGGCTGAGACCCAGCGCTAATGCGGATGTGTACAGGATAGAACGTTTTTTTTTCCAGTGCCGGGCCATACCTATCCCCCGCCCTCACAAGCTTGAATATGAACACATCCAGTGAATAACCTCACACCCCTGCATTATTAAAATCATCCAAGGTGGCCGTATCATCCATGGTTTGATGCACACATATATTAACCCTTTCGCTGCTGAGGCTTTTCCCGCCCCTGTGCTGAGGTCATTTTTTACCTGTTTTGCGCATCATGTTTAAACGTGTTTTTAAGGCTTATTTTAGTATATGACCCAGACATATTATATATCGTTCTTTCCGTCAGACTCGGTAGATTCATAATATGTCATTATTATATGTATACGTTATGTCATGTCTGTATATTATAACAAAAAATGCAATAAAATATGTATTTTCAATAATTTACAATGTGTAAAGTGTTTTTTTCCACATTTTAACATGCGAGCAATTGCGGTTATATTTTGTATGGGGTGCGCTTGTTAAAAAAATTAGAGATGGGGTCTCGTTACATTTTTTTTGGGGAAAATGACACTATTTTTAACAAACGCACCGCATACAAAAATCGTTAGTGCAGCATCATTGTTCACATTATAATTGAAATGGGAACAATATTGCTACACTAACAAACCAAAAAAAATAACAAAAAAGTGTTTATTTTTTTTTTTTAATTTTTTTTTTTAATTTTTTTTTTTTTTTTTTTACAAAATTTTTAACTTTCATGTTTGGTATTGTTGGAACGGCCATGCTCTGGCCGATCCAACCATATCAAAATTTAACCCCTAACTGCCACGGATCGGGAGATAGGGAGTTCATTGGAACTCCCTATCTCCACACTTGGTGGCAGTTAGGGGTTAACTGTAGGACTGGCGTCATCGTGCGTAGCACGATGACGCCAGTCCTCTGGGGGAGTTCCCGGAAGCTTGGCCGACATCCAAGATGTCGGCCAGCTCCGGGAAAGGATCGCGAACCGGCGCTTTTCAGCGCCGATTCGCGATCCAGCTCCCCAGGGGTTAATGCCAGGCATCATTTGGAAGGGCAGGCTGTGCCCTTCCAAATGATGCCTGGGTTAAGCCCCGCAGAGCCACCGATCGGGAGGGAGAGAGGTCTGAAGGACCTCCCCCCCTCCCTTTCAGGCGCCTCCTCCGCACATGCGGGGGGCGCCTGAATTAGGTGTCATCGCGCCCCCGCGATGACACCTAATAATAGCGGCTGCTGGTCCGGATGCCGGGCTGACATCCAGGATGTCAGCCCGCACCGGAGGGGCCAGCGATCGGCCGGAACCCGGCCGAACGCTGACCCCAAAGTGAGGACGCGCTCAGCGCGTCCTCAGCACACCAGCGGGAATGCTGAGGACGCGCTGAGCGCGTCCTTAGCATTCAAGTGGTTAAGGCTGATGGGCATTGCATGATGAATGCCACCCAACAGCAGGTAGAATCATTACACTGCATTTAATAGATCCAAAAGGAAGGCCAGGTGAGCGACAAAAATTTCCCTCCTGCAGCATATAAATAATACATGTTTCAGGGCAAGACTTATTCACATGTCCCTTTAAACATGGTCCACACAGTCACCCTAATAATCAACCGCTTCCATACTATGAATAACCCCCAGCATAAAATGTTTAAAATTAGGCAATATATTAGAATTAGGATATGTGTGGATAAAGGATACTTTTATCATAGAGCCGACTGCAACAGCAACGACAATGCGGACCAGATCCATTGCTATAGTGTATGGGGCCAAGAGAACACCTGTGCTGCATTCCTTTCAATTGCCTGTTAATTTTGGGCGAAGATCTGTTTTTTTTGGAGTTAGCACCAGGGTTAAGCAGTAGGTAAAATGGTGCAATTAGCGCCCCTCAAAAAATTAGCGCTGGCACCAACTGATCTGCTAGCTGCAGAGATCTCTAGCGCTCCCCATGTTAAGTAAAGGACGCGGAAAGTACAGTAAGCTTGAGCTACAAATCGCTAATAGCAATGCGCTAAGTGATTTTTCCCGTTTGTAGCGAGAGGCAAAAGATCTGTTGGTCAGGCGCTAGACTCGGTTAACCTGGCGCTAACGCAAAACCAAGCCGACGCAAGGGTTAACTCACACCAGGTAATAGTGCCCTAAATAAGTATATATAAATAAGATTCCAAAAGCCCAGAGTAATGTGATGTAATGATGCCTTTTTATTGTACTAGCATGATACTTTATTTGCCGCAGTTCGGCAGTTTTCGCTGAATGTCTGATTGCTCCTTCAGCAACTCCACTTTTAGCAAATTACAGTGACCATTCGCTAAATAGGGAATTCACTTTATTTTCGGTGAAATAAATTCCCCGAAATGTGACAAAAAGCAGAGGATCTAAAGATGATTAGACCCTTTAGATTCTAACTTCCATAATAACCCCTGAAATGCCATAAACCCAGGGAAATACAATAAAAATAATAAACAATGTGGCATTTAGCCTACTCATTACCCCCTAAAATGCCATTGATCAAGGTAAAACATGAAATGAATACACTGTGAGGCATATAGCTAACACATTAACCCCTAAAATGCCATTAATGAAGGAAAAAATAAAATGTATAATGTGAGGGATGAAGCCTACCCATTAACCCTTAATATACAACTAAACCAAGGCAAAAACTAATGTAATACACAATGTAATGTATAATCTGAACATTAACCACTTCACTGCTGAGACATTTCAACCCTGTGAAAATGCTTAAATTTAAGTGCCTGTTATTATTTAATGTTTTTGACTTTTATTTCAAACGGAATATGGTCATGTTGGGTATCATTGGAAAGGCCAGAATCTGCTCTTTCCAATGACACCTAGATCGTCCATATACGATGTACAGGGACGGAGATACACTGGTCCGAAGAAGTGTGGTAAGCTGGAAGCTGATTTTTGGGGGGGGCACATGGGGGGGCAAGGAATAACCTAGGGGGGGCAATTGCCCCCCTTGCCCCCCTGTAGAGTCGCCTATGCTCCCAGGCTATGGACACAAGCACAACAGCGCAAGATCTTTTCTTTCTCTTTTTACTAGATACGAGAGACACAATAGTAGTACCCAGAACCTGTCTCTCAGGGGATTCTAGGCCTGCTCGTTTCCCGACACATTGGATCTTTTTGGTCGCTTGGGGCATTGTAAACGAAAATGCCCTCTATCAGCACAATAGAGGCACAACCCCTCTCGGAGGCGATATTGTCTCTCCTGTCCTGATATACCAGAACAACCTAATATCATAGGCTCTGGTTCAGTGGGTACAGGTCTGGGAGGAGAGACAGCATGAGTAGACCTAGAAACAGAACTGGACCCCTGAGAAGGTTTATGAGCTTTGCTACGGCCAGACCTCCTGTCACGCATCTGATCATCGAGAGCAATACAGTATTCTACCAGATCCTCTAGCTCCTCGGGCAATACCATAGGTGGTAATTCATGCATTATATTTTCAGAAATTCCTTCGAGAAACGCGGTAACAAACACATCATTCAGCCATGACAATTCTGCAGCCACTGTTTTTTTTTTTAAATTACATTTTTATTGGATATTTCCAGACAGACAAGAAAAATATACATACATTCAAAAACCTTGGGGGAAGGAGGGAGGGGGGAAAGAAAAAAAAAAAAAAAAAAGAAGGGGGAGGGGTTTGCAGCCGGAGGTATATAGCTCAAACATAGACTTTTACTAGAGACCGCATGCCTTATATATTTTGTGTACATCCCAAAGTTTCCATGGGTCCCATTTGGGAGATTGTAATCCTTCCGCCATTGTTATCCTAGAATCAAAGCTACGGTATTGTTCCAAAAGGTCGGTCACCTGTTTGCAAGTGGGAACCAACATAGTTCTCCAATTTCGTGCGAGAAGTAGGGCGGTTGTAGAAATGAGGATAAATAACATCCGTAGCTGAGGTCGTGGAAGTTTAATCATGCCCGGTAATAAGACCTCAGGTGAGTGCAGAATCTGTGTACCCAATATTTCTGTCGCCAGTGACGAAATGTCTCTCCACAAAGGGGCTATCCGAGGGCAGTACCACCATATGTGGCTCATAGATCCAGTCTCCAGGGAACACCTCCAGCAGAGATCCGAATGTTGTGGAGCAAATCGCTTGATCTTGTCCGGTGTGAGGTACCACCGGTATAGTATTTTTCTTTGAGTCTCTATCAGAGTAACACATCTAGTCGCCCCCACAGCGAACATGAAGGCAGATGCCCATTGTGTAGGTGTAAATTTTTGACCAAGTTCTTTTTCCCAGGTGTTTTGGAAAGACCGGACCACAGTCCGTGTTGGCGTGTTAACAGTGGCGTAGCGTGGGTTGTCAGCGCCCGGGGCCAGCCAAGAATTGTGCGCCCCCACCTGTGGACACGTTATCGATATTGCCCCAGCTCTCACATGGATTTGCCCCAGCTCATGGATTTGCCCCAGCTCACACATGGATTTGCCCCCAGCTCACACATGGATTTGCCCCCAGCTCACACATGGATTTGCCCCAGCTCACACATGGATTTGCCCCAGCTCATGGATTTGCCCCAGCTCATGGATTTGCCCAGCTCATGGATTTGCCCCAGCTCACACATGGATTTGCCCCAGCTCACACATGGATTTGCCCCAGCTCACACATGGATTTGCCCAGCTCATGGATTTGCCCCAGCTCATGGATTTGCCCCAGCTCACACATGGATTTGCCCCAGCTCACACATGGATTTGCCCCCAGCTCACACATGGATTTGCCCCCAGCTCATGGATTTGCCCCAGCTCATGGATTTGCCCCAGCTCACACATGGATTTGCCCCAGCTCACACATGGATTTGCCCCAGCTCACACATGGATTTGCCCAGCTCATTGATTTGCCCCAGCTCATGGATTTTCCCCAGCTCACACATGGATTTGCCCCCAGCTCACACATGGATTTGCCCAGCTCATGGATTTGCCCAGCTCATGGATTTGCCCCAGCTCATGGATTTGCCCCAGCTCACACATGGATTTGCCCCAGCTCACACATGGATTTGCCCCCAGCTCACACATGGATTTTCCCCCAGCTCATGGATTTGCCCCAGCTCACACATGGATTTGCCCCAGCTCACACATGGATTTGCCCAGCTCATGGATTTGCCCCAGCTCATGGATTTGCCCCAGCTCACACATGGATTTGCCCCAGCTCACACATGGATTTGCCCCCAGCTCACACATGGATTTGCCCCAGCTCATGGATTTGCCCCAGCTCACACATGGATTTGCCCCCAGCTCACACATGGATTTGCCCAGCTCATGGATTTGCCCAGCTCATGGATTTGCCCCAGCTCATGGATTTGCCTCAGCTCATGGATTTGCCCCCAGCTCATGGATTTGCCCAGCTCATGGATTTGCCCCCAGCTCATGGATTTGCCCCCAGGTCATGGATTTGCCCCAGCTCATGGATTTGCCCCAGGTCATGGATTTGCCCCAGCTCATGGATTTGCCCAGCTCATGGATTTGCCCCAGCTCATGGATTTGCCCAGCTCTCACCTGGATATTGCTCCAGCTCCGTCAGGGGTTGAGGGGACCCAGATGCCGGGCAGCGTGGGAGTGCCTGCCCGGTCCTGAAGAGTCCGTCCTGTTGAAGGTGATGCGGCTGCGTGGCGTGTGTGCGCAGGTCACGCGGTCTGGCCAGTCAGGTGGTACAGAGACTCAGTACCACCTGATTAGCCGGACCACGTGACCGGCTGCGCCTGCACGCAGCCGCTTCCCCTTTAACAGGACGGACTCTTCAGGACCGGACAGGCACTCCCGCGCTGCCCGGCATCTGGGTCCCCTCAACCCCCGGGCCAGTTTTAGGGGCGCAAATGCGCCCCTAACAAAACTGCGCCCGGGGCCACGGCCCCCCCAGCCCCCCCCCACGCTACGCCACTGCGTGTTAAGTACTCTATAAAATAACGAAATTGGTCTAGCGGTTGCAAGAGGGTCTAAGCAAAAAAGTTCCGTTTCAGACAACAATGGCAAAATAGCTCTCAACTTAGATAATACCGATTGTGACCTAAAATAGGATTGTAATTGTAGATAAGACAAAAACATTGTTTGTGGTACTTTAAATTTGGTGCATATAGTCTCGAAAGGAAGAATGGCGGCCGTGTCAAAGAAATGGTGGAGATTCGTAATTCCATATTGTAGCCATTGACGGCATCTCCCTTGTGGGAGAATGTAGCAGAGTGCTTCCACTGGCATCGCCATGGAGATGGGGTGATGGTTCGTAATAAGGGGGAAAATTCGATCCCAAATATACAGGTGCACAGACGTGGTAGCCAACGGCGACTGGAACCGCGGTCTGTCCTTTGGAGGGACCCATAACACTTTGGCCAAGTCATGTCCATCCATGTATATTGCCTCAATGGTGAGCCATTGTGGCGTAGGACGGCTATGAAACACCTCTGACAAGGAGGCAAGGCATGATGCCCAGAAATAATGTTGGATATGTATCATGTTCAATCCCCCGTCTCTTTGTCTGTAGCATAACAGTCTGCGCGCTATTCGCGGTCTCTTATTATTCCATACATAAGACACCAATATAGACTGCAACGTAACTAGAAATGACCTAGGTAGTTTAAGCGGTAGAGCTCGAAACACATAAAGTAATTTCTGTAAGATCACCATCTTTGCTGCCGCCATCCTTCCCATCCATGAGACTTCCCTCGATCTCCACAGATGTATTAGTGACCTAGTCTCAGAAAGAACGCGTTCATAGTTGTGTTTATATCGACCGTCTGGATGTCCCGTGATTCTAAGTCCCAAATATACTAAATATGTTTTGCGCCATTCAAAATTATAATGCATTTTAAGATTGTCTAGTGATTGATGTGGAATATTAAGTGGGAGGGCTTGTGTTTTTAGCAAGTTCACTAAGTGGTATGAGACTCTACTGTACACTTCCAGCTCCCCATAAAGGGCGGATAGGGAAGCCTCCGGTTCTGTCAAGGTCAGAAGAATATCGTCAGCATACAGATGTATTTTATGAATCGTCGGACCAATGGCGATGCCTCTAATATCATCATTTTGCCGTATAGCCTGAGCAAGTGGCTCCAACACTAAGGCGTACAAAAGGGGAGAGAGGGGGCATCCCTGTCTTGTGCCATTCGTTATCCTAAATTCCTCCGAGAGGAATCCCGAGTTAACAACTCTAGCGGAAGGGGAATCATATAGGGCCTGAATTGCAGCTAATACTGGAGGTGGAAAACCAAACTTTTGAAGAACCACACGAAGGAACAACCAACTCATCCTATCGAACGCCTTCTCAGCATCTAAAGACAGGACCAGGCACGGTTGTCCCGATCGTCTTAACACCTCCATCAGATTGATCAATTTTTTCGTACTGTCTGGGCCTTGTCGGCCCGAAATAAATCCTACCTGGTCCTGTCCTATCAATGAGGGCAGAATACGCTGCAGTCTATTCACCAGTATCTTACTGTAAATCTTTATATCCACATTATGCAACGATATAGGATGAAGGTTACGACAGATGTCAGGGGTCTTGCCCGGTTTAGGGAGCGTGATAATATGAGCTCGTAACATGTCTGGTGGAAAAGAACCTTGCTCTCTTGCATCCTCAAAAACTTTACTTAAGTGTGTGAAGAGTTGGGGAGAGAAAGTCAGATAGTATAAACCCGTCAATCCATCTGGACCTGGGTGTAACGTTGGGGGCTTCCAGCCCTACCTGTGTGCTTGAGGACAGCAAGTCTGATGCTGCTCGCTGACCACTGCCCGGTTTAAATGGAGACAGGCAGGGAGGTGATTGCATGAGGTGTGGCTTGAGTGGGGGGCGTGGTCTGGTGAAGGTCTTTAAAAACCCTCAGTATAGTTTCAGAAGTTGCCAGATCGTGGTTATCCATACCTGAGCTCCTTGTACCTGACTGCTAAATTGATTTAACCTGTTATTGACCTCTGCTTGTGTTCTGACCATTCTGCCTTCTGTTGCCCTAGACTATTTTCTTGTACTACGCTACTGCTCTGATACCGACCCGGCTATTCCATTTGACCATTATGAACTCTGTATTCCTGATTCTGGCTCGGCTGACTCCTCTCCGTATTGTTAACCCTTTTCTGTCTAGCTAGTTTACCTGGCCAATTCTAAGGACCAGACAGATAGGGATCATTCACAGCTACACTGTTGGTAGCTTCTGAGTTTTGTGGAGTGTTGGGGGTTAAGTACTGCGTGGTGGGATCCGGGAACCGTGACACTGGGGCCTTCCGTTTCGGTAAAGCTTTAATTACTTCAGAAAGCTCATCTTGGGTGATGGGAGAGGCCAATTTATTCGCTTGTGTAGCCGATAATTTTGGGAGGTTGATATTGCGTAGATAAGCGTCAATAGTATCGGACGTGGGATGAACATTAGTGTCATCCACCTCCAGATTGTACAATTTTTCGTAGTAACTCGCAAATTCATTTGCCATTGCCATCGGATTGTAAATAATTCCACCATCCGTTTTAAGATGTGAGATCCCAACGTTTGAAGGGGAGGGTTTAAGTCTGCGGGCTAGGAGTCTGCCCGGTTTATTTTGAAACGCATAAAATTTGGCACGCATTCTATTCATGGCTATGCGATATTTATCAGCCTCTAAATCTGTCAGGGAACGTAGCGCCGCGTCTAATTCGTCTGCTAATTCTGGAGTCGGAGATGCTTTGTTACGTGTGTCTATGTCATTTATATTTCGTAATATAGTTACACGTTGCGTCATGTATAATTTCTTAAGTCTAGCCCCCCATTGGATACACGTCCCCCAAACCACCGTCTTATGGGCTTGCCAAATTGTAAATGGGCTCATTTCAGGGGACACATTTTCTTTAAAATAATTAATTAATGTTTCCCGAATCGCTGTCAGCGCCGGTTCATGTTTAAGTAAATGTTCCCCAAATCTCCAGGGTGATCCAGTGTACGATTTATAGTCATCTTGTAAAACAATAGTCATCGGGGAATGGTCCGACCACGTAAAAGGGAGTATATTGCAGTCAGTAATGCGTGGAAGTAGGTTGGTTGGAATTAGAAAGTAATCAATGCGTGAATAACTATTATGCACCCCTGAACGAAAAGTATAATCCCTCTCTGTGGGATGAAACACGCGCCAAGCGTCATACAGTTGGTGTTGTCTGAGAAAGGAATGAAGTTTGTGTGTCTGTTGTCTCGAATGGGTCCCTGAGGGATGCGATCGGTCTTTAATTGGATCCAAACACACGTTAAAGTCTCCACACATTATTAAGTCACCTGAAAGTACATCTGTAATTTTATTCATTAGATGTGTCATGAATTGAGTTTGGGAACTATTAGGAGCATAAGCTGACACAAGCGTATAAAGTCTACCGTCAATAGTGCACACTAATATAATATATCTGCCTCGGGGATCAGTAACAATACGATGAGTTTGCAGCGCAACCCTATTATGAATCAGTATTGTCACCCCTCTAGATTTAGCTCTATAGGTGGAATGAAATTGAGTGCGATATTGTGGTGCATAAAGTTTTGGGTGGTCTAGTCTTCGAAAGTGTGTCTCCTGGTGGCATACAATATCAGCGTCGTAGGTGCGTATATCCCTGTATAAAGAATGCCTTTTAACGGGCAGGTTTAGGCCCTTTACATTATAGGTAACTACTTTCATAAAATTCTATACCAACACTGCCATTTATATTCATGTACGTTGCCTCTGTATATCTATCTATTAGCAAAGTATGATAGGGGCTGCATCCCCCTAGGATTAAAGAATGGGAGGAAGGGAGGGTTAGAAATAAAAAAAGAACAAATAAGCAAATAAACAAGTTATAAACATTAACAAAACAGAGTGCGTTCAGGAACGCCATACTCTCCATCAGGAATTCCCTACAGTGGGAGGTTCCCGTACCCTTATACAAAAAGGGGGAGAAACAGGAGAGCAAAATAAAAAATTAAACCAAAAGATGGGGGGGCCCATCTGCAACCAGCAGCGAAACGACAGTTGGCTGAAATAAAGACAGCAACATTACCCAACTGATATCGTGGAGCAATCCAATTCAAATGGGACTGCTCTGTTTCGGAGGAACCAGGTGGGGGCGACTTTACGTTCGGAAGTTCCAAAAACAAAATGTACCATTCAGCGAACACGCCATTCAGGCAGCAATTTTGGCACTTGTGACAGTCGCTCTTGGACATCGGGTTCTATTTGTAATCCCCAGGATTCCAGAGTTGTTCGACCTTCCTCTGTCGAGTTGAACACCGTAGTTGTGGCGTCTCGGAGAACAACCAGCTTGGTGGGGAAGCCTCAGCAGTATAAAATTCCAGCCGAGCGTAGTGTAGTTGTGATAGGCCGAAACAATCTACGCTGTTGCAGGGTTGCTTTCGAAAAATCAGGATATACAGCGAGGTGACCATATTGGGATCCCAAGACATCCGGTTTACGTAGTGCACGTAATATATCCTCTCGCAGCTTGTAATAGTGTAATTTCAATATGACATCCCTGGGTGCTTTCTGGGGTGCCGATGGCTGTTTCGGCAATCTGTGGATCCTATCCATGAGTATCGTTTCCGGAGTGACCCCAGGGAGCAAAAATGAAAAAAATCCGCTAAATATGTCCCGAGATCTCGGGGGTGTATTGACTCTGGGACCCCTCTGATTTTTAAATTGTTTCGGCGGGACCTGTCTTCAAGATCCGCTACTTTATTGAGACATTGCTGTAACTTAGCTTCAAGCGTCTCCACCACACCAGCCATATCATTATGCGCTGTCGCCATCTCGGACATTTTACCCTCCAGATGAGAGGTTTGCTCACCAATATCCTGAATGTCTTTCCTTATGTCCGCAGACACCGTGTCTAAGCGCGTTGTTATTGTCTCTGAGAAGTCTTTAAACAGCGTCTCCATCCGGAAGGTGAATGTGGCCAAGTCAACCTCTGATTACGTAATCGTTTTCACAGGGGAATGAGGTGTAGATCCGCCGCCATCTTGAGGATCTGCATCCTCGCGGCGTTTGGTAGGCCGGGGAGTAAAAAACTCCTGTTTCCCTGCGGTTTTCTTAGTTTTAGCGGTTGCCATCCCGATGACTTCAAGTTCCCAGTATGTGTAGCAAGTTTTGGGGTCTGTATGAGTGCGATGTCCGCTTTAAATCGCTTGCTGGAGCAGGAGCTGAATTAAACCACGTCCACCATGCTCGGCAGTCGGCCACGCCCCGTTAAGTTGGCAAGAAGCGTCTGCTGCTCCCGGGGGGTGATAGTTTGGCGAGGACCAACTGCAGCCACTGTTTTAAACTCTATAGCGTAATCTGCAACTCCATGGTTGCCCTGGGATATACGCCATAAAGCCCTAGCTGCCCCTGTTGCCCTGCTAGTGGGGTCAAACGTGCGTCGTAACTCTGCAATAAACTCAGCATAATTATATACCACAGGTTTCTTTAGTTCCCAAAAGGGGGTTGCCCACAGCAGAGCTGTCTCGGTTAGGTGGTTAATAACGTAACCCACCTTAGCTCTATCTGTGGGACACATACTTGGATTCAATTCAAACATAATATCAATTTGGGTTATAAACCCTCTGCATGAACCTGAACTCCCATTGAAACACGTAGGAGTTTTTAAACTGACATGAGCTACTCCAGTAGCAACCATTGAGGAAACAGACACTGCTTGAAAAGACATGCCAACCAGAGGAGAAGGAGGCGGAGAGGCCTGGCCTAATTGCTTGAATTGCTCCATGAGTAGGCCCAAGGTCTGAGCCAAGTGATCAATGCATTGGTCTTGTCTTTCCTGTTTGGAAATGATTTCACCCAATTTAGACACAAGTATAGATAAATCTGTCGGATCCATATAAGGCCCTGACGTGATGTAACGGGCGCAGTGGTGCTCACACAAGAGTAACGAGGTTGAGATCCTTTTGGACAGATTTATCAGTTCGATGTTAGCGAAATCAACAGTACTTTCAAACTTATACTCCAAAGCCAAGGAGTATGACAAGACAAGAGAAATGCTGCCAAGCTCCAAAGGTTTCGAGACCAACGGACAACTTAGAGCACACAACAAGACATCAGATTGCAAGACAGAAACGTTAGTACTGAGATATTCTGCAGGACAGGCAATGAATTGATCAGACTGCAGGGCAGTCAACACAATGACAGATTTACGTTTTCAAACCACCTTGATCAGGTACTTTGTAACTTGTGATTACCAGGGTCTGTAGATACACACACAGGTTTAGGGATGGTACTAGCCTGGGTATTTTTGGCAAAACGAGCAAGCTGAACGTAAGCTGATAACCAACATTCATTCGCATTTGCAGATGGTACAAGCGTATCAGATTGTAATTCAGACCCCTAAGGCTGGGGTCAGACGAGCGCAGTGTTAACGTCCGTGTTGCTGCACATAAATACGTCCGTGATAGCATACAATTGTGTTAAATGGAGCCCCACACACGAAGTACGTCCGCACAGAAGTGCGGAGGCATGACGGACGCTGCAAACGGACGCAGGTTAGGCAAGAACGTAATACTGCTAGAACGGACGTGCAGAGTGCGCGACGTCCACAACGTCCGCATAGCTTTGTGTGTGAATGATGGAGTGTGGTCAGACGGACTGCATTTATACGTCCAGCATTTTTGACGGACAGAATGTTTTTCATTGTGTAGCGGAATGCGTATTGTCCGCCTGCGGGTGTGCTCCTATCTGCGCACCCCCACTGCGCTTACCGCTGGCCCGACTACCGAGTGACACGGCACTCGGCGTCTCGTGCGGCCTGGAGTGACCCTGGAGAAGGGTTAGCGGGCGGTGGAGGGGACCCCTGCGTGGAACCAGCCCGACCACTGAGCAGCACGGCACTCAGCGTCTCGAGCAGCTGGTTCACTGACCTTGTGGGTGTGGGAAACGTCTGCGGAACGGCCGTTCGGATATGGGAATCGGATTTCCCTCGGGTGGCGATCGGATGTCCCTCGAGTGAATATTCGGTTCTTACGGCGATCGGAACCCCTTCGAGTAATTATTCGGATATTACTCACAATGCCGCTCGATATACCGAAGCGCGGGAGACGGGCCGCGCCTTCGGATCGGACCTAAGAACCGACGCGTGGCCGAATATTCAGAAGGTCGATGTCCGTGCGATGCACCGCTGTCCTGATGCGAGATGCAGGTACAAGGTGTTCGGTTCGGATCTTACGCTGCCGTACTCTGAAGACCGCGCGGGATCTCAGAAATACGGCCGAAAATAAAGGACACCAGGCGGCGCTGAATGCACTAGATAATCTGTTTATTTTTTACACATCACACATATTTATAAACATTACCAGAAAGTCAGAACAATGGGAATCCCTGCCCGCCCACACAAGTCCCATTGGCCCTCGCTGGCAGGAGGCACCCGGGACCCGATTCGCATTGGCGGTTACGAATCGGGGAGTTGCCGATTCGGAACCGGATGGTCCGAATCGACCATTTTACGATTCGACCGGATGGCCCGAATCGGCCATTTTCCGATCCGATCGACTCGACCGGATCCACGAGGCGCTGGGAAAATGGCGGCGAGCAAGGCACACAAAGGGATTCACATACATTTCGCAATACACATACGGGGACACTTTTATTACACCACACACAAAACCACATCTAAATGAAAATAACTTGCGGAACTCCGCTGGTGCAACGGCACCTGAAAGTCTATGGACAAACCACGTCATAAAGGACGGTCCCTGGCTGAGGGTCCTGGGCCATTCCGTGACACTCCTCCCCCTTCCCAAGGTCCGACGCACCCGGTTGGACCCCAACGGGTCGTACCGGGGTAGTCGGTGCTCCCAAATCCCCCGGTTCCCGGGCCGACTGCCGCGATAACCCATCGGCGTTGCCGTTTTGCGACCCGGGCCGGTATTGAATGGTAAAGTTAAAGGGTTGGAGAGCCAGGCTCCACCGCAACAGGCGGCCATTTTCCCCCGCCACTCGGTTGAGCCACACCAGGGGATTATGGTCGGTCATCACGGTGAAGGACCGACCGTAGACATAGGGTTGGAGCTTCCGTAGGGCCCAGACCAAGGCCAGACACTCCTTCTCCACCGCAGCATACCCCACCTCCCGTGGTAACAGCTTCCGGCTGATGAACGCCACCGGGTGATCCCCCCCGTCATCCCCCACTTGACTTAGGACAGCTCCCAGTCCGAACATTGAAGCGTCTGTGTGGACAACAAAACGTTTGTTATAGTTGGGAGCTGCCAGTAGGGGAGCTTGGGTCAGGGCGGCCTTCAGTTGCTGGAAGGCCTGTTCGCACTCCGGGGACCACAGGACTTGGCGGGGCAGGGATTTCTTCGTCAGGTCGGTCAGGGGTTTGGCCAGGTCACTGTAATGGGGTACAAACTTCCTGTAGTGCCCAGGAAGGCGAGGACCTGGGTTTGGTCACAGGGGTGGGCCAGTCTAGGATGGCTTCTACCTTGGCGGGCTCTGGCCGTTGTATCCCGCAACCCACCCGGTGGCCCAGGTACTGCACTTCGGCCATCCCCACCTTGCATTTCTCAGGCTTAAGGGTCAGGTTGGCGTCCCTAATCCGGCCCAAGACCGTCCCTACGTGGTCAAGGTGTTCCTCTCAGGTCTGGCTATAGATGGCTATGTCATCCAGGTATGCGCAAGCGAACCCCTGGAGGCCATCGAGGAGGCGATCGATTAACCGCTGGAAGGTAGCAGGGGCGTTCTTCATCCCGAACGGCATAACTCGAAATTGGTACAAGCCGAACGGGGTAATGAAGGCCGACTTCGGGGTCGCCTCCTCGGCAAGGGGAATCTGCCAGTACCCCTTGCACAGATCGACCGTGGTCAGAAAATGACCCCGGGAGATCTGATCTAGCAACTCGTCGACTCGGGGCATGGGATAACGTCTGTAATGGTACAGTCGTTTATCCGCCGATAGTCGACGCAGAACCTGGTGGTACCGTCTTTCTTGGGCACCAGGACCACGGGCGACGCCCATGGACTGGCTGACGGTTCAATGACCCCCAGCTCCAACATCTCCCGGATCTCGGCCCGCATGGATTCGCGGACCGCTTCCGGGAGTCGGTATGCAGGCTGCCGAAGGGGTCTCTGACCGGGGGTGTCCACCTGATGAACGGCCTGGTCAGTGTATCCCGGGAGAGCCGAGAAAACCCCCCGGTAGTCGTGGAGCAACTGCCGCGCCTGCTTCTCGGGCCCTAACTCCTCCCCCAGCTGCACCTGATCTACCCCGGAAGGCTGCTTGGCTATCCCAGGGAGTTCTACCAAAGGAAATGGTTCCGTCTCCTCGGCAGCCGGCGCGCATATGGCGTCCACCGTCTCCGGGCGTTCATGGTAGGCCTTCAGCATGTTGACGTGGAACGTCCGCTGGATTCTGGTGTCTGCGCAACTGACAACCACATAGGTGGTATCCCCCAGTTGGGTTACCACCCTGTAGGGGCCTTGCCAGGCCACCTGCAGCTTGTTCTGCCGCTGTGGCTTCAACACCAGAACCTTCTGCCCCACAAGGAACGAGCGACTGCAAGCAGCGCGATCGTACCACGTCTTCTGCTGAGCCTGGGCCGTTTCCATGTTCTCTTGGACGAACCCCACGAGTTCTGCCAAGCGCTCCCGGAGCTTCAAGACGTAACTCAATACAGGAACCCCATCTTCCTCCTGTTCCCCCTCCCACTGAGCCCTAACCAAATCCAGGGGCCCCCTCACCTGGCGCCCATATAACAGCTCAAAGGGAGAGTACCCGGTGGATTCCTGAGGCACCTCCCGGTAGGCGAACAGTAAGTGGGGTAGATACTTCTCCCAATCCTTCCCTTCGTGCGCGAAGGCCCGGATGAGCTGTTTCAGGGTCCCATTAAACCGCTTGCACAGCCCATTTGTCTGGGGGTGATATGGGGCGCTGTGCAGTGCCTTAACACCACAGAGACGCCAGAGCTGCTGGGTGAGCTCAGCGGTGAACTGGGTACCCTGATCGGACAGGATTTCCCGGGGAAACCCCACCCTCGTGAACACCCGTAGGAGAGCGTCCGCTACGGTGTCCGCCTGGATGTTGGCCAAGGCCACAGCCTCGGGGTACCGGGTGGCATAGTCCACTACGGTGAGTATGTACCTCTTACCGGTGGCACTGGGCCGTGGTAACGGCCCAATGATGCCGACCGCCACCCGGCTAAAGGGCTCCTGGATGATGGGCATGGGGTGCAGGGGGGCTTTCGGGTGATCGCCGGCCTTCCCAGTCTTTTGGCAGACCGGGCAGGTGGGGCAATACTCGCGGGTGTCTTCGCTGAGGCGGGGCCAGAAGAACGCGCGCGCCAACCGGTGCCGAGTTTTCTTCTGCCCCAGGTGACCTGCAAGGGGGATATCGTGAGCCAGGCGCAGAAGTTCCTGTCTAGGGCCCTGGGGTACTACCATCTGCTTCTGCGGAACCTGCTTCTTCTTGGACCCCTCCCTAGCGGTGTACCTGTAGAGGAGCCCATCCTCCCACTCTATGCTGTCCTTTCTTTTGCCGTCCAGGCCTTGACCAGCCCAATCCCGGTAGCACTGTAGCGTGGGATCGGTCTGGGTCTGGTGGCGAAGCGTCTCCGAGGAGCTCCACGGGGAAGGGGGGTCAGGTGGAAAGGGGGGAGTCGGGATTCGTCTGGGTGTAGGGGGTGGGGGAGGTTTCGGTTGGGATCTCACCTGGGTCCCGTTCGGAGTGCCCCTGTCGTGGCGTTGGCTCTGTTGCCTAGTGGTCACTGGGGCGGCCGCATCTGTGGAGTAAGAAGAGACCAGCCGTCCCAAATCGTTACCGAGGAGCACCTCGGCCGGCAGTTGATTCAACAACCCCACCCTCACCACTTTCTCCCCGGACCCCCAGTCCAGGTGGACGCGTGCCGTCTCAAGCCGGAGAACCTTCCCTCCGGCCACCCGCACTGCGATGGTGTTGTGCAGGCGGTCGTTCTGCTGGACCAAATGGGGTCGCACCAGGGTGATAGTAGCCCCGGAGTCCCGGAGCCCCTCAGCAGCTCGCCCGTTTATCCACACCGCCTGGCGGTGATGATGGCGGTTGTCGGCCGAGGCGGCTTGCACTGGGTCTGCCTCGTGTAGCCGCTCCCATTCCTCCAGGACCTCCGGCCACGGGGTTTCAGTGTCGTAGCAGTGGGCGGACGGTGAAGGTCTGGTGGGAGGTCGTGCCAAGTCCAGTCGGTTGGGGCAGTTCTGCTTGTAGTGCCCATCTTGGTTGCACCCGTAGCAACGGACGTGGGCCAAGTTGTTGGGCCGACTGGTGGGTCGTGCTGCTGGCGTCCGAACTGCCGGGGTTGGAGGTGGAGGAGCAGGTAGAGCGGGCCGGAAGGGCAGGGGTCGCTCACCCCCGGTAACCTTCCGAGTGTCAGCATACTCGTCGGCCCAAACAGCCGCTTGCTGCACCGTCTGAGGCTTTTTATCTCGCACCCACTCCCGAATGGCGGAGGGGGTGTGCTCGAAGATCTGCTCGAGCAGCAGCAGCTGGGTAATGTCAGGCACCGTCTCCGCTTTGCTACCCAGGAACCAGGTGCGCAAGTCCCGCTGCAGTCGGTGGGCCCACTCAACGTGGGTAGCGCCATTGGGCCGGCGAGAGTTCCTGAACTTCGCCCGGCTGGCTTCCGGGGTCACGGCGAACCGGCTCAGCAACGCTTGTTTCACGTGCGTATAGTTGGTGGCCTCCTCGTCCGGCACCGTGCGGTAGGCCTCGGCTGCCCAACCGGTCAGCTTGCACGCCAGGATTCTCACCCAGTCGGCGCGGTGTACCTCGTGCACTTGACACAGGCGCTCGAAGTCCTGGAGGTAGCTCTCTATCTCGTCCTCCGTCTCTCGGAACTCCTTGAACGCCTGGAAGGTCACTTTACGTCCGGTGGAACGGTCCGAACGAGGGCTACTGTCCCGTCGGGGCATGGGATAAGCGTCTGTAATGGTACAGTCGTTTATCCGCCCATAGTCGACGCAGAACCTGGTGGTACCGTCTTTCTTATTATTATTTTTTACACATCACACATATTTATAAACATTACCAGAAAGTCAGAACAATGGGAATCCCTGCCCGCCCACACAAGTCCCATTGGCCCTCGCTGGCAGGAGGCACCCGGGACCCGATTCGCATTGGCGGTTACGAATCGGGGAGTTGCCGATTCGGAACCGGATGGTCCGAATCGACCATTTTACGATTCGACCGGATGGTCCGAATCGGCCATTTTCCGATCCGATCGACTCGACCGGATCCACGAGGCGCTGGGAAAATGGCGGCGAGCAAGGCACACAAAGGGATTCACATACATTTCGCAATACACATACGGGGACACTTTTATTACACCACACACAAAACCACATCTAAATGAAAATAACTTGCGGAACTCCGCTGGTGCAACGGCACCTGAAAGTCTATGGACAAACCACGTCATAAAGGACGGTCCCTGGCTGAGGGTCCTGGGCCATTCCGTGACACATTGTAATTTATTTTCCCTGCTACATCAGTCAAAAAATACGTCAGTGAAAAAAACGGACTGTGTGGCCACTACCTTGTCGTCAGTCAGAAAGTACGTCCGTACTGCACGGACGCACAGTCCGTACAAAATGCGCTCATCTGACCCTAGCCTTAGACCTGGAGTAAACCCCCGATAAGGCTGCAGTACAAAAACCAGGGCGAGAGGGGAATCTCCCTACGAAACGAGTAAAACCCCAAACAGTGTGCATGGGGTTAAACCTACAGCGCACAACACTAGTCACCACTATAGCATATAACATAGAATGGTCAGAGACAAGCCGGGTCAAAATCAGGAGCAGGAATCGTAGACAAGCTGGGTCAGTAACAGATAGGCAACAATGAATGATAGGAAGCGATGTGGGAACAGAACTCCACGTCAGGGCGATGAGGCAACTCATCACGCCCTGGTTTAAACCCGGCAGCTCCTCGTGACCACGCCAAGCCTGCCCCCTCAGACGCCGCTCGCCCATTACTTGGTGCTGGCATACGGCTAGCCCTTGGCACTGAACCTTGCCCAGACCCCCCAGGAAGCATAGCAGGGGCTGAGGATGTAGCACCTTTCCAATGACACCTCACTTAACCATGTTTGGTGTACAATTCAGAGATGCAGGTTCCAACATCCCCCTGTCTCTCCTCACTGCGGTGCCACGGTCTAGATTGTTGCTGAACCAATGCTTTGCATCATCAGCTACACACTTGCTGGTAGTGTAGGAAATGAGAAGGTAAGTTAGTGAAGCATCACTGTTCACTTTATAATTGTAAACTGAATAATAGTGCTGGGTTAGAAAAAAATATATTTTATTTTTACATAAATCTATCCTGGTTATATTTGCTCTTACTGGAATGGAATACAAGTGGGACACTTGCCTATGATGTTAACGAAGAGATAATATAAGTGACAGTCAATTAAACTACTACTAAATGTCACTAGGTATCACTCAAAAATGCGGGGGCAACCCAGGAATATATAGAAGTCAATGGTAGAGGATACAGTGTTAAAACATAACTTTTATTAAGCCAGATAGACGTTTGTATTCTGGACCACTAGGAGGCCTCAGAGGACAATAAACAGTATAGATCAAGCTCTGAGTGAGCTTGCAAAGAGGAGATACTAACAGACCTGTATTTATTAGTGCATTTACTTAAGAGAACCCTATTATATTGCAGGGTCTCTTATTTCTATATGTCCCTGATCCCCTGTTAGCAGGTGGTGTAAATAATGCTGTATTTGGAAGGATTACAAGGAGGTGCACTACTAAAGAAAAAGGAACTAGTGCCACCTAATACTCTAATCAGTCTTATCGCAAATTTCGATAGATCTAATAAGGACGTCAAGGATATCTTGAGAACTTGCTGGCCGATTCTACAAGCCGATGAAGATCTAGCCTCAGTGATTGGTACACAGGCAACTTTTACTTCCTGAAGGGGTCCGAGCATAAGGGATAGCCTTTGCCACAGCCACCATCTCACACGACACAAGAAGATCGTCATGTGCAACTGGCTACCAACCCTGAAACCAGGGACGAACAATTCGAAACATTGCATGCAAATATATAAAACAGCCATCTGTAACCTTTTGGAATTCCAGACATACGCAGGAATTCAAAGTAATTGAAAACTTCAATTGTAACACTCAAGCCATTGTCTATCTGGCTATTTGTTCCTGTGGCCAACTTTATGTTGGTAAAACTATCCGAAAGTTCAAGATACGAATTATGGAACATGTTCGTTCAGTTCGTTATGAACGTAAGACATCCATTTCACGCCACTTGAGACTTCGCCATAACAATAGTCCCGATGAACTTAGGTTCATGGGAAAGTCATTTTAGGCAAAAGGGGAGGCGACCTTGACAGGCGTCTGCACCAAAGGGAAACCTTTTGGATATACAAACTACAAACGTTAAGTCCTAAGTGTTTGAAGGAGGGTTTTACCTTTACACCCTTTCTGTAGAACTAAATCATTTAGTTTCATCTGTCCACTTTTTTTATTATAGACTGGATAGAACAGTATTTACATCTTTAGGTTAGACTCCTTAACCCATGCCTCCTTTATATATAGGAACTGTACCTATAGACACAATAATGACTGTTGACAAATCATCATGTGACTCAAGCCCAGATAATGTCCCCTCTAATGCTGATGCATGTTCTGCATATTATTTACTGTATAATAGCTATTAATCCTTCATGACATTTTCATTGCAGATAGGTAATGGAAACATAAACAGTCCAAAAATTAAATCCTAGCTTGCCTGCATTTTCATTGTGCAGAAATCATATGATGTTTTAACATCTGTGGGCTTTATACCATCTGGGTTTTATACTATGCAATATTATTATTATATTATATTATTGCCCTAACAATCTGAATATATCATGGGGTCTGAAGCAGACTTTATCCTAGAGTTGGTCATCTTTATCTTTAATTATGAAGTATTGGATTGTTTCCTAGGGAATTCATATCATATCAATGTTCTCGAACCCAGGACATACTTGAAAACGAGAGAAATCTCAATGTATCCTTCCTGGTAAAATCCTTTTATAAATAAAATAAATAAATAAATAAATATCACTATGGATACAAATGGACTTGTTTCTTCCATTCACCCTGCATGATTTACATCTCTATAACAACAGTATCCCGGGAAGACAACAGAGCGGTGTACTGGTTTTACGCATGTGTATTGAAGGTAAAGTGTGACACACTGTGAAACATGCATTAACTAATTTCTAAATGGGAGACAGGGATATGGTTGGGGACTAGGAGTGCCTATTCAACCTCCTTATACCACACTGAGGACTACCCCCTCTATGCAGGCAACTCCATTGTTACCCTGGTAACCCACACCTCCCACTCAGATGAAGGACATTTAGAGGAGCAAGTCTATCGGAGGATGGCTCCACCCCTACAATGCCTCCCCGCTTGCTATCTAATGCACTAGTAAGGGTGTTGAATGCACACACCCCAGGGGGTTGTAACCAGAGCAGCCCCACCTGGAATCTAGTGCCTCACTAATTCATTCTCTGACCTTTTTAAACCGGCGCACTCTCTGCTCGTGTCTGCCAAACTGTCTTTGCTCACAAATCTATCTTTGCTAATAGCTCCTGATGACGCCCTACGGGCGAAACGCGTAGAGCTACACAAGCTAAATTCATGATGAGTTGCGCTTTTATAGCATTTTCTTATGTTATTTAAATGTTTTCAACAGTTTTGCCTTGAAATAGAGGTTGGTAATGCAGGGGCAGTCTGAGAAGGTGGCAAATAGCAATTACTTATAAAGAACAGCAATGTTGAGTATGTTTCCTATTTTTCTATCTATGTGATGTGAACCCACGAAGGATCACATTTCTAAAACTTTACCTTTTCTGTCAGTGAACCAGTATAGCTGATTCTCTATGAAGTCATATACAGCCACCTCTCGATGTGGACAAGTCTAGCCCTCCCAAGTATTTTCCAATAACCTGCCAGTAATCTTGCTAGAGCAGGCAGGCAATACATGGTTTCTATACTTTCCTATACCTGGTGAACCCTAGAAGGCTCACTTTCTCCATTTATTTAGCTTTTATTAAATAACTAGCAACATAGGAATTGTACATAGAACCCTGGGGTAAATGGGCTTTCACTTGTAATCCTCCCAAGTACAGCATTATTTACACCACCTGCAAACAGGGGATCAGGGACATATAGAAATAAGAGACCCGGCAATATAATAGGGTTCTCTTAAGTGAATGCACTTATAAATACAGGCCCGTTAGTATCTCTGTGTCTTTAGGCAATTCTGATATACGTGTTTATTTTTACCTCTTTGCAAGCTCACTCAGAGCTTGATCTTTACTGTTTCTTGTCCTGAGGCCCCTAGTGGTCCAGAATACAAACATCTATCTGGCTTAATAAAAGTTATGCTTTAACACTGTATCCTCTAAAATTGACTTCTGTTACTGGAAAGGCCATAATCTGGCCTTTTTTAATGATACCTCATGTGTACCTCCTAGCCCTTAGGGCTCCAGAGATACAGTGGTCTCAATCAGTGGTTCCCAACTGCGGTCCTCAAGTACCCCTAACAGGCCAGGATTTAAGGATTACCTTGGGAAAATGCAGACTGAATCCTGCAATCACTGAGCAGCAAAGTATATCACCTGTGCTGTGCTTCAGATATTTGGAAAACATTACCTGTTGGGGTTCTTAAGGACCGCAGTTGGGAACCACTGGTGTAAATGATTGTAAATTATACAAAAAACCTAACTTTTTTTTACAGAGCAAGGCGTCCCCTTGTGGCAGGCACCTGTAGGCACATGCATCTCAGGGGTCTAAGGCTGTTGGCGGGTGTCTGCCAGGCCACAGATACTGGGGATATTATATTTGTTCTGTGCCTGCTTGTCCTGTAGGAGTCAGCCCACATTTGGAAAACTGTTTAATATATTGTGGGCTAAATTACATTCTTCACGCAAACGTTTGCGCCTGCATAAATAATCACTAAGGCGTGGGGCAAAACCATTTGCACCAAATTCCGTGTTACATACTCAGCGCAACAACCGAGCGCAATCGTCTACCGCGTGTGAACCTGAGCAAACCCTGCGCGAGCTTACTGTAGTTCGCGCGTCCTATACTTAACATTGTGAGCGCAAATGCGAATGTGCGCTGGTACGAGTATGGTATTACAATCTATTTCTTGGTAATTACCACATGGCCTTTGCGCGCATAATTTTAGCAACTGCAAAAAGCTGGTGCTATGGCAAATTTGAACAACCTGGCTAACCCCAAATATCCAAGCCCATAAAAAGGAATGCACCAAAGCACAGTGGCCCATTCAAATCATACCAAACCAATACAATGGATGAAGTTGTGTGTACATGTATTATTGCTGCAGCATATATGCTCAGATTGACCGTGGCAGACGCAATTTGTTAACGTGAAACAGGTGTGGTTCTTAATTCTGATTGACTGAATCTCGAACAAAGACTGCGCGTGCAAAGATTTTTGTGCGAGACGGTACTGCACTTGCATTTGGGCGCGCCTTGTTTGCGCACGCTATTGATCGGCGGATGAAAACACGCGAAGATTGTAATTCCAGCGGTGATTTGTGCGCACAAAACTTTAACGTTTAGCGCAAAAATTTTCACTTTGCGCGAGGATTTTTGTATTAAGATTGTAATGTGGCCCAGTGTGTGCCAATAAAGGATTCATTTCTGCTTTAGCACAACTTTGAGTCACATCTGCTGTGTGTGTAATAGGTATAATCTCCTGGTGAGGAAGTTTCTAAGAGCTTCGAAGGAAGCTAAATTCAAGAGATACTCAGATCCTAGTACCAAGCTCCATTACGTCATTCATTTACATCAGGGATTTGTAATGTTTCCAGCTCATTTGGAATAGCATCTCCACCTGTTAGTGTTAATGGGTGAGCCATTAAATATAAAGGCCCCACTTATTAATTTATCTGTAGGGAAAGGGTCCATAGTGTCTGTCAGAACAGCTAGTACACATTTTTTCCATGTCATGTGAGAATGAAAGTAGTAAGCTGCCACACATACTGCAACCTGGATAGAACCTGTTTTTGTAGTTAAGTGTGTATCAGAGGTCAAAGAACAGACATTTGATAATGTCAAGGACTTGTAACTCAATGATCAGGGGAAAGAGGTCAAGGTAGCAGATTAGCAAACATTTTCTCTACAGCTGCCAATAATAAACTCATTTCTGATTAGTTGGAAGAACATCTTGCATACAAACACATTCAATGACAAACTCTGGAGAGCATAATAGTGATTGAATGTTCATGTATCTGGGAACAAATGCATGAGTTTGCTTGAAAACATCCCAATTGTTATCTTGCTGAGTCTGAAAGTACCTTTAAAAGTAGGAAAGAACTTCAATATCACAATTGGAGCTGCTGTTGCTTTCACGGAAGGGAAATTCAGCGCCCAAACCCAGGCCCAATTAAAGGAATATATCAATCTCATTTAAGCTATGAGCATATGAGGATTGGTTACTTTACTCTGGTGTTCAGTCAGCTAACAACCTTTGAAAGTAAGAGGGATGGAACATGAGGTGTGTACCAGGAAATAGGTTCCTCTTCCCTTTAGCAGGTACCCACTGACTGGACCAATTGAAAACAAGGTTGTCATCCCTCCCACAAAGTAGGGAATTTGAGGGGGATCTTCCAAGGTGAAGTTTGGAGTCTCAGAGCATCCCATCCATTGATTGCCTAGTACCTGGAACCTTTGAAGGTATTCCATACAGTAAAGCAAGTTTATGAGTTATGATGTATCATGGGTGGGAGATGTGAACACCATCTATTGTGATGTTGCATATGAGCTTTCTCTTTTATTTTACAGATAAGGAGAGCAGATGAGATAGGGACTAGGGATCAGCTGTTCGGTTCGATCAGTTCGGAGTTCGATTCGAACTTTGGCCGTTCGCAAGTTGGCGAACTTCGAACTTTTTGGCATGTTCGGTTCGAGTTCGGAAAAAAAAAATTGTGAAAAAAGTATAACGGCGTAAACAACAGGTGTTTAATTAGTGTTTGGAAATAACATGTGCTTCTAATTCGTCTGTCTCATGAATTTGATACATTGTATGCAGACTGGAGGTGCCAGGTGTCCTGTGTGGGTCTGTGCTGTGATGGCGATGTTTCCATACATCCTACAAATCCGCCACTTCACAGGCAGGTTATGGTGACCTCCTAGGCACGATATTTGAAGGAATTTTTCCTTTTTATTTTTAACCCTTATTTTATGGAAAACGCACTGTTCCTTTAACCCTTTCACTGCTGAGGAATTTCACCACTGTGTGCTGAGCTAATTTTTACCGCTTTCGCTCTTCATGTTTAAACGCAATTTGAAGCCACATTTTATTATACGACCCAGACATATTATATATCGTTCTTTCTGGCAGACTCAGCAGATTCATAATATATCATTTTTATATGTATACGTCATGTTCTGCCTGTATATTATAACAAAAAATGCAATAAAACTTGAATTTTTAATCATCTGCAGCGTGTAAAGTGTTTTTTTTCACCTTTTATCAAATGAACATTTGCGGTTATATTTTCTATGGGATGCGCTTGTACAAAAATTAGAAATGGGGACTTATTAAATTTTTTGGGGTGAATTATGTGATTTTTAGGAAACGCACACCATAAAAAAAAATCATTAGTGCAGCATCATTGTTCACATTATAATTGAGCGACGCCGGGAAAGTTTCCCCGCGCGCGCTCGTTGGAAGGACCCCAGCCGTGATCACATGGTCCCACGTGGTCGCGGCTGGGGTCCTTCCAACGAGCGCACGCGCGGAGACATTCCTGGCGGCGCCCAGGAAGGTAAGTATCGTTGCGGGGAGGGGATCCGGGGGAGTCATACCCATGTGTGAGCTGTTGGGGCATATCTATGAGCTGGGGCGGCATACCCATGAGCTGGGGGGGCATACCCATGAGATGGGGGGGCATACCCATGAGCTGGGGGGGCATACCCATGATCTGGGGGGCATACCCATGAGCTGGGGGGCATACCCATGAGCTGGGGGGGCATACCCATGAGCTGGGGGGCATACCCATGTGTGAGCTGGGGGGCATACCCATGTTTGAGCTGGGGGGGCAAATCCATAAGCTGGGGGGCAATATCCATGTGTGAGCTGGGGCAAATCCATGTGCTGGGGCAAATCCATGTGTGAGCTGGGGCATATCCATGTGTGAGCTGGGGCATATCCATGTGTGAGCTGGGGCAAATCCATGTGTGAGCTGGGGCAAATCCATGTGTGAGCTGGGGCAAATCCATGAGCTGGGGCAGTATGAATATATATATATATTCGGGGGGGATATACATGTGAGCTGGGGGCATTTTTATATGGTCTGTTCTTATTGGAAAGCGTCACATGACATTAAAGAAAAGTATCGGTACTCGGTATCGGTGAGTACTTTTAAAAAGTATCGGTACTCGTACTCGGTCTTAAAAAAGTGGTATCGGTGCATCCCTATCAATCCATTTAGCGATACCACCCCTGTTTTTGAAGACATAAGATGAAATACAGTGCCAGCGCCAAGTAACAACCCACAACCTTTATAATTCACAATACCTGGTGATTAACCAGACTCATCTGCATTGTAATAAAAGCACCCACTGGCAACCCTGCCAATCCAAGTATCTCTTTCAAAAATTCATATAACTATAGTTTCGCCTGTATATCAGGCTTTATCAAGTTTTTGCCTCTATACCAGGCTCTTGATAAAGGGAGGTGAAATCCCCCTAATTTAGATGCTCATATCCCATAGCGTATGATGGTTTGTTAGAGGTTTGGATTCCACCGTCGCTAAGTAACCGATCTAAATGCAATAATTAATTTGTTGACTCCCCACTTAATCATTATTCTGATATCAATATTGCCTTGCTTTATGACGTAATCGCATTCGATAGTGATATATGGGGCTCTACTACATTCCTTGCGCAAAAAAACTCGCGCAGTTCATTAATTTGTGCGCGAAGCGTTAAACGTTAACGCTCGTAAATTAACGCTGGTATTACAATCCGCGCGCATTTTTTCATCTGTCAAAAAATAACACGCATAAAAAAGAGGCGCGAAAACGCGCGCGCATTAACGTTGCGCACAGATATCATGTGCGGACTGTTTTTTCACGTGATTCAGCCAATCAGAATTAAGAACCACAATTGTCTCCTGTTAAGTTTTTGCGCCTGCCAAAATCAATCTGAGCATATATGGTGCAGCAACAAAAAAAACAAGCACAACCTCTCCATTTAAGGCTAGGGTCAGACGAGCGTGATTTCTACGGACTGTACGTCCGTGCAGTACGGACATCGTCAGTACGGAAGACGCAGTAGTGGTCACACAGTCCGTTTTTTCACTGAAGTTATTTTTGACGGATGTAGGAGGGAAAAATAAATTACAATGAAAAAACATTCTGTCCGTCAAAAATGCTGGACGTATAAATGCAGTCCGTCTGACCATGCTCCATCACTCACACACAAAGCTCTGCAGACGTTGTGGACGTGGCGCATTCCGCACGTCCGTTCTAGCAGTATTACGTTCTTGCCTAACCTGCGTCCGTTTGCAGCGTCCGTCATGCGTCCGCAGTTCAGTGCGGACGTACTTCATGTGTCAGGCTCCAATGGACTTTCTTTCATGCTATCACGGACGTACTTTTAGGCGCAATCACGGACGTGAACACTACGCTCGTCTGACCCCAGCCTTATTGTTTGGGTATGCGTAGAATGTGCATACATTGCTGTATTTTTATTTTTGGGCTGGTGTATTTGGTTTCGGCCAAGACGTTCAGATTTGCCATTAACACCAGCTTTTCAAAGATGTTAAAATTATGCACGCAAACGTTGTGCATTAAAAACTGTGCATAGATTGTAATACCATCCGCGTACATGCGCACAAATGCATTTGCGCTCACAATGTTAAAAATAGGACGCGCAACGTACATTACATTACGCTCGCGCAGCGTTCACGCAAGGTTCAACCGCGGTAGACGTTAACGTGCATTTTTTCTGCAGACATTGTAATACGAAGTTCAGCGCAAAGGGTTTTGCCCCTCGCGTTAAAGCATTTTTGCGCACACGTTAACGTTTGCCCGAAGAATGTAATAGAGCCCATGGTGTGGTACAGGTGAAAACAATAGAATAAGACTGTGTGTTAGTCATTGAACAATTGTATACACAGACCCTGGATTAATAATCCTCAAGCATTAAACAACATTCATAAGATGAAAAATATGGATAGTGTAGTTCAAAGTTCAAAATTGACTGCACCCAGGTTTATAAAAAGGAAGTATAATTGAATTCCTCATTCAGGACACCCGGATATTGAGTGCCTAGCCTGAAGTTCCATCTGGCTTCACCTTGTCTTAATTTTTGGTCAAAATCTCCTTTTCTCGGACCCATTTCTATATGCTCAATAACTTGAAAAGATAAACAAGATGCGTTGCCCTCATGGTAACAATGTACATGTCTTGAGTGTCTGTCCCATTTGTGATGCTACCTACAGTTGTGTTCAAAATTATTCAACCCCCACGGAAATTGAGTGTTTTGGCCAGTTTGACATTGATTTTGATCATTCAGTCATCTTGCTTACAATTAAATCAAAGAGGCACGTGTAGGTCAGACAAATATAACATAACATTTATAATGAAATAACCACAAATGTCTTTTCTGTGCTCACATCATTATCGGTTTTATTCAACCCCCAAGTGACATTCAATCTTAGTACTTAGTACAACATCCTTTTACAGTTATAACAGCTTTTAAACGTGAAGCATAGCTTGACACAAGTGTCTTGCAGCGATCTACGGGCATCTTCGCCCATTCGTCATGGGCAAAAGCCTCCAGTTAAGTCACATTCTTAGGCTTGCGCACTGCAACTGCTTTCTTTAAGTCCCACCAGAGGTTCTCAATCGGATTTAAGTCAGGTGACTGCGATGGTCACTCCAAAATGTTCCAGCCTTTAATCTGCAACCATGCTCTAGTGGACTTGGAGGTATGCTTGGGATCATTGTCCTGTTGAAAGGTCCAACGTCTCCCAAGCCTCAGGTTTGTGATGGACTGCATCACATTGTCATCCAATATCTCCTGGTACTGAAGAAAATTCATGGTACCTTGCACATGCTGAAGCTTCCCTGTACCTGCAGAAGCAAAACAGCCCCAAAGCATGAATGACCCCCCGCCATGCTTCATAGTAGGCAAGGTGTTCTTTTCTTCATAGGCCTTGTTCTTCCTCCTCCAAACATAGCGTTGATCCATGGGCCCAAACAGTTCTAATTTTGTTTCATCAGTCCACAGAACACTATCCCAAAACTTCTGTGGTTTGTCCACATGACTTTTGGCATACTGCAGTTGACTCTTCTTATTCTTTGGAGACAGCAAGGGGGTGCGCCTGGGAGTTCTGGCATGGAGGCCTTCATTACGCAGTGTGCGCCGTATTGTCTGAGCTGAAACTTCAGTACCCACATCTGACAAATCTTTTCTCAGTTCCTCAGCAGTCACACGGGGACTTTTCTCCACTCTACGCTTCAGGTAGCGCACAGCAGTCGAAGTCAGCATCTTCTTTCTGCCACGACCAGGTAGCGTTTCAACAGTGTCCTTTGCCTTGAATTTGCGAATGATGCTTCCTATGGTCTCTCTTGGTATGTTTAACATCTTTGCAATCTTCTTATAGCCATAGCCCTTCCTGTGAAGAGTAATCACCTCTTCTCTTGTCTTCCTGGACCATTCTCTTGACTTCACCATGTTTGTAACCACACCAGTAAATGTCTAGAATGAGCTGAGTATCACAGTCATTTTAAAGCTGCCTAATTGGTGCTTATTATGCTTTATTGCTGCTCCGTGACATCCACAGGTGTTTTCAATACCTGATTGAAAACACTTGAATGAACCTCTGTTCTTCAGAGTGGTAGTCTTTAAGGGGTTGAATAATTGTGTCAATGAAGAATTCACAAAATAAACATTTACTACTGTATTACAAAACCAATTGATGTCATTTTAGTTGCATATGGTTCCTTAAAAAGTCCTTGTAGGATTTCATTCTGAATACAATTACAAATGTACACTAAATTCCCTAAAACCCTTTACAGCATTGGGGGTTGAATAATTTTGAACACAACTGTACATGTTGCAAAATACGTCTGCGCAACTGTTGGTACATCTTACCTACTTATTGTTTAGTACATATACATGTATTAAGGTAAATTACCATAGTAGACGTGCAGTTGGCAAATTGCTTTGTAATAAATGTCTTTTTAGTGACACTGCTATTGAAGGTCTTGGATTTTCTCACAAAATCACACGCTTTACAGTGCCCTCATTTGAAATTACCCAGAGGTCTAGCCAACCAATTTCCAGTGGCCATAGCTGGTTTATGGTAACTATGTACCAATAAGTCACGTAAATTCCTAGATCTTCTAGCCAATGATGGCGTATTGGGTAATACTTGTGCAAGAGGTTCCTCAAGATGTAATAGAGGCCAATAATTTTCCACAAATGTCCTTAATGATATTCCAACCACTATCAAAAGTCTCTACAAATCTCACCATTTGAGATGTAGTGTTTCTAGATCGCGGAATAAGTAATTGATATTCTTATGTTTTTTTGACCCTTCTCCTTGCTAAAAGTATATCAGATCTTTGTATTTAGTCCCTTACATCGATAAACCTCCATATGAAGAAGCGGATCGCCGTTATCTGTTACCCTGCTACTTAGCAACCGAACCAAGCGGAGCGTTCATTGGTTAATATGTACCACGTGACTCGGGGTTCCCAGCGCTGGATACACAAGATTCTTAATTGGTTGAAGTCCCCCATGTGACCACCTCAATGTAGGTGTAAGGTATGTGAAAATCAGGTATCCCATTAAAAGGCTACATTATAAAGTAAACTAATGGCGTTTCTATAAAACCACCAGTAGATGGCAGCAGTGTGAAAAGCCTGAATAATGAGCACGTGTTCATCTAAAAGGCTTCCCTCAACAAACGGAACAAAGGAAGCAGGGCTTCTGCTCTGGAGGAAGCCACTATCAAAGTACACTTCCTACCAGATCTGAAGCCATTGCTTTGTTTGTGTTGCAGGTAAGAGGGAACATAGCCAGTGTTATAAACAGGGCAAAAGTGATTTAATTCACATCCCTGTGATTAGAAAAGGCTGCTGAATAATTAGATAAGACAGTATACAGATGTCAGTGTGTTGTGCTGAAGTGTTATACAGCATCAGCATAAAGGAAATGTGATGACTATAGTATCTCATGTTATATTGTATTGATTGTATTGCACCATTAGCCTACTATAATGCAGATTGAGTAATTATATATATGTACATGTTTAATTGTTTATTATTTTCTATAAGGACGTTATTATTGCATAGGTGAATGTTACTGTATATATTTAAATGTGTATTAATGTATAAGCCAATATCAAAGTACACTTCCTACCAGAGCTGAAGCCATTGCTTTGTTTGTGTTGCAGAAATCGTTTAAATAAAAGCACTTCTGGTTTCACCCAAGCCCGCTCCCTTCGCACATTGGAATTATTGACCATACTTTCAGCATGTGCAACATAGGCTCGGTTAGGTATAAAAATGGGACCTGATACATTGTATCCTGGCATCCCTGATAAGCAGATCAACGCAAAACGCGCGTCGGACGGGTTAAATCCGTTTTTGTCTTTTGCTTTCCCTCCGTTTTAGGCTAGGGTCAGACGAACGCATTTTTCGCATCGTCCGTAAAAAAGTGTGTCCGAACGCATGGACGTACTTTTTATGGTATGAAAGGAACAAAAATGAACAAAACGATTTAAAAAACCCAAAACTGACCCAAATGGTCTGACTTTAAAAATAAAAACCAGAATAAAAGGTTTTAAAATGGAAAAAAAGCTGAACAAAATTATCAGAAACGAAAAAAAAACCAGAAAAAATAAAATGATTTGAAACGAAAAAATAAATAAAAATAATGCAGCATATGAATATTCACATTGCGGGGAACAAGCGCCTCTCTGTGCGGTATAATTAATGCAGCATATGAATACGCACACTGCGGGGAACAAGCGCCTCTCTGCGCGGTATAATTAATGCAGCATATGAATACGCACTCTGAGGGGAACAAGTGCCTCTCTGCGTGGTATAATTAATGCAGCATGTGAATACGGAAACTGCGGGGAACAAGTGCCTCTCTGCGTGGTATAATTAATGCAGCATATGAATACGCAAACTGCGGGGAACAAGCACCTCTCTGCGCGGTATAATTAATGCAGCATATGAATACGCACACTGCGGGGAACAAGCGCCTCTCTGCGCGGTATAATTAATGCAGCATATGAATACGCACACTGCGGGGAACAAGCGCCTCTCTGCGTGGTATAATTAATGCAGCATATGAATCCACACACTGCTGGGAAGAAGCGCCTCTATGCAGTATAAATAATGCAGCATATTAATACGCAGTTCTGCAGTAAAAAGTCTCTTTATTTTTAGATTTTTTTAGGATCTTTTAAGCATTTTTAAGTGTTTTTCCCTTTTTTTTATGAGCCACAAGGTGTGGGAAATGTTTTGCCCCAGCCCATACCCCATAGACTTCAATGTTAACAATAGTCCGGTTTTAATCCAATATCTAATAAACTGTTTATTATTATATTCTGTAGTAAAGAGTCTCTTTATTTTTAGATTTTTTTAGTATCTTTTAAGCATTTTTTGAATCCGCAGTGTGTGGATTCATATGCTGCATGAATTATACCACAAAGAGGCGCTTGTTCCCAGCAGTGTGTGGATTCATATGCTGCAATAATTATACCGCAGAGAGGCGCTTCCCAGCAGTGTGTGAATTCATATGCTGCATTAATTATACCGCAGAGAGGCGCTTCCCAGCAGTGTGCGGATTCATATGCTGCATTAATTATTTTATTTCTTTCCGTTTTAAATCATTTTATTTTTTTCTTGTTTTCTTTTTCGTTTCTGATAATTTTGTTCAGCTTTTTTTCCGTTTAAAAAAAACAGAACAAAAGGTTTTAAAACTCAGACCACTTGGGTCAGTATTTTTGCGTTTTTTAAATCGTTTTGTTCATTTTTGTTCCTTTCATACCATTTTATTCAAATTTTTATTTGAGTAAAGGTCACATAGACATCAACAGTAGGCCTCGCAGGGCCAAAGTACTCGGCAGAAAATAACACTGCAAAATGCAATGAAAGTCATCCAGACATCAGCAATAAAAAACAAAATAACATAACATTAAAAATCAGTAACAGGTCATCTAAACGACGGCAATAAACACTAACAGGGTTATTCAAAGAGATTCGAAAAGTCACCGCACGTTCGGTGACTTTTCGTTCTCTTCAATTTAGTTTGTTTTGCCGATCCCATTTCGGAGACCCTGCTGGTGTATTCAGCAAACACCACAGGGTCCCCGAATTGCAGGGAAAAGCTGCCGCAAACCTGACGAAAACTCACCGCAAAACCCAGCGAATGCACACCGAAAACCCTCAAAAACATCTGGATTAACCTGCCGAAAACCACAGAAAACCCGAACAGGAGCCGATCGCAGCCTTCGACACAGCAGAAGAGGCAGTGAATAAATTAGGAAAACAGTTTGTATGAATGTGTGAAAGTGAAACGCTGTTTGCAAAGAAACTACTGAGCGAAATTGTCTGAAATTTACATATGAGGTCCAGGGAATGATAATAAAGAGGGCTGTTACAGAAAAAAGATGAAAACTTTAAAAAAGAAAAAAATCGGACTTTTAAAAAAAAAAACTAATTAAGAAAAATGCTTAAAATATCCTAAAAAATTTATAAATAAAGAGACTCTTTACTGCAGAATTTTATAATGAATAGTTTAATAGATATTGAATTAAAACGGGAATATTTTGAACATTGAAGCCTATGGGATTCTCCTGAACAAACTTGCCGAATTAAACCACCGAATGGCAGGGCAATTCAGGAACCTTTCACTGCTGGTTTGTGTTCTCTGAATAGCCGAAGCAGTGCTTTTCATGGGGATTTCACTGCCCTCGAACAGGCACCGAACAGGCACCGTATGTTCAGGCAATTCGCTAGGATTTGGCGAATTGCCTGCTCTCTGGATAGCCGAATGGCCAGGAAAGGTAACCTAATGCTGATTTTCAGCGTTCGGTTACCTTTCTCAACCAATTCGGATCTCTTTGAATAACCCTGTAAGACATCTCAGGAAGCAAAAAGTCTCATCATAAAGCACAAAAAATAACAGAAAATCATCCCCAAGTGGGGGTCTCCTCGGAAAGTAAAAATAAAATACGCAAAGTCTCAGCATGTGGGCAAACAGAGTTCCTATAGAAGAAACTCAAACAGACTGGTAAAGCTGGCCTCACAGGGCCAAATAGGCATCAGATACACCTGAAACAGGAAAAGAGAAGAACATCTAAAAACTTCTAGACATCGGCAAAATCATCCCCAATTGGGGGGTTTCTTTCTAAAATATAAATGGGAGACTAAAAATTGATCTCTCATGGCCAAAACGTGTCTCTAATAGGTAACGCAGGAAAATAAAAAATAAAAATGGGGGAAAGAAAGGGAAATACGGGTGGAGGGGACAAGGAAATAATGGCAACGGCCATAATAGCGCCGCCCCCAGCACATATCCAGCCTGCCAAAAACAGACCGTTGGAGAGACCGTGGGGGGAATTTGGCACCAGGCCCAGGCACTTGGGGCAAAGTGGTGCTCCAGGCCACACACTAGCTCCCGGGGCAGCCCGGCGTAGCCAAAGGAAAGAAAACAAAAGGGGGTATAGAAGCAGGGGGGGCAACCTCATAGCACTGCTAGTGTCAAAAATAAACAGTGACAACACAAAGTCCTCAGAGAGAGTCCGCTGCGGAAAAGGGTAAAGAGTGGGGGTCTCATCAAAAGTAAAAAATACTCTGCTTGTGGTAGTGGGGGGGGGCCGGGAAGTGGGGACGTTCAGCAGGGAAGCAGCGAAAAAATAAACGAATGTCTCCAGTGATTAAAGGTACACAGCAGGTGAGAGAGGGAAGGGGGACCAAATCAACCCGGATGGGTATTCACCCAGTCAGGGGCAAGTCCCACTCCCAGCAGTATGGGCCAGGCCTCTGCCGGATCCAAGATGATGCAGGGTACGTCTCCATGGGCAACAACAAAAGAGCCGGCCAAGTCCCACCGGTAGCGCACCTCTTTGTGCCTCAAAAAGGTCGTCACCTCCCTGTACCGTCGTCTCACCGTCAGCGTTAAAAAGGGCAAGTCTTGGTATAATATTAACATTGCCCCGTCAAATTGAACAGGCGCCCGGGCTCCCGGCGCAGACATTAGGCTCGATTTGGCCATCACATCCACGGTGATTGCAATGACGTCTCTCAGGGCATCACGAGGGGCCGCCACAGCCTTGCGGATCCTGCATACCGCACCGAACACCTCTGATGTTCCGGTCGGGGATCCCAGCACCTGACGTGCCACCCGGTTTGCGTAGGGGAGCAGATTCTCCAAGGAAATTGACTCCGGGATACCTCGGATCCGTACATTACGCCGGCGGTGGCGAGACTCCAACGCCTCCATGGAACGGGTCAGGATGTCAACCTGGGACCGGAGCGCGCCCACCTCCGTCGCCAGGACCGTCTGCTCCTCTGCCAGGCCCACGACCTGCGCCTGAACCGCCGTCACTTGCGTGCGCACCCCCTCCACTTCAGATCGTAAGCCAGAAATTTCGGTTATCCAAAGTGATTTAATCTCTGCTATAAAGCTTCTGTAGTCCTTCATTGTTGTGGGGCGCGCATCATCTGGGGTATCAGTTAAAACGCCATGGAGGAGAGAAGGGGATACTTCAGCGGGCGGCGACATCGCTCCCGTCTCCAGCGGGGCATCCGGTGCTGGTTGCCGCTATGGAACTCCGCCAGAAGGCGAGTCAGTGGTGGGTCTCGACAGGCCTCCCTCTGCAGAGTGTATAGACTCAGCCTCTGAACTGTCCTGAGAGGAATCCGGGGTTGCAGCTGCGATCACACGAGACACCTCTGCCAGAGCCTTCTTCCTCCTCTTCTGCGCTCTCTTCTTTGCGGCAGCACTCATAGTCCCGGAATTCTGGGGCATCGGGGCAAGCCAATCGATCCCATTTCCGGGGGACCAGGTACAATTATCGTCCTCTGAGGAGCCATACCCCGGGGGAATGAGGGAGGAGGAGGCCGCAGAGCAGGTAGGACGTCTACCGCTCAGAGAGTCCCTGATGTCCCTCTGCCAGGGATCTGCCGACCTGCTATGTGTTTGCAGACCTGTTTTCTTCCCCATATCCGGGAGGGCCACAGTCGCTGGAAGACGGGTCCGCAGCGTCCTTCAGGATACTCCCCAGGCTCCGCAAGATGGCCGATCCGGTAAGGCCTCGCCAGGCCCGAAATCCTCCCTGTTGACGGAGCACAGAGGAACGGGAGGAGAGCGGCGAGGCAACGATCTCTGTAGCTTCTAGCAAGTTCCGACCCCCCAAGAATCGGCACAGGACGAGAGGACCGCAGTTAAATGGTAGCAAAATACAATTTTCTTCAGAGCTCTCTCAGCATGCGGCCACTCATGTCCGTCACTAGCTCCGCCCCCTTTCATACCATTTTAATATGATTAAATAAAGTTGCGCAATGTATATTCATAAGAAAAAAAGATCTTTATTTAATAAAAAACGATAGAATTGTCAAAATTACCGTATTGACAGAATTACCGTATCGACAGAATTACCGTATCGACAGATATAATTATTATATCGACAGAATTATCGTATCGACAGAATTATCGTTTCAACAGAATTAATTATCATATCGACAGAAATATCGGATCCGAAAAAAAATTGTTTAAGTCAAAACGAATAGACACTTTGAAACGAGGATAACAGACATTCCAAAAAAACACGAAAATGTCTGAAATCACAAAAAAAGTCGATACGAAAAACGAGCCGACCCAAAAATGTCCGAAATCACAAAAAAAGTTGATACGAAAAACGAGCCGAAACGAACCGAACCGAAACGGAAATCGGCTGAAACGAGCCAAAACGAAAATTTTCGAAATCCGAACGAACCGAATCGAACCGAAAAAAAATCGGTGCACAAGTCTATAGGCCGGACATGAGCAGCGTCTGACGTCTCCTAATCACACACACACGCCGCTATGCGGACGCCGCGCACTCAGTACGTCAGTACTAGTGGTTCGACATTCTTGCGAAAATGCGTTAGTTTGCCGCTTGCGTTGCGCGGCCGAACTTTTGTGCAGCCATACTTCGTGTGTGGGCCTGCGTTGGACGTCATTTGCTGCTACCACGGCCATGATAAAGTGCGGGTAAACGTACTGCGTTCGTCTGACGCCAGCCTTAGACCACTGGGTATACACCAATTGATGTTTTGAATATGTATACCATGGGATTGATAATGTGTATATAATTGCATTTTTCATTGGTGTATGTAAGGTGACCAAAATCCATATACACCGGTGGCATATTCTCTACAGGAGGGTGCTATAACATCCTTAAGAATCACCATTATCTTTGGTTACTGCATGTGTTTAATTACTTGATTTACAGCAATCAGCACATGCAAATTGTAACATTACAATTCTAACAGAGATGGTGTTGTAGCGCTCACTCCCGGAGGAGCCGCTGAATTTGAACCTCGGGTCAGTCTCCCCGCACTAGGGAATAAATATACTCCAGCACCGTCGTGGATGTTATAAATTATATAGTTTACTGAATAAACTGGCATATAATGAGTAACACAGTATATGTATATATATTTACAGTACTTCGTAATGCGGGAAACGCGCAGCGGAAAAGAAATACAATACTTCGTAATGCGAGAAACGCGCAGCGGAAAAGGAAAAAAAGTATTTTTAACCCCCTTAGTGGTTGGAGTGGGAGTCCCGTACAGGTTATGTCCGACGGAATGTATGTGTATGTGTGTATTGGTACCCGGGTACAATATTCAACTGGCCAGTGAATTATTTATGAGGTATCTTCGACTAGTCACGTTGGCGCCCTGTGGGTTTTGAACAAACTGCAGCGTGCTTTAGTATTTTACAGCGGCCTGGAAGGCCTCTCACCCATCCGCCAGATACTCTGTGCTCCGCTCGACCCAGGACGTCTCTCCGCTCGATTTTGACTGGGATTCTCTGTGTCACCGGATCCGCTGTCTTGCTTGTCTGTATCTGCCACAAGATGTCCAGCTCACCGCCTGCACTCCCGGTTAGATTGTCTGCGGTTCTCCTAACTCGGGATCCTTCAGCTTACTCTGTATCAGCGTGGGTTCCTAGCGGTGGATCACTGGGTCTTCGTTTAATAATGAGGGAAACCCGATCTCCAGCTCTGCTAGGCCGCACCTGCGCTCTGGCCTGGTCGTAACCACACTCGGCTCTTCTGCGTCTTGCTCCTCTCACTCCTCTGCGCGCTCTGCCAGCTCTTTCCACGAGGCTGCGGATATCAGTGTCTCTCTACGACCCACTTCCTGTTCCCGCCCGCAAAGCATGCTGTGATGTGTCTTACATCGCGCTTGTCTCCCTCCGGTGGCCAAAAACAAGTACTACAACGACAGGGGATTTAAAACCAGCGCTACACTCTCCCCCTCCTAGAACTCTTGGGTCTCTCCAAGGAGGTACAACAGTTGCATTACATTTTCCACATATATTAGGCAACATATACAGGCTCAGCAGCAAGCATACAATGGGTTAGATACACTTCCTCAAGTTGACTCATGCTTTGGACTACCTCAGCTAACATAGCAGACACTTCGGGCAACCTTCGCACTGTGGTGACGGCCTCTTCAGTGCTATGTCCTGGTAAGTCGTAGGTGAGTCGCTGGGGCGGTCGAACAGAGCGTTTTGGTTCTGGCTCAATCATTTCCTCTTCGGGTGGAAGTACTATAGGCGCGGGCTCAGTTCTTCTTTCTACCACTGGAGCAGACATCTCTTCGGAGTATGATCCTTCCAGTGAAGGCATAGAACTGTAGTCATAAGATTCGGCTTCAGGAACTACAGGGACTTCAATAGCCTCGGGGACTTCTAACTGAAATTCAGGAGCCTCAGGCCTCAAATTACTTTCCCACCGTTCAGGAACCGAGATAACCTCTTCAGGCTCTGGTGAGCGCATCCAGTCCAGACAAAAACTTTCTTCCTCACTGTCCCTTTCGCTCTCTTCGATAGCCCAGGTCTGCTGAGACCGAGTAACGTGAGGCAAACGTGGAGCAGGCGGATTCGGCAGAGAAAGTTCGTCCCCAACTGGTATCCTCACAGCCTCTCTCAAAGGTAATAAATGATTCCGGTGCCAGTTCTTAAGAGGCCCAGCCTTTCCATCCGGCCAGATTTGATACACCGGCAGACCCGGCAGTTGCTTGCAGACAATGTAGACCTGAGAACTCCATCTATCCGCTAACTTGTGTCTTGCAGCAGCACCCAAGTTCTTCAACAAAAACCTATCACCGGGTTGTAGATCCTGTATCTGAACTTTCAAGTCATAGTTCCGTTTATTCCTTTGTTCCCTGTTTCCTGAGGTCAGACGGGCCTGTTCAAACGCAGAGGCCAGATTCTTTCGAAGTCTATCCACGTAATTTCTATGGGAAGCTACCGACGTCTGGTCCAGAGATAGCCCAAACGCCAAATCAACAGGCAGTCGAGCTTCTCTTCCGAACATAAGACGATACGGTGAGTATCCAGTAGCGTCACTCTCTGTACTGTTATATGCATATACTAGCGTAGCTATGTTACGACTCCAGCTCTGCTTCTCTGTGTTTGACAGCGTCCCCAGCATATTTAGCAGCGTGCGATTGAACCTTTCGGGCTGAGCATCACCTTGAGGGGGATAAGGTGTAGTTCGGGTCTTTTGGATTCCCAGCAGTTCCAGTAATTGCCCAACAAGCCGGCTTTCAAAGTCTCTACCCTGATCAGAGTGTATTCTCCTTGGTAGGCCGTAGTGAACAAAGAACTTTTCCATCAGAACCTTCGCCACTGTCGGAGCGCGTTGGTCTTTTGCAGAAAAGGCTTGTGCGTAACGTGTGAAGTGATCAGTCACTATTAGAATATTTCCCTGCCCACTAGCATCCGGCTCTAAGCACAGGAAGTCAATGCACACCAAATCCATGGGTCCTTGACTTTGCAGATGGCTCATTGGAGCGGTTCGGGTCGGTAGGGTCTTCCTTTGAATGCACCTCAGACATGAATGGCAGTAACTTTCCACTTCAGCTCTCATGCAAGGCCAATAGAACCTGTCTCGCACCAGCTTAAAAGTCCTTTCTGCGCCCAAATGTCCATGCTCATCATGTAGCGATCGCAGTACACTCTCCGTATGTTTAGTGGGAAGGAACAACTGTTGGGTCTCTTCAGCATTGGTTGAGGGGCCCCTTCGGTAGACCACCCCATCCAACATCTTCAACTGTTCCCACTCTTTGTAGACCAATCTGGCTCCATCTGGGGAATTGGTCAGCAGAATTTCCCGCTGGTTTGCAGTTAGGGCCTTTATGGTTAACGCAATTAAAGGGTCTCTAGCCTGATCAGCTTTCAGATCCTGTTTTGAAAAGGTAGGCAGACTTTCATCCCTCAACTGCGTAGGGTTGCAGTAGAACTCCGGAACAGCCGCAGCCATGACTCCTATGGCCTCCGCTTCAATCCCTCCCTTGACCCGGCGCTCTGCTCCTTGACACAAAGCTTGTACCCCGTCTGGAGTTAACTGAGTCCATTCTGTAGTGTAGGGTCTTCTCGACAAAGCATCAGCATCTCGATTATTCACCCCAGGGCGATATTTCAGGCTGAACCGAAACCCTGACAGAGCGGCCAACCACCGATGTCCCGTTGCGTCCAGTTTTGCAGTAGTAAGGACGTAGGTAAGAGGATTGTTATCCGTCTTTATCACAAACTCGGCCCCATACAGATAGTCCTTTAGCTTGTCTACCACTGCCCACTTTAAGGCTAGGAACTCCAACTTGTGGGTAGGATAGTTCTTTTCTGAAGGCGTAAGGCTCCGGCTCACATACGCTACAGTCCTCAGCAATCCACCATACTCTTGATACAGGACTCCTCCTAGACCTTCTCTGCTGGCATCCACATGTAGCTCGTACGGCTTGTGAGGGTCCGCATAGGCCAAGACAGGAGCTCGAGTTAAACTCCCTTTCAGCTTCGTAAAAGCACCTTCGCATTGACTGGTCCATTCTCCCTGGATGGAGTCTCGAGCTTTCCTTGGCCCTGGAGCTGACGGATTTCGGTCAGAGACCTTGTGGCCTTCTTCTGTGCTCTCCTTCTGTAGGAGCTTGTTCAGTGGTTGAGCTATTTTTGCGAATCCTCCTACAAATCTTCGATAATAAGAGCAGAACCCCAAGAAAGATCTGAGTTCAGTAACGTTTCGGGGTCTAGGCCAAGAAGCTACGGCCTCCAACTTCCGAGGATCTGTCGAAACGCCTTCTGCTGAGACCACATGTCCCAGATACGTAACAGATGGTAAACAGAATTGACATTTCTCCAGAGATAGCTTCAATTCCTTCTCATGGAGCCTCTTCAAGACCTTCTCCAAACGTTGTTCATGTTCTTCCAGAGTCTTCCCGAACACAATTATGTCATCCAGGTACACTATACTTCGATCAGATTCATGTCCCCGACTGTCTTCTTCATTAACCGTTGGAACGTGGCTGGAGCCCCCGTAAGGCCTTGAGGCATTCTGTTGAATTCGAAGAACCCCAATGGGCAGATGAACGCAGTCTTCTCTTTGTCTTCAGGATGCATTGGTATCTGGTGATACCCACTTCGCAGGTCTAGTACACTAAACCATTTTGCTCCAGACAAACACTGTAAGGCATCTTCTATCCGAGGAGTAGCATATTGATCTGGGATGGTTCTCCGATTCAGCGTGCGATAGTCTATGCATAGGCGGACAGAACCATTCTTCTTCCGGACCATTACTATTGGAGATGCATATGGGCTCCTGGACTCTTGGATCACCTTGGTTCTTTGAAGTTCATTCAGCTGTTCTCGTAGATCATCCAAGTCTCCCAGTGGAACTCGTCTTGACCTTTCACGAAACGGCTTGTCCTCTTATAATCGAATGCGGTGCTCAGTACTTTTAGCTAGGCCTACGTCGAACTCATCTTCCGAGAACAAGTCTCTCCACTTTAGAACTTGGGACTGAAGACGTTTCTTCCATTCAGGTGAAATGGGAGCGTCCTTGGGATAGAACCTTTCATCTGGAATCTCTTTATCCACTCCCCCTCCTAAATCGGTAGGAGAGAGGGACGTAGTGGATGCTACTTGCCCGATAGGCATTCGTGCTTTAAGGACTACTGGAGAATCAGACACATTGCACACGCTGACTGAGACTCTTCCTCGTGCTCTTTTCAAAGCTTTAGTGGAGATTATTTCAGGGATTACTTCTACTCCGGCTTCCCTCCCATGATTAAAATCGGTTTCCAGTACCACATAGGGCCCTGGTTGCGATCCGTTCAACTTGACTGAAGCCCGGAAGCTCGCTACTTCTCCCGATTGCAGAACCTTTTCTGTTCCTTCTAATCTCCATAGGCGCCCCACTTCGGCAGGTGCCTTCTGTTCTTCGACCATTCTCTGATAGACTGGACGTAACATTGGGTGTACTCCTTTAGTAGAACCTTCTTCCAATACGATAGGTGTCAGGAGACGTCGCACCAAATCAGTATTCATCCCCACTATCATGGAACTCCTGTTTGCCCCTGAAGGCCGAGGACACACAATGGCCAATGCATCACAACCTCCGGACTGTCTGACTTCAGATCCGATCTCCAACTTCACCTGTAGATACCCGTCATAAGGGAGTTTCTCACTTCCGATACCCCAGATTTCCAGATCCTTCAATTTCTGTAGAGGGATGTGCTTCAAGTGTTTCTCATAGACGTCTCGGTAGATCAATGTCACTTGAGCCCCTGAATCCAACAGGACTTTAGTGTAGACTCCCTCCACTTGGATTGGCACAATAGGGGAAGGACCTATCAGCTGGTCAGGAAACTTGGTGGTGGCAACAGGACACTTAGACCCAGTTTGTTGTACCCTGGCCTTCTTCTTGGCCCGTGTAGGTTTTGGGTGTGCATTGCTTCCCCATGACGTAGGTCCGGATGCTAAGGGAGTGACTCTTTCAGTCCTGGCAGGCTCAGCAGTTTGCCCGACTTTGGGCCCTCTCGCCCTCTTAGTCCTGGCTTGATTTTTGGAGCGGGTTTCAACCTTCGGGCACCTAGGTTGCTCCTTCACTTGTGCCCTCTGGCGTTTCCCACTGGTGAGGTAGATAACAGCCCTTCCAAGGCTTTCAAGAACTCCTCTACTCTATTTCCTTCAGGCTTTTGGCTTTTGCATTGTGCGAGGAAATGGCCCATTTCTCCACAACTGAAACATCTCCTCTTCGAAGACGGAGACGCATTCGGCCGCTGTGATTCAGTTGAAGGATCCTGGCTAGACGCCACAGCAACTCCGGTTGTCTGCATGTCTGTAAGGAACTTCTGCATCTCTGTCTGTGTCTCTGTCACCTTCAACAATACTCGGCACAGTTCCGCGTGCGCTTGTTGCAATTCAGCTTGAGCTTTTTTTACCTTCTTAACAGTTTTGTGCAACTCACCATGTGCAGAGAGGTTTAATTCTTTGACAGCCTTCTCTGTGGATTTAAAAGCGATCGGATGCTCTTGTTCTTCCACGCCGGATCCATAGGTGTCCAACGAGTCACTTTCAGGCTGCAAACATTCGTTATGCCTCACAGGTTGCGCGTAAGCTCTTTCTCCTCTCCTGAAGGATTTTTCTTCCAGCAAAGCCTCCTCCTCTCTGACAGCTCGGATCAGTTCCAGGTACTTCAGTTCTCGACTACCTTCCCTGCCTCTTAGCTGCAGCATCACTGGATCTAGAGGTTGAGCGCCCCTCAGGATCTGCTGTATTCGGATCTTATCTACTTCGGCCGGTTCGGCCCCTTTCTTGAGGAGTATCTGGTGCAGAATCTTATATAGGCGCCTCATATATTCGGTCATTCTCTCACCTTTCCGCTGGTAGGTGTGTTCATACTGATATACGAGCTCTGCGGCCTTTTCCGTTCGCCCAAAAACTTCCTCCAGAACATTTAGATAATCTAAAGCAGTGCAGTCTTTCTTACTCAATTTTAGGTTTCTGACAGCCTCTGACGCAGGTCCCTTTAAGCTCTCAGTAATTCTTTGCTTTTTCTGTGCTTCAGGGACGTCCCACTCATCCAGAGCCTGCGTCGCCTGTTCCACCCATTCTTCGAAGGTTTCTTCTCCCGCCAGAGTTGGTACGTTTCCTGTAAAATTTCTCAACCGTCGATAACCAAAGTTAGTGTGCGGAGGGCTTGTTCTTTGACATTTAGCCAGCAAATCTCCAATAGCCACTATAAATTCAGGCCCGATCATGGCCAACGGACTGGGCGCGGGAACACTCGCGGATTCGCCACGTGTTGCACTTGGCTGAATCAGTTGGACTTCCACCTCATCGGTCAGCTTCACGCTCGTGCCCTGAAAACACACTGGAACACCCTTTCTCCACTCAAAAAGAACATACGTGTGAGAGGTATCTGGGTTCTATTTAATGTCCAGGATTAACCCCCGATGATCTGGTGTCAGCCTGGCCACAGCCTGGCGAATCTGATCTTCGGCCCAAGTGTCTGCAGGAATATCCACGACTATACACAATTCTAACTGACTACTGTGCTCCTCACACCATTTGGCAGCAGTGTCTGGATCCATATTTAACCCTTTAAATGCGGTTTTTCCAGAGACTGGATCCCGGAAACGAGCCCCCACGTGTAGCGCTCACTCCCGGAGGAGCCGCTGAATTTGAACCTCGGGTCAGTCTCCCCGCACTAGGGAATAAATATACTCCAGCACCGTTGTGGATGTTATAAATTATATAGTTTACTGAATAAACTGGCATATAATGAGTAACACGGTATATGTATATATATTTACAGTACTTCGTAATGCGGGAAATGCGCAGCGGAAAAGAAATACAATACTTCGTAATGCGAGAAACGCGCAGCGGAAAAGGAAAAAAAGTATTTTTAACCCCCTTAGTGGTTGGAGTGTGAGTCCCATACAGGTTATGTCCCAAGGAATGTATGTGTATGTGTGTATTGATACCCGGGTACAATATTCAACTGGCCAGTGAATTATTTATGAGGTATCTTCGACTAGTCACGTTGGGGCCCTGTGGGTTTTGAACAAACTGCAGCGTGCTTTAGAATTTTACTGCGGCCTGGAAGGCCTCTCACCCATCCGCCAGATACTCTGTGCTCCGCTCGACCCAGGACGTCTCTCCGCTCGATTTTGACTGGGATTCTCTGTGTCACCGGATCCGCTGTCTTGCTTGTCTGTATCTGCCACAAGATGTCCAGCTCACCGCCTGCACTCCCGGTTAGATCGTCTGCAGTTCTCCTAACTCGGGGTCCTTCAGCTTACTCTGTATCAGCGTGGGTTCCTAGCGGTGGATCACTGGGTCTTCGTTTAATAATGAGGGAAACCCGATCTCCAGCTCTGCTAGGCCGCACCTGCGCTCTGGCCTGGTCGTAACCACACTCGGCTCTTCTGTGTCTTGCTCCTCTCACTCCTCTGCGCGCTCTGCCAGCTCTTTCCACGAGGCTGCGGATATCAGTGTCTCTCTACGACCCACTTCCTGTTCCCGCCCGCAAAGCATGCTGGAAAATGTAGTCCCAATGTTCAGTGTCTTACATTGCGCTTGTCTCCCTCCGGTGGCCAAAAACAAGTACTAAAACGACAGGGGATTTAAAACCAGCGCTACAGTGTATTCTGCTGATATTCAACGGAATTTATTATGATTGGTTTTAACAGATGATTTGATGATTTTTGGTTGGTGCTACTGTCTTGAGAATTTATAAACTATATATAAAGGGAAGGATATTATCTACACTATCCATTTTTTTCAACCTGTATATAATGTGGTGATTGGAAAGCAACTTTTTCCTCACCAGTGGCCCAACTTGATGTGATTGCAAATTGTCGTGTTATTCATGTTATTTATGTTATCAGGTTGTCCATATATAATTTTTTCATTGTATTTCGTGTGGTTTTCTTTTTGGTATATAATAAAGATCAGATTTTAATATATATATATATATTTTTGAGATATTTGTTGTTTTAATTGGATCAATGGGATCCTTGGTATTTGTATTTGGAAGCAGCAGCAGTTTTTTTCTTTGCTCTGAGGCCTGCCAGTCACTGAGTCCCTGCAGAGCAATGCAGCCAGGACTTAAATTTTCACCTTCCAGGGTGCACCACAAACTGGAACTGCTGGGGAGGCTGGGGGTAAGGCGGCAGTCTAGATGTCTTTTGACATGCCCTCCTCTTGACATCATCAGAGGGCGCTAGGCACCAGCAAGGAGGAAGGGACCATGAGGAGAGAGAGCGCAGGCTTCCGTATCCAGCACCGTGAGGAAGTCTGCTCTCTGACCTGGCAGATACAATGCAGCTTGCTGGGCACCGGCTGCATCTTAGAGGAGGAGCAGCAGGGACACAGCACCAGGCAGATAGTTTAAAAAATTGAATCCCTGTCAAGGCAAGAGACCAGGGATTTAAATTTATTTTTGCACCCCCTCTTGGTCTTGCGCTCTTAGGCGGCCACCTGTACTGCCTTACAGTGCCAGCTCCTCTGATAACACCGCTTGCCTGACAATCCACAGCTCTGGCAGATGTGTGTAAATATGCTACATCACCCTCCTCATGCTGTTCAAAGTTTCAGCGGCTGCAGAGAGAGGGGGTGCAGCATGCCACCTTTTAGGACACGCAGAACAAGTTTAGTGATTTTTTGGCTAAATTATGGTGAAATTTATGCAGGCTTTGGATGAAAGTAACAATAGGTGCTTTAAAATTGGGCCTTTAGTGTCGGCAACAGTGCCGTCACACCGTAACCCCTCTGTGGTATTGTGGAAGAGTGCAGGGTTGGACCCTGCGGTTCAAAAAATTTAAATGATATAAATCTGGTACAGGCGTCAGTGCACCCAAATAATGTGCCTTTCATGGCAGCAAGTGCCTTCACACCGTAGCCATTTTGTGGTATTGTAGAAGAGTGCAGGGTTGGACCCTGCGGTTCAAAAAATTAAAATGATATAAATCTGGTACAGGCGTCAGTGCACCCAAATAATGTGCCTTTCATGGCAGCAAGTGCCTTCACACCGTAGCCATTTTGTGGTATTGTGGAAGAGTGCAGGGTTGGACCCTGCGGTTCAAAAAATTAAGATCATATAAATCTGGCACAGGTGTCAGTGCACCCAAATAATGTGCTTTTCATGGCAGCAAAAGCCTTCACACCGTAACCCTTTTGTGGTATTGTGGAAGAGTGCGGGGTTGGACCCTGCGGTTCAAAAAATTTAAATAATATAAATCTGGTACAGGCGTCAGTGCACCCAAATAATGTGCCTTTCATGGCAGCAAGTGCCTTCACACCATAACCCTTTTGTGGTATTGTGGAAGAGTTCAGTGGTGGAGGTTTTGTGAATGCAGAGAGATCCCCGATCTATTCCGTTACGTCAGCATCAGGGGATTGATAGCTGCTGATCCAGGACTGATTCATTTTTATAAATGTCAGCCGGTCTACAGAGTCGGTGGACAGACGCACTCTTTTGTCTGTGACAAAACCTCCAGCGGCACTGAACGTCCTTTCAGAAAGCACGCTGGATGAAGGGCAACCAAGTAGCTGCATAGCATATTGGCTAAGTTCTGACCAGTGATCCAATCTCAACACCCAGTAAGCCAGTGGATCATCTGCTGGAAAGGTATCTAGGTCGGCCCTTGCCCCTAGGTAGTCCTGCACCATACGGGGAAGACGCTGGCAATGGGTGCCTACATTTGACGTCCCTGGGCGTCGTGGACTAAAAAAATTTAAAATGGCATCAGTCAAGCAGCCCGGCCTTCACCTCTATTCCTCTCATCATCCATGCTGGACCATGTGTCTAAAGTCACGTGCACCTTGCTGCTGATTGCCTTTGCCAATGACTCGATAACATTGTCTTCCACGTGCTGGTATAGTGCTGGAATGGCCTTCCGTGAAAAGTAATGGCGTTTTGGAACGTGCCACTGTGGTACAGTACATTCAGCAAATTCACGGAAGGGAGCAGAGTCCACCAGCTGGAAAGGCAGCAGCTGCAATGCGAGTAATTTCGCTAAGCTGGCATTTAGACGCTGTGCTTGGGATGGTTGGGACTATATTTTTTCATACGCTGCAGCAGCTGGGGCAACGTAATCTGACTGCGTAAATCTTCAGCTGATGGGATGCTGTCACATTGTGAGGAAGGACCTGGTACATCCATTACTGTAGCATCATCCCTGTCAGTGGAGGTTGGAGTCAATGACATGGCAGGACATATAGTGGGGGTAGAGACAGGTGAGGAGGACCTACGCAAAGTTTTGCGCCAATGGGATGCGTGGCAGGTGGTCATATGTCGCCTCAAGCACATGGTACCCAAGTGTCTGGTGTGTTTCCCACGCTTGAGCCTCATCTGACATAGATTACAAATAGCAACGGTGGGGTCTGCTGCACATTTCTTAAAGAACTCCCAGACAGCAGAGTTCCTGGATGTGTGCTTTGAGACAACAGCGCTCTGCACCTGAGCAGCTCTGACATCTGATGCCTTGGAATGGCTAGTGCTACAGTTGGTCTTAGAGGACGTTGTGCCTCGTGTTTGTTGTGCCTCCTCCTCACTTGACTCCTCTGTTCGATCAGGCACCCAGGTGGAGTCAGTGACCTCATCATCATTGTCATCACCCCCTATCTCTCGTCAATGGAGCCAACTTGGCAGTATGCTGTAGCTGCTGGGGCAACATGAGTGCCAGTTATTTGTGTGTCATCACTGGCACCCCCTTCCTCTAGGTTCATTATATTCCCTTCCTCAACCTCAGAGATTGAATCAGAGCATTGTAGTTGCTGCGCATCCTCAAGCAGCATGTCACTGTCATTGTAGTTAAACAATTCAGCTGACTCCTCTGTGTGTGATAGTGAGGCTATGGCAGGAGTAGCTGTGGACATGGAGGCTGCATTAGATGCTTTGGCAGCTGAGGTGGACTGTAAAGCACTACAAGCCTGGCTGGCAGAGGACTTGGAGGATGAGGATGGCCTGGTTAGCCAATCCACCAAATCCTCTGTATGTTGCTGCTTAAGACGGCCAGCACCAGTTAGAAAGGACATGCGTGCCCCTGCAGAGGATGCACCACGTCCACGACGACCAGAGGCACAGCCTCCCGACACAGAGGCTGCTTGCCCTCTTATCTGTGCCTGGGAGCGTCTGCCTGTCCTTTTTGGTCTTTCACATGGTGAGTGATATATAGATTAAATATATACAGAACCCTGATTCAACTCTGTTATAAAAATTGGAGATATGCTGCAGAACTCTGATTCAACTCTGGTATAAAGATTAAAGATTTCCAGAACTCTGGTATAACTCAGTGAGACACCGTGATAGCTGGCAGCCATTGACAAGACACCGATTACAATTCCCAGAAACCTCCTATAAATCAGTGAGACCCCCTGATGGGTGGCAGTGACAAGACACAGATTACCACAATTCCCAAATATTTTGTAGAAATTACTGACCCCTCTAAAATACTGGGTGGCAGTGAGAACACACAGATTATAACAATTCCCAAATATTTTGTAGAAATGACTGACCCCCCAAAATACTGGGTGGCAGTGAGAACACACGGATTAGAACAATTCCCAAATATTTTGTATAAATTACTGACCCCCCAAAATACTTGGTGGCAGTGAGAACACACGGATTATAACAATTCCCAAATATTTTGTAGAAATTACTGACACCCCAAAATACTGGGTGGCAGTGAGAATACACGGATTATAACAATTCCCAAATATTTTGTATAAATTACTGACCCCCCCAAAATACTGGGTGGCAGTGAGAACACATGGATTATAACAATTCCCAAATATTTTGTAGAAATTACTGACCCCCCTAAAATACTGGGTGGCAGTGAGAACACACAGATTATAACAATTCCCAAATATTTTGTAGAAATGACTGACCCCCCAAAATACTGGGTGGCAGTGAGAACACACGGATTAGAACAATTCCCAAATATTTTGTATAAATTACTGACCCCCCAAAATACTTGGTGGCAGTGAGAACACACGGATTATAACAATTCCCAAATATTTTGTAGAAATTACTGACACCCCAAAATACTGGGTGGCAGTGAGAATACACGGATTATAACAATTCCCAAATATTTTGTAGAAATTACTGACCCCCCAAAATACTGGGTGGCACATGAGAACACACGATTATAACAATTCCCAAATATTTTGTAGAAATTACTGCCCCCCCAAAATACTGGGTGGCAGTGAGAACACACAGATTATATCAATTCCCAAATATTTTGTTTACATTACTGACCCCCCAAAATACTGTGTGGCAGTAAGAACACACGGATTATAACAATTCCCAAATATTTTGTAGAAATTACTGACTCCCAAAAATACTGGGTGGCAGTGAGAACACACGGATTAGAACAATTCCCAAATATTTTGTAGAAATTACTGACTCCCAAATATACTGGGTGGCAGTGAGAACACACGGATTAGAACAATTCCCAAATATTTTGTAGAAATTACTGACTCCCAAATATACTGGGTGGCAGTGAGAACACACGGATTATAACAAGTCTTAAATATTTTGTAGAAATTACTGACCCCCCAAAATACTGGGTGGCAGTGAGAACACACGGATTATAACAATTCCCAAATATTTTGTAGAAATTACTGACCCCCCAAAATACTGGGTGGGTGGCATTGAGAACACACGAATTATAGCAATTCCCAAATATTTTGTAGAAATTACTGACCCCCCAAATTACTGGGTGGCAGTGAGAACACACGGATTATATCAATTCCCAAATATTTTGTAGAAATTACTGACTCCCAAATATACTGGGTGGCAGTGAGAACACACGGATTATAACAAGTCTTAAATATTTTGTAGAAATTACTGACCCCCCAAAATACTGGGTGGCAGTGAGAACACACGGATTATAACAATTCCCAAATATTTTGTAGAAATTACTGACCCCCCAAAATACTGGGTGGCAGTGAGAACACACGGATTATAACAATTCCCAAATATTTTGTAGAAATTACTGACCCCCAAAATACTGGGTGGCAGTGAGAACACACGGATTATAACAATTCCCAAATATTTTGTAGAAATTACTGACCCCCCAAAATACTGGGTGGCAGTGAGAACACACGGATTATAACAATTCCCAAATATTTTGTAGAAATTACTGACTCCCAAAATACTGGGTGGCAGTGAGAATACACGGATTATAACAATTCCCAAATATTTTGTATAAATTACTGACCCCCCAAAATACTGGGTGGCAGTGAAAACACACGGATTATAACAATTCCCAAATCTTTTGTTGAAATTACAGACCCCCCAAAATACTGGGTGGCAATGAGAACACACGAATTATAACAATTCCCAAATATTTTGTAGAAATTACTGCCCCCCCAAAATACTGGGTGGCAGTGAGAACACACGGATTATATCAATTCCCAAATATTTTGTTTACATTACTGACTCCCAAATATACTGGGTGGCAGTGAGAACACACGGATTAGAACAATTCCCAAATATTTTGTATAAATTACTGACCCCCCAAAATACTTGGTGGCAGTGAGAACACACAGATTATAACAATTCCCAAATATTTTGTAGAAATTACTGACACCCCAAAATACTGGGTGGCAGTGAGAATACACGGATTATGACATTTCCCAAATATTTTGTATAAATTACTGACCCCCCCAAAATACTGGGTGGCAGTGAGAACACACGGATTATAACAATTCCCAAATATTTTGTAGAAATTACTGACTCCCTAACATACTGGGTGGCAGTGAGAATACACGGATTATAACAATTCCCAAATATTTTGTAGAAATTACTGACTCCCCAAAATACTGGGTGGCAGTGAAAACACACGGATTATAACAATTCCCAAATCTTTTGTAGAAATTACTGACCCCCCAAAATACTGGGTGGCAATGAGAACACACGAATTATAACAATTCCCAAATATTTTGTAGAAATTACTGCCCCCCAAAATACTGGGTGGCAGTGAGAACACACGGATTATATCAATTCCCAAATATTTTGTTTACATTACTGACCCCCCAAAATACTGTGTGGCAGTAAGAACACACGGATTATAACAATTCCCAAATATTTTGTAGAAATTACGGACTCCCAAAAATACTGGGTGGCAGTGAGAACACACACGGATTAGAACAATTCCCAAATATTTTGTAGAAATTACTGACTCCCAAATATACTGGGTGGCAGTGAGAACACACGGATTAGAACAATTCCCAAATATTTTGTAGAAATTACTGACTCCCAAATATACTGGGTGGCAGTGAGAACACACGGATTATAACAAGTCTTAAATATTTTGTAGAAATTACTGACCCCCCAAAATAATGGGTGGCAGTGAGAACACACGGATTATAACAATTCCCAAATATTTTGTAGAAATTACTGACCCCCCAAAATACTGGGTGGGTGGCATTGAGAACACACGAATTATAGCAATTCCCAAATATTTTGTAGAAATTACTGACCCCCCAAATTACTGGGTGGCAGTGAGAACACACGGATTATATCAATTCCCAAATATTTTGTAGACATTACTGGCCCCCAAAATACTGGGTGACAGTGAGAACACACGGATTATAACAATTCCCAAATATTTTGTTTACATTACTGACCCCCCAAAATACTGGGTGGCAGTGAGAACACACGGATTATAACAATTCCCAAATATTTTGTAGAAATTACTGACCCCCCAAAATACTGGGTGGGTGGCATTGAGAACACACGAATTATAGCAATTCCCAAATATTTTGTAGAAATTACTGACCCCCCAAATTACTGGGTGGCAGTGAGAACACACGGATTATAACAATTCCCAAATATTTTGTAGAAATTACTGACCCCCCCAAAATACTGGGTGACAGTAAGAAGAACACACGATTATAACAATTCCCAAATATTTTGTAGAAATACTGACCCCCCAAATACTGGGTGGCAGTGAGAAACACACGGATTATAACAATTCCCAAATATTTTGTAGAAATTACTGACCCCCCAAAATACTGGGTGCTGGCAAGTGAGAACACACGGATTATAACAATCCCAAATATTTTGTAGAAATTACTGACCCCCAAAATACTCCAAAATGAGACATTGGATCAGGTGGCATGAGAACACACGGATTATAACAATTCCAAATATTTTGTAGAAATTACTGACTCCCAAATTTACTGGGGTGCAGAAAACACACGGATTATAACAATTCCCAAATATTTTGTAGAAATTACTGCCCCCCAAAATACTGGGTGGCAGTGAGAACACACGGATTATATCAATTCCCAAATATGTTTACCTTACTGACCCCCAAAATACTGTGTGGCAGTAAGAAGCACACGGATTATAACAATTCCCAAATATTTTGTAGAAATTACTGACCCCCCAAAATACTGGGTGGCAGTGAGAACACACGGATTATAACAATTCCCAAATATTTTGTAGAAATTACTGACCCCCCCAAAATACTGGGTGGCAGTGAGAACACACGGATTATAACAATTCCCAAATATTTTGTTGAAATTACAGACCCCCCAAAATACTGGGTGGCAATGAGAACACACGAATTATAACAATTCCCAAATATTTTGTAGAAATTACTGACCCCCCAAAATACTGGGTGGCAATGAGAACACACGAATTATAACAATTCCCAAATATTTTGTAGAAATTACTGCCCCCCCAAAATACTGGGTGGCAGTGAGAACACACGGATTATATCAATTCCCAAATATTGTTACCTTACTGACCCCCCAAAATACTGTGTGGCAGTAAGAGCACACGGATTATAACAATCCCAAATATTTTGTAGAAATTACTGACTCCCAAAATACTGGGTGGCAGTGAGAACACACGGATTAGAACAATTCCCAAATATTTTGTAGAAGTTACTGACTCCCAAATATACTGGGTGGCAGTGAGAACACACGGATTATAACAAGTCTTAAATATTTTGTAGAAATTACTGACCCCCCAAAATACTGGGTGGCAGTGAGAACACACGGATTATAACAATTCCCAAATATTTTGTAGAAATTACTGACCCCCCAAAATACTGGGTGGGTGGCATTGAGAACACACGAATTATAGCAATTCCCAAATATTTTGTAGAATTACTGACCCCCCAAATTACTGGGTGGCAGTGAGAACACACGATTATATCAATTCCCAAATATTTTGTAGACATTACTGACCCCCAAAATACTGGGTGACAGTGAGAACACACGGATTATAACAATTCCAAATATTTTGTTACATTACTGACCCCCCAAAATATCTGGGTGGCAGTGAGAACACACGGATTATAACAATTCCCAAATATTTTGTAGAAATTACTGACCCCCAAAATACTGGTGGGTGGCATTGAGAACACACGGATTATAGCAATTCCCAAATATTTTGTAGAAATTACTGACCCCCCAAATTACTGGGTGGCAGTGAGAACACACGGATTATAACAATTCCCAAATATTTTGTAGAAATTACTGACCCCCCCAAAATACTGGGTGGCAGTGAGAACACACGGATTATAACAATTCCCAAATATTTTGTAGAAATTACTGACTCCCCAAAATACTGGTGGCAGTGAGAATACACGGATTATAACAATTCCCAAATATTTTGTAGAAATTACTGACTCCCCAAAATACTGGGTGGCAGTGAGAACACCACGGATTATATCAATTCCCAAATATTTTGTTTACATTACTGACTCCCAAATATACTGGTGGCAGTGAGAACACACGGATTAGAACAATTCCCAAATATTTTGTAAAATTACTGACCCCCCAAAATACTGGTGGCAGTGAGAACACACGATTATAACAATTCCCAAATATTTTGTAGAAATTACTGACACCCAAATAATACTGGGTGGCAGTGAGAATACACGGATTATAACAATTCCCAAATATTTTGTATAAATTACTGACCCCCCCAAAATACTGGGTGGCAGTGAGAACACACGGATTATAACAATTCCCAAATATTTTGTAGAAATTACTGACTCCCCAAAATACTGGGTGGCAGTGAGAATACACGGATTATAACAATTCCCAAATATTTTGTAGAAATTACTGACTCCCCAAAATACTGGGTGGCAGTGAGAAAAACGGATTATAACAATTCCCAAATCTTTTGTAGAAATTACTGACCCCCAAATACTGGGTGGAATGAGAACACACGGAATTATAACAATTCCCAAATATTTTGTAGAAATTACTGCCCCCCAAAATACTGGTGGCAGTGAGAACACACACGGATTAATATCAATTCCCAAATATTTTGTTTACATTACTGACCCCCCAAAATACTGTGTGGCAGTAAGAACACACGGATTATAACAATTCCCAAATATTTTGTAGAATTACTGACTCCCAAAAAAACTGGGTGGCAGTGAGAACACACGGATTAGAACAATTCCCAAATATTTTGTAGAAATTACTGACTCCCAAATATACTGGGTGGCAGTGAGAACACACGGATTATAACAAGTCTTAAATATTTTGTAGAAATTACTGACCCCCAAAATACTGGGTGGCAGTGAGAACACACGGATTATAACAATTCCCAAATATTTTGTAGAATTTACTGACCCCCCAATAATACTGGGTGGGTGGCATTGAGAACACACGAATTATAGCAATTCCCAAATATTTTGTAGAAATTACTGACCCCCCAAATTACTGGGTGGCAGTGAGAACACACGGATTATATCATTCCAAATATTTTGTAGACATTACTGGCCCCCAAAATACTGGGTGACAGTGAGAACACACGATTATAACAATTCCCAAATATTTTGTTTACATTACTGACCCCCCAAAAATACTGGGTGGCAGTGAGAACACACGGATATAACAATTCCCAAATATTTGTGTAAATTACTGACCCCCCAAAATACTGGGTGGGGGCCATTGAGAACACACGAATTATAGCAATTCCCAAATATTTTGTAGAAATACTGACCCCCCAAATTACTGGGTGGCAGTGAGAACACACGGATATTATAACAATTCCCAAATATTTTGTAGAATTACTGACCCCCCAAAATACTGGGTGGCAGTGAGAACACACGGATTATAACAATTCCCAAATATTTTGTAGAATTACTGACCCCCCAAAAACTACTGGTGGCAGTGAGAACACACGGATTATAACAATTCCCAAATATTTTGTAGAAATTACTGACTCCCCAAAATACTGGGTGGCAGTGAGAACACACGGATTATAACAATTCCCAAATATTTTGTAGAAATTACTGACCCCCCAAAATACTGGGTGGCAGTGAGAACACACGGATTATAACAATTCCCAAATATTTTGTAGAAATTACTGACTCCCCAAAATACTGGGTGGCAGTGAGAATACACGGATTATAACAATTCCCAAATATTTTGTAGAAATTACTGACTCCCCAAAATACTGGGTGGCAGTGAAAACACACGGATTATAACAATTCCCAAATCTTTTGTAGAAATTACTGACCCCCCAAAAATACTGGGTGGCATGAGAACACACGAATTATAACAATTCCCAAATATTTTGTAGAAATTACTGCCCCCCCAAATACTGGGTGGCAGTGAGAACACACAGATTATATCAATTCCAAATATTTTGTTTACATTACTGACCCCCCAAAATACTGTGTGGCAGTAAGAACACACGATGAGAATAACATTCCAAATATTTTATACGACCAACCCCAAAAATCGTGGCAGTGAGAACACACAGATATTATAACAATTCCCACAATTTTGTAAAATTACTGACCTCCCAAAAATACTGGTGGCAGTGAGAACACACGGTTAGAATCAATTCCCAAATATTTTGTAGAAATTACTAACTCCACAATATACTGCGGTGGCAGTGAGAACACACAGATTATAATCAATTCCCAAATATTTTGTAGAAATTACTGACTCCCAAATATACTGGGTGGCAGTGAGAACACACGATTAATAACAATTCCCAAATATTTTGTAGAAATTACTGACCCCCCAAATACTGGCTGGGTGGCATTGAGAACACACGGATTATAGCAATTCCCAAATATTTTGTAGAAATTACTGACCCCCCAAATTACTGGGGTGTGCAGTGAGAACACACGGATTATATCAATTCCCAAATATTTTTAGAAATTACTGACTCCCAAATATACTGGGTGGCAGTGAGAAACACGGATTATAACAAGTCTTAAATATTTTGTAGAAATTACTGACCCCCCAAAATACTGGGTGCAGTGAGAACACACGGATTATAACAATCCCAAATATTTTGTAGAAATTACTGACCCCCCAAAATACTGGGTGGCAGTGAGAACACACGGATTATAACAATTCCCAAATATTTTGTAGAAATTACTGACCCCCCAAAAATACTGGGTGGGTGGCATTGAGAACACACGAATTATAGCAATCCCAAATATTTTGTAGAAATTACTGACCCCCCAAAATACTGTGGTGGCAGTGAGAACACACGGATTATATCAATTCCCAAATATTTTGTAGAAATTACTGACTCCCAAATATACTGGGTGGCAGTGAGAGAACACACGATTATAACAAGTCTTAAAATATTTTGTAGAAATTACTGACCCCCCAAAATACTGGGTGGCAGTGAGAACACACGGATTATAACAATTCCCAAATATTTTGTAGAAATTACTGACCCCCAAAATACTGGGTGGGTGGCATTGAGAACACACGAATATATAGCAATTCCCAAATATTTTGTAGAAATTACTGACCCCAACAATACTGGGTGGCAGTGAGAACACACGGATTATATCAATTCCCAAATATTTTGTAGAAATTACTGACTCCCATAATACTGCGGTGGCAGTGAGAACACACGGATTATAACAAGTCCTTAAATATTTTGTAGAAATTACTGACCCCCAAAATACTGGGTGTGTGAGAAACACACGGATATAAACAATTCCCAAATATTTTGTAGAAATTACTGACCCCCCCAAAAAACTGGGTGGCAGTGAGAACACACGGATATAACAATTCCCAAATATTTTGTAGAAATTACTGACCCCCCAAAATACTGGGTGGCAGTGAGACACACGGATTATAACAATCCCAAATATTTTGTAGAAATTACTGACTCTCCCCAAAATACTGGGTGGCAGTGAGAATACACGGATTATAACAATTCCCAAATATTTTGTATAAATTACTGACCCCCAAAATACTGGGGTGCAGTAAACACACGGATTATAACAATTCCCAAATCTTTTGTTGAAATTACAGACCCCCCAAAATACTGGTGGCAATGAGAACACACGAATTATAACAATTCCCAAATATTTTGTTACATTACTGACTCCCAAATATACTGGGTGGCAGTGAGAACACACGGATATAGAACATTCCCAAATATTTTGTATAAATTACTGACCCCCCAAAATATTGTGGCAGTGAGGAACACACAGGATTATAACAATTCCAATATTTTGTAGAAATTACTGACACCCCAAAATACTGGGTGGCAGTGAGAATACACGGATTATGACAATTCCCAAATATTTTGTATAAATTACTGACCCCCCCAAAATACTGGGTGGCAGTGAGAACACACGGATTATATCAATTCCCAAATATTTTGTAGACATTACTGGCCCCCAAAATACTGGGTGACAGTGAGAACACACGGATTATAACAATTCCCAAATCTTTTGTTGAAATTACAGACCCCCCAAAATACTGGGTGGCAATGAGAACACACGAATTATAACAATTCCCAAATATTTTGTAGAAATTACTGCCCCCCCAAAATACTGGGTGGCAGTGAGAACACACGGATTATATCAATTCCCAAATATTTTGTTTACATTACTGACCCCCCAAAATACTGTGTGGCAGTAAGAACACACGGATTATAACAATTCCCAAATATTTTGTAGAAATTACTGACTCCCAAAAATACTGGGTGGCAGTGAGAACACACGGATTAGAACAATTCCCAAATATTTTGTAGAAATTACTGACTCCCAAATATACTGGGTGGCAGTGAGAACACACGGATTAGAACAATTCCCAAATATTTTGTAGAAATTACTGACTCCCAAATATACTGGGTGGCAGTGAGAACACACGGATTATAACAATTCCCAAATATTTTGTAGAAATTACTGACCCCCCAAATTACTGGGTGGCAGTGAGAACACACGGATTATATCAATTCCCAAATATTTTGTAGACATTACTGGCCCCCAAAATACTGGGTGACAGTGAGAACACACGGATTATAACAATTCCCAAATCTTTTGTTGAAATTACAGACCCCCCAAAATACTGGGTGGCAATGAGAACACACGAATTATAACAATTCCCAAATATTTTGTAGAAATTACTGCCCCCCCAAAATACTGGGTGGCAGTGAGAACACACGGATTATATCAATTCCCAAATATTTTGTTTACATTACTGACTCCCAAATATACTGGGTGGCAGTGAGAACACACGGATAGAACAATTCCCAAATATTTTGTAGAAATTACTGACCCCCCAAAATACTGGGTGGCAGTGAGAACACACGGTTTATAACAATTCCCAAATATTTTGTAGAAATTACTGACCCCCCAAAATACTGGGTGGCAGTGAGAACACACGGATTATAACAGTTCCCAAATATTTTGTAGAAATTACTGACCCCCCAAAATACTGGGTGGGTGGCATTGAGAACACACGAATTATAGCAATTCCCAAATATTTTGTAGAAATTACTGACCCCCCAAATTACTGGGTGGCAGTGAGAACACATGGATTATATCAATTCCCAAATATTTTGTAGACATTACTGACCCCCCAAAATACTGGGTGACAGTGAGAACACACGGATTATAACAATTCCCAAATATTTTGTAGAAATTACTGACCCCCCAAAATACTGGGTGGCAATGAGAACACACGGATTATAACAATTCCCAAATATTTTGTAGAAATTACTGACCCCCCAAAATACTGGGTGGCAGTGAGAACACATGGATTTGAACAAATCCCAAATATTTTGTAGAAATTACTGACCCCCCAAAATACTTGGTGGCATTGAAAACACACAGATTAGAACAATTCCCAGAAATATTGTAGAAATGAGACCCCCCCAGTAGCTGGTGGCAGACTGGCAGTGAGAGCACACACTAACACACACTAACACAAGAACAATCTCCTCTCAAACACGTGCAGAAGCGCTGTGTGAAGCCTTATATAGTGTGCTGCGGGACTTAGCTCTGTGAGCCCATGATTGCGCAAAATTTGCCCAATCAGGACTCTGAGCCGTGATTGGCATAGTCTTGAACCTGTCTTGCACCTAACCTGTGGTGCAAGGCTGTAGCCAATTACAAGCTTCAGGCCAGTGGAAAAGTGCATTGTGGTCCATTGTGGTGCATTGTGGGCGAACATGCGGCGAACACGTGGAAATGTTCGTTGTTCGCGAACAGGCGATGTTCGAATCGAACTTCGAACCGATCGAACCGAACAGCTCATCCCTAATTGTTTGCACCTTGATGTGTGTGCTTAGCACCAGGGTAAGTATGTGTAACGCATGTCCCCCATTTTACATTCCTGACGCTTACAATACTTTGCGCATCCTATACTTAACGGGCACTATTACACTCTTCGCACACAATTTTGCACATGCGCAAAAATGCATTAAGGCGAGGGGAAAAACCCTTCGCGCAGAACGTCGTATTACAATGTCCGCGCAAAAAATGCGCGTTAACGTTTACCGCTGCTGAACCTGCACGAACCCTTTGCGAGCATAACGTACTTTGCGTGTCCTATACTTAATATTGTGAGCACAAATGCGTTTGTGCGCTGGTACGCGGATGGTATTACAATCTATGCGCAAATTTTAACGTGTATCGTTTGCACGCATAATTTTAACGTCTTTGAAAAGCTGGTGGTAACTGCAATTCTGAATGTCCTGGCCGAAACCAAATACACCAGCCTGAAAAAAAAATCAGCACAGTATAGTTACACATTCTACGCATACCCAAACAATAAAATTGAGAGGTTGTGCGTGTTTTTATTATTGCTGCAGCATATATATATTGATTTTGACAGGCGCAAAAACTGAACGGGAGACAATTGTGGTTCTTAATTCAGATTGGCTGAATCACGTGAAAAAACAGTCCGCCCACCGATTTATGCGCGCAGCGTTATTTTGCGCTTCTTTTTTACGCGTGGTATTTTTTGAGTGATGAAAATATGCGCTCGGATTGTAATGCCAGCATTAATTTACGCGCGTTAACGTTTAAAAATTGCCTTATTTGCTCAAAGAATGTAATAGAGCCCAACATGGGGAGAGCAAACCTACACTAGCGTTTCAATAAGAAAGGTATTACAAAGTGCTAGCGGTAAATACTGTTGGGAAATGCAAGGAAAATTTTTAGCACCTTCTTAAAGCTGGTGCTAATTGATTCTGCAGATGCAAAATCATTTAGAACCCCTAAACCCCCACCCCAATAAATCCCATACTCACCTCACATCCTGAATGAAAACGGTGACCCGATCCGCTGCTTTTTCTTGTTGTGATCAGAGCGAGGCTGTGAAACAAATTTATTTATTTATAAAGGATTTTACCAGGAAGGATAAATTGAGATTTCTCTCGTTTTCAAGTATGTCCTGGGTTCAAGAACATTGAATTGTTACAGTTACAGAAATACCCAGTCTACCTCCACAATTACTCTGAGGCACTGCACGATCTCACAAGAGCGAAATCAGGAAGGGCTCTTGGCCCAGCAGCTCAAGCCTCCATGAACATGGAGACATGGGGTATCCCAGCTACTCCCAGTTAGCTCTGCGTTAGGGGGCGAGGTGCTCAGCTAGAGCCTGCCCCGGAATACCACATTATCATGGAGATGCTACGGGAAAATCTGCAGGCGCATATGTCATTCCACTCCCAAATGACATAATAATTATGATATAATAATTATCAAAATGATGTGTGATTATAGAGCCCTGCTTTTCCCATGAAGGACAATGTATATTTTATTTTTGCACAGTATATAGTTATGTTTGGCAAGATTGGAAAGACCAGACTCACTACTGGATGGAGAGTAGCCTAATTTCTGACATCATTATACTATTGCACAATGATGTCAGTTCCAAAAGGGAGAGATGACATCCAAGATGTCAGCTCACTGTGGTTGAAGACGCAGATCGGCACCAAGCTGGGGAAAATCGATGACGCGTTGCACGTGTTCTTCACATCCTAACAGGAAATCACATACAGTGTGTTGGACACAATGAATGGTTTAATGGATGATCAAATCCCGCAAACCATTACATCTTATTGTAACTGGCCTGTCTTGTAATTATAGGCCTTTCTCTGGGAAAGATTAATAATATAAAAATTTGGATCAAAATAATATCTAAATATATGAAAGACACTGAAAATAAAATCTAATTCTCTTCAAAAATAAATACATAAACATTGCATTGAAATCTTTGCAATAGCAAAAGGGTGTTGTTAAAGAACTGAAAAAGCATTGTTATTAATTTATATATTATGAACATTTTCTAAAATTAAAGTTTAAAGGGACACTCCTTGGCACTCCTTGGCACTAATGCAAATTGAAATGTCACTAGGACCTGATTGTTCTCACTCCCTTCTTGGGAAATAGTCTTGATGAGTTTAGCCCAGCAAGTGTGGGGATTAGCCCCTTGCAGAAGGATGGTCAACTCTCACTAATCAGGTTTCCAGGCATATGTCAAGAAAGACCAGCAGTCCATTCCCAGCTCTAGCCAAGAGCTGAGTCGCAATACACTTGCATTAACCCCTTAACGCCGCAGGACGTACATTTACGTCCTGCATTAGGCGGGCTTTGACGCCGCAGGACGTAAATGTACGTCCTCGGCGTTTACAGCCCCCCCAGGAGATACTCACCTCCTCCGGTCGCTCCCACGCTGCTCTGACTCCCGCGGAGTCAGATCAGTGTGATCCCTCCTCCGGCGCTGTGACGTCATCGCGCCGGTGGCGCGATGACGTCAGTTTCAGGCGTCCCCCCCCCCGCCAGAGCAGGGGAAGCGCCTGGAGGGGAGGGGAGGGATCCTTCGGATCCCTCTATCTCCCGATCGCCTGGTCCCCGGCGGCTGTGGCCAGCATCGCTGGAAGGGTCACAGCCTGACCTTTCCAGCGATGTATGGGGGGTTAACCCCTTAGTTGCCAGGTCGCGACCGGGCACTAATTTGTGCCCGATCGCGGCCTATTTCCGGTGGGGGCCACCATCTTGGATGGCAGCCCCCACCTCTGGGTCACCCCCGGTCAACTGACTCATCGCGCCATGCGCGATGATGTCAGTTAACCGGGAACCCCCTAGCTGCAAAGGGATTTCCTATGGAAATCCCTTGCAGGAGATAGGGGGGTTCTTTGAACCCCTTTATCTCCTGATCGGTGTCAGCTAGGGGGTCATGGCTGATATTGCTGGAAAGGCCAGAGCATGGCCTTTCCAATGATATCAAACATGACCATGGTAAAAGTAAAATAAAAGTGTAAAAAAAGTAAAAATAAAAATAATAAATAAATAATAAATTAAATAATAAAAAAATAATAAATATAATAATAAAAAAAAAATAGTTTTTTTAATGCAGCACTATTGTTCACATTTCAATTATAATGTGAACAATGATGCTTCACTAATGATTTTTTTTTTTGGGGGGGTTTAGCTAAAATCACGCAATTTCTCCCCAAAAAAAAAATGGGTTCCCCGTTCAAATTTTTTTAACAAATCTACCCAATAGAATATGACCGCAGAGCCTCGGATAATAAAATTTAAAAAAAAAAACACTTTACACACTGTGGAAGATTGAAATTTTATTGAAAATTCTCATTTTTTTACATTTTTTGTTATAGCATTTTGGCAGGGCATGACATATACATATAATAATGATATATTATTAATCTGCCGAGTCTGACGGAAAGAACGATATATAATTTGTCTGGGTGGTATAAGAATACGTGACTTAAAAATGGTCAAAATGAGCTCAGCAAACTTCTACTTCCGAAACAGCGCCGAAGTTGTAAAATTACTCCCGTCCTTAAGGGGTTAAAAACCATTGGATCATCTGGATGCTAGCTCAAGTGTACAGCCTCCACTGTCACATGACAGTCATGGCTACACGTCTGGACTAACACCAAGGGAGCACAACATTGTATTGAAGATAAGCATAAAGCTCATTGTAAGGTTAAAAGGGAGGGGTGAATACAGAGAGCGTCATGAGGGGGTAAAGTAGAACTTCTCCATCCCCTAATTCAGGGGTAAAAATTTCCACTCGCATTTTGCGAGTGGAAATTAAGCTAGGGCGAGTAGGAATGCACACACAGGCAGCATGATCAATTATTTCCTGCTGCCTGTGCGGTGTATTCTGGCGCCGGCCGTTTTTTTTTTTTCTTCTAAGGAATCCAAGATGGCGGCCGGCCGGCAGCCCCCTCTGGAGAGGTCTGCCCAGTTCCCAGCCAGTGACTGAGAGTCTACCCGCTGTGTCAGAGAAGGCAGCTGCTCCTCCTCAGGTGTCTGTCAGTGGCAGTGAGTGGAGGAGATATTATCACATTCGGAGTGCAGCCACACAGGATGAAGCTCCGCTCTCAAGCAGTGACCAGCAAGCAGGGATACAGAAGCGGTAGAGAAGCTCACATGGGCTCTGGAAAGTTTCTGAGAATTCCCGCTTATCCTGTCTCCCGCACTGCTGAAGAGCGGAGCCTCTGTTATAGATCAGCGTGTTTCCTAGCCCAGCTTGTCTGGGGAGATGACATGTTGCTTTGCTCAGACGCTGCGCAGGGTGACACAGATACAATCTATGAAAGGGGTCCCAGGTCTCGGGGTGATCCAGGCTGACCTGCAATAAACTTTACAGCAGATAAGGTGAGACATCCATCATCTGGCTGCAACTTCTCTAATTAACACAAGTAAGGCTGCCCCCCCCCCCTTATCCAGAGCCAGCTCAGAAAGCTTAACTCTTTCAATACTGGACAGCCCACCTAATGCTGTGAGCTCCCAGGCAGTCACCAGTTTATCTTCTGGGCAGCTGCCTTGTTAAACTCTTGGTGAGATTCACAATAATGTGTCCGGTCATCGTGGTTATCTTACTGGAAAAGAAGTGATAATAAGCAAGCCAGTGAAGAGGGAATTTCATCCCCTCCCCTTACAATGTTCCACCTTCCACAAGCAGCCCCCAGTTATAAACACAAGCCCCACATCAATAAAACTCTCATATCACACCTTCAGCCACAAAGGTAACACAACTCTGTCACACACACAACCCTAGCTGGCCGTGGTCAGACGAGTGCACTATGTGCGATCATACTGACAGGCGTCCGTCGCAGCATTGTGACGCTTTGACAGAGCCAGCCACACGCTGTAGTGCTCGCACGAACTGCACGCACTACAGCGTGTGTACTGTGGATGTTTTGAAAGCATCCATAGGAGGATCGTGCACCCGTCGACACGCATCCTAGCGCATTATCACCATTGATGCGCGATCCTCCTATGGATCGCGCTTTGCAGGGCTGAGGGGGGGGCAGATGCGCGTTGAGTGGACGCCGGTGCGTTAGCATTTTGTTTAACACACATACTGTGCGTTAAACAAAACGTCTTGTGTGCCCCCTGCCGAAGTGTCCTTTATGCCAGTTGTAATGCAATTACTTTTCCTTTTCTCAGTGACTGGGCTTTTTCTGGTCCAGTGTGTGTGTCTTTCAGTATCTTTATTCCCCGTGCCTTTATCAATATCTGTCATTGTACCAGTGTGTCTGTCTGTTTCTTACAGAGTTATTCAGAGAGAAGTGAAAACCAGGAGAATGACTGGAGAAGTGAAAATCCTAGGTCAAAATAGCCAAACCAGAAAAATTCTCCCATTTATCTCACTTTCCAAATTGGCTATTTTGACCTAGAATTTTCACTTCTCCAGTCATTCTCCTGGTTTTCACCTCTCTCTGAATAACTCTGTTAGTGTCATTCACTCTGTTTTTCTCTGGCAGTTTTATTGCTGTGCAGCTCTGTGACACACATACACACTGCACATTACTGTTTTATTGCTGTGGAGCTCTGTAATACACTCATACATGCTGCACATTACTGTTTTATTGCTGTGGAGCTCTGTGATACGCTCATACACACAGTGCATTACTGTGAGTTTTATTCCTGTAGAGCTGATACGCTCATACACACTGCACATTACTGTGGAGCTCTGTGATATGCTCATATACACTGCACATTACTGTCGAGCTCTGTGATGGGCATGGGTATGTTTTGGTGGGCATAGTTTGAGGGGGCAGCAGCATTTCATCCTTGGACCCAGGCAACACAACGTAGTGGCCCAGACCTAGCTCCATTCATTGGCTGCATGCCACCGTACTCCATATTTTCATTGGCGGCTCGCTGCGTGGCACTTATGACACTTTGTGGCGAGTACCCACACCTTGTTTCCTAGAAAAAAAAGCACTGCATGTAAGCCCTTTTTAGATCCATCCCTTATTTTGGTCAAATTAATTCAACATTTATACTTAGGTATAAATTGTGATCACATTCTGGCAAAGAGGGTGGAGATGCAGTTGTCCAAAGACCCCTGTACTTCCTGCAATGAGTTGCCCCCCCCAGGCTGCACAGTGGCAGAGAGCAGTTGTCTTCCCATACCCAGCGTGTCTCTGTCACTGGCGGGTGGGGGGGGGGTGGAGAGGAGCCTCCCTGCTTCCTTGCTCTGCTGACACTGGGGTATGTTGTCTGGGTATGCAGGTATCTGGGGTCTGGGTATACAGGTATCTGGGGTCTGGGTATTAATGTTCTGGTTATTTATTTTTGTAACTTTATTCCGAATAAAACATTTAACAGTGTCATTTAATAAGATAACTTAAAAGGGTGTGTTTAGGGGTGGAGTTCAGGGCAGGGTAGGTGGGGCAACTGGTGGCGAGTAACTCTTAAGGCCTGGCTAGTAGCTCAGGACTTGAAATTTTGAGCCCTGCCCTAATTTGGTTTTAACCCTTTCAGACTGGTTTGCTCTCTGTTCTAACAGTGTTTGTGTGTGTGTGTGTGTGTGTGTGTGTGTGTGCTTTCAGACTGGTTTGCTCTCTGTTCTAACAGTGTGTGTGTGTGTGTCTGTGAAAGTCATAGGATTAGATCCATCTACGGGCCCTGTACCATGGTGGACACTAGCATAGAGATGGTAAGCTGCAAAATCTGTGCTTGCAGATTTTCCCTTACTGGCTCCATGTTAAAGTCCTAGTCCGTGGAAGGCGCTATCTGAGCTCCTTGCCTTGGAATGCAGTGCTAACCTCCCCGATACCCACATTAGGACTTCTGCGCTATCGTGAGTATCAGCACTTGGAGTCCATAGGACTCCATGGAGGCTTGTGCTTCCGGGCCACGGGATCTGCACGACTTCACTCTTGCGAAATCTCGCAGTGCCGCGGAATGATCGAGGAGGGAGACTAGGAACTATTTGTTACCAGTCTCACTCTCCTGCCAGCAAGAAGAATCGGCAGAAGTGGCCACCCTTTTAGCCGTGGAATGATAGGTGAGTATAGGATTTAATAGGGGGGGGGAGTTAGAGCGTGTTAAATGATTTTGCATTTGCAGAGTCATTTAGCATCAGCTTTTAGGAGTTGTTAAAGTTTCCTGATAGTAAATTGCATCTGCACATTGCACATTGTACATTGCACCTGCACCTAACTTGTTGAGATGCTAAAAAATTGATTGTGCTCCCAATGTTAAGGATAGAAGACGCTTAAGTACAGTAAGCTCATTCAAGCTGCGAGGCACAAAACCGTTTTCACCTGCATGTAGTGTCTAGATTCAATGACAGACATTAAAACTCCCTTCTCCTAGCTCTAATGATTTCGTATTGAGACACAACATTATCACCAACTATTGAACAGAGCCCTATATTTTTTGGATGTTCATTATCTGGTTCACGATAAAAAGGAGAAAATTACTGTGAAAAATTACAGCATGGAAGTAACAAATGTGCCTTTTATGCACACCTTTAACCCCTTCACTATCGATATCGAGATATCTCGGGCTTCAAAGGCAGCATCTGGTGCCCCGATATCGAGATATCTCGGTATGCTGATCTGTAGCCCAAAAGCAAATGAAATTTGTTTGCTGCAAATGAATTTCATTTACTTTGAGTTGTAGAAGGTGCCCCCAATGTTTTAACCCCGTGGACATAATGCCCAAAGAGCTAAAACTGTAAAATCAGCTGCTCAAAGCTTTGAAATATCGGGTTATCAGCAGCCGATGCAGGGAGAAATGGAAGAAAATAGACCAGCTGCTCAAACGTCTAACTCAATTTGGCAGTACATGGTGCCATCTACTGGCCATAATTAGGCTATTTACAGTAAGAAATACAATGGGTATAAACTCAAATATTTCATAATTCACAATTAATTAAAAATGATTTTACAAAAAAACACTGGTTTCTGGCAATGTTTTTTTTGGAAAATCACTTGGTAGTGAAGGGGTTAATACATGGCCTGCACATGCCTATTGACTCCAAGCACTCTTGCTTCTGGCTTCGAGCTGTGTCAGCAAAACAGATCTTTATAAACATCTTTTACACTAAAGTTCAATGGCTTTTACCATGATTCATGAACTCCAGGAGACAACCCTTTGCTATGCCAGCTGTGTTTGCAGGTTACTATAGGTTACTGAACCTTTGGCTATCTTTTCGTGACATATGTGATTTCAAGGAAGGATTTATTTACGAGAATTGGCAGAATTTCTTTGCAAACTCTGTAATCGTTTATGATAGATATAATGCAGTCATTTATACAATGCTTTATAGCGTGAGATACACCCAACTAATCATTTCTGGAGTTACATTCAATATAGAATTTACAATACTGGCTGATTTATGAAGCAGGGAATATCTGAATTAGGATGGAAAGAGGCTACAGAAAAGAAATTTGCTTTAGTTTTTAAGAATTCTCAAATAATGCCTTCAGTATTTTTTGGAAAAGGTATAACAGTGAGTTCTTTAACCACTTGAATGCTAAGGACGCGCTCAGCGCGTCCTCAGCATTCCCGCTGGTGTGCTGAGGACGCGCTGAGCGCGTCCTCACATTGGGGTCAGCGTTCGGCCGGTTCCGGCCGATCGCTGGCCCCTCCGGTGCGGGCCGTTCCAACGATACCAAACATGAAAGTGTAAAATTTTGTAAAAAAAAAATGAAAAATAAAAATTAAAAAAAATTTAAAAAATAAAAATAAAAAAAACTTTTTTTTTTTTTTTGGGTTTGTTAATGCAGCAATATTGTTCCCATTTCAATTATAATGTGAACAATGATGCTGCACTAACGATTTTTGTATGCGGTGCGTTTGTTAAAAATAGTGTCATTTTCCCCAAAAAAAAATGTAACGAGACCCCATCTCTAATTTTTTTAACAAGCGCACCCCATACAAAATATAACCGCAATTGCTCGCATGTTAAAATGTGAAAAAAACACTTTACACGTTGTAAATTATTGAAAATACATATTTTATTGCATTTTTTGTTATAATATACAGACATGACATAACGTATACATATAATAATGACATATTATGAATCTACTGAGTCTGACGGAAAGAACGATATATAATATGTCTGGTCATATACTAAAATAAGCCTTCAAAACACGTTTAAACATGATGCGCAAAACAGGTAAAAATGACCTCAGCACAGGGGCGGGAAAAGCCTCAGCAGCGAAAGGGTTAAATAAACCTCAATATTTTCCATGTTTTCAGAGTTCATACATTTTTTATTTTTGCTCTAACAAAGCAAAAAATATTTTTTTTCTTTAAAAATAATAATTATTGTATATTAAATATAATAACTAATAACATAAAATGAAAATATGTATACGTTCTTGCCTAACTTGCGTCTGTTTGCCACGTGCATTGTGTGTGCACAGTTCGGTGCGCACGAACTTCGGGTGTGGGTCTCTATTGCTCATGATTCTTTACTACGATGGACGATAAACTGTGCGGCAACACGGACGTGATCACTGCGTTCGTCTGACGCCAGCCTAATAGGTGTGCATATATGACAGAGGGTAATGGGTGTGGGTGGCTTGCAGGGTTAATAGGTGTGCATATATGACAGAGGTTAATGGGTGTGGAGGACTGCCAGGGTTAAAAGTGGTGGATGGATGGGATACTGGATGTTGAAAGTTGCCTGCGTTTCATGGATGTACATGTATGGCAGATGCTAATAGGTGTGGGTAGCTGGTTGGGGGTAATGAGTGTTGAAGGTTGTCTCAAGAATAATGTGGTGCATTTATGGCAGTAGTTAATGGGTGTGGATGGCTGACAGTGGTTAATGGGTATTGAAGGTTGCCTGGAATTTATGGGTGTGCGTGTATGGCAGGGCTTAACCTCCCTGGCGGTCCGATTCTGACATATTTTATATGTCAGAATCGGTACAATTAATCTGGCCCCCTAGCGGTATAAGTGTGGCTCGGGGGTTAACTTTCAATACCGAAAGCGGTATCCCCGAGCCACACTCGGGCCGATACTTACATGTCCCCGCGCTCCCTCGCTGTCCCCGCAGTCACACTGCAGCCGATTACGATGTCACACTTCCTGGTTCATTCCTCGCGAGAAGAGAACCAGGCAGTGTGACGTTGTGAGCGGCTGGAGGAGACTGCAGGGATCAGCAAGGGAGCACAGAACATGTAAGTATCCAGCCCGAGTGTGGCTCGGGGATACTGCTTTCAGTACAAAAAGTTAACCCAGAGCCACACTCGGGAAAACCGTTAGGGAGGTTAATGTAGGGTTTCCACCTTCTCTGCATAGTTGGAAAAGTGATGTACTGTCTTATTTGTTTGAGAATGGCACACATTACTTGCTCCAGGTATGGCAGAAGGAGGGCTGTGCCCACAGTGCTCTGAAATGATCCAGAGCCAAAAAAAATGAAGTACGCAGAGTAGTTTCACAATACCCAGAATAGCTGTGTGTTTTTGTCTGTGTGATGCCTGATTCAATCTCCCCTATAAAGGTCCCTTTATAGCTTCACCATCAAGACGGTACATCTTCAAGATAAACGTGGGAGTCATATTGAGGAACTGGATCCTACTCATGTTTATCCGATCTCTCCTTCTCCTTTTTTGAAAATGTTGCTGGATAATAGCACCAGTGATCGCATCAGTGGTATACATGTGTGCTAGTGCTGACATATTTTAATTTTGAGGTCTCTACTAAGCTTCTGTCCTCTCTGCTCAGGGTTTACTGCAGCTCTGATCTGTAGGAGATTGTGAAAGGTATGTACTCACATTTTGCTCACGTTATTTTTTACGCAGTATCACGTTATGAAATATGTCTGTTAATTTTTGTCTTTGAGGACTTACGAGAAGTATGTCAATACAAAGTCTGAAAAGAACCTGTAGAATTTGTAAACATACTTATGTTTACACGCTCTATCTGAGGTGGTGAGCGATCGATCGCTGTCCTATTTTTTTTATACCTTTTTTCCTCTATAAGTCTGTGACTAACAGGGTTATTCAAAGAGATCCGAATTGCTTGAGAAAGGTAACCGAACGCTGAAAATCAGTGTTCGGTTACCTTTCTTGGCCATTTGGCTCTCCAGAGAGCAGGCAATTCACCAAATCCTCGCGAATTGCCTGAACATACGCAGGGTTATCCAAAGAGATCCGAATTGCTTGAGAAAGGTAACCGAACGCTGAAAATCAGTGTTCGGTTACCTTTCTTGGCCATTCGGCCATTCGGTGCCTGTTCGAGGGCAGTGAAATTCCCATGAAAAAGCACTGCTTCGGCTATTCAGAGCAGTGAAAGGTTCCCGAAATGTCCTGCCATTCGGTGGTTTAACCCTTTCGCAGCTGAGGCTTTTCACACCTCTGTGCTGAGCTCATTTTTACCGGTTTTGCTCATCATGTTTAAACGTGTTTTGAAGGCTTATTTTAGTATATGACCCAGATATATTATATATCGTTCTTTCCGTCAGACTCGGCAGATTCATAATATGTCATTATTATATGTATACGTCATGTCCTGTCTGTATATTATAACAAAAAATGCAATAAAATATGAATTTTCAATAATTTACAACGTGTAAAGTGTTTTTTTTTCACATTTTAACATGCGAGCAATTGCGGTTATATTTTGTATGGGGTGCGCTTGTTAAAAAAATTAGAGATGGGGTCTCGTTACATTTTTTTTGGGGAAAATTATGCGATTTTTAACGCACCGCATACAAAAATCGTTAGTGCAGCATCATTGTTCACATTATAATTGAAATGGGAACAATATTGCTGCATTAACGAACCAATCGTGTTTGGTATCGTTGGAACGGCCATGCTAACCCCTAACTGCCACGGATCAGGAGATAGGGGGTTCATTGGAACCCCCTATCTCCACCATTGGTGGCAGTTAGGGGTTAACTCCAGGACTGGCGTCATCATGCTACGCATGATGATGCCAGTCCTCAGGGGACATTCCCGGAAGCTTGGCCGACATCCAAGATGTCAGCCAGCTCCGGGAAAGGATCATGAACCGGCGCTTTTCCGCGCCGATTCGTGATCCAGCCCCCATGGGGTTAATTCCAGGTACCGTTAGGAAGGGCAGGCAGGCTGACGCTGAGCGCGTCCTCCGCAGCAAAGGGGTTAATTCGGCAAATTTATTCAGGAGAATCCCATAGGCTTCAATGTTAAAAATATTCCCGTTTTAATTCAATATCTAATAAACCGTTCATTATAAAATTCTGCAGTAAAGAGTCTCTTTATTTATAGATTATTTAGGATATTTTAAGCATTTTTCTTAATTTTTTTTTCCCTGGACCTCATATGTAAATTTCAGACATTTTCGCTCAGCAGTTTCTTTGCAAACAGCGTTTCACTTTTCAAACATTCATGCAAACTGTTTTCCTAATTTATTCACTTCACTCTGTCTGCAGTCTCGGCTTTCTCGACTTTTTCCGGCGGCTTCGCTGGGGTGATCGGCTCCTGCTCGGGTTTTTCCGTGGTTTTCGGCAGGTTAAACCAGATGTGTTTGAGGGTTTTCGGCATACATTCACAGGGTTTTGCGGTTCATTTTCGTGGGGTTTGCAGTAGCTTTTCCCTGCAATTCGGGGACCCTGTGGTGCTTGCTGAATATACCGCAGGGTCACCGAAATGGGATCGGCAAAAGGAACCGAAATTGAAGAGAACGAAAAGTCTTCGAACGTGCGGTGACTTTTCGAATCTCTTTGAATAACCCTGACGGTGCCTGTTCGGTGCCTGTTCGAGGGCAGTGAAAACCCCATGAAAAAGCACTGCTTCGGCTATTCAGAGAACACAAACCAGCAGTGAAAGGTTCCCCTAATGCCCTGCCATTCGCTGGTTTAATTCGGCAAATTTATTCAGGAGAATCCCATAGACTTCAATGTTAAAAATATTCCCGTTTTAATTCAATATCTAATAAACCATTCATTATAAAATTATGCAGTAAAAAGTCTCTTTATTTATAGATTTTTTTAGGATATTTTAAGCATTTTTCTGAATAATTTTTTTTTAAAAGTCCGATTTTTTTTTATTTATTTTTTCTGTAATAGCCCTCTTTATTATCATTCCCTGGACCTCATATGTAAATTTCAGACATTTTCGCTTAGTAGTTTCTTTGCAAACAGTGTTTCACTTTTCAAACATTCATATAAACTGTTTTTCTAATTTATTCACTTCACTCTGCGGTCTCGGCTTTTTCCAGCGGCTTCGCTGCGGGTGATCGGCTCCTTCTCGGCTTTTTCCGTGGTTTTCGGCAGGTTAATCCAGATGTTTTTGAAGGTTTTCAGCGTGCATTCGCTGGTTTTTGAGGTTCGTTTGCGGCAGCTTTTCCCTGCAATTCGGGGACCCTGTGGTACTTGGGATCGGCAAAAGGAACCGAATTGAAGAGAACGAAAAGTCACCGAACGTGCGGTGACTTTTCGAATCTCTTTGAATAACCCTGTATGTATTTGAATTTTGTGAGCAAAACTCGAGTTATTCACACCATGTACTCCAAAAACTGAAGCAAAAATCATGGTAAATTTTTCTAGTAAAAACGTGGGCATGGAAATAAACTACAAGATGTAAATACAAATTTTTTAGCAAAAATCACTTGCATAAATTTTGCTCAAATCTTGACTTTTGCTACAAGATGTAAACTGAGCCGAAAGTGTTAATAGTTATTTAGCAATTTTGATAACTCCTTACTCACATGCGTCATGACCTGACCTGCACTCCCCGCTAGCCTGGTTGGAAAATCTGCTGACTGCATTCTGTTTAGTATGAACACACTATTTGCACAATAAACCTTTGACATTGGCAGTTAGTTACTGTTTCTACATGGCAGCTTATTATGTGCTGTTAGTTAAAGCCAAGCTGAATTATTGGTACTTTAATTTCAGTTAGAAGGGCAAAGAGCTATATAGCATTCACTCTAATGACATTCTTTGGGAAAGGCCGGGGTAATAGATTCTAAATCACTTTGTTTTCCTTCAGATAGTGAAAAATAGAAACTTATTAATCACTGACAACATTAATCTGTCAAATGTATTATCCTGTAATTGCAGGAAAAAATACTAGTTTCATTATTTTTATTCCTAAACCTGGTGGTGAATGGTCAGTGGCGTAGCGTGGGTTGCCAGCGTCCGGGGCCAGCCAAGAATTGTGCGCCCCCCCCAACCTGTGGACACGTTATCGATATTGCCCCAGGTCTCACATGAATATTGCCCCAGCTCACACATGGATTTGCCCCAGCCAGCTCACACATGAATATTGCCCCAGCTCACACATGGATTTGCCCCAGCTCACACATGGATTTGCCCCAGCTCACTCATGGATATTGCCCCAGCTCACACATGGATAATGCCCCAGCTCACACATGGATTTGCCCCAGCTCATGGATATGCCCCAGCTCATGGATTTGCCCCAGCTCATGGATTTGCCCCAGCTCATGGATTTGCCCCAGCACATGGATTTGCCCCAGCACATGATTTGCCCCAGCACATGGATTTGCCCCAGCACATGGATTTGCCCCAGCTCATGGATTTGCCCCAGCTCATGGATTTGCCCCAGCTCATGGATTTGCCCCAGCACATGGATTTGCCCCAGCTCATGGATTTGCCCCAGCACATGGATTTGCCCCAGCTCATGGATTTGCCCCAGCACATGGATTTGCCCCAGCTCATGGATTTGCCCCAGCACATGGATTTGCCCCAGCACATGGATTTTCCCCAGCTCATGGATTTGCCCCAGCACATGGGTTTGCCCCCCAGCACATGGATTTGCCCCCCAGCACATGGATTTGCCCCCCAGCACATGGATTTGCCCCAGCTCATGGATATGCCCCAGCTCTCACCTGGATATTGCCCCAGCTCCGGATCCAGCAGGAGTTGAGGGGACCCAGATGCCGGGCAGCGGGAGTGCCAGCCCGGTCCTGAACAGCGTGCGAGTCCGTCCTGTTGAAGGGGAGGCGGCTGCGTGCCCAGGTCACGCGGTCCGGCCAGTCAGGTGGTACAGAGACTCAGTACCACCTAATTAGATGGACCACGTGACCTGCGCCTGCACGCAGCCGCCTCCCCTTCAACAGGACGGACTCACTGTTTAGGACCGGGCAGGCACTCCTGCTGCCCGGCATCTGGGTCCCCTCAACCCGCGGGCCCTTGGGCGGCGCCCGAGGGCCCGGCGGGTTAGCCGGGCCACAAATTTTAGAGGCGCATAATTTCAAAAGATTTTAGCTTATTAAAGTGCTCAGTTTGCGTGGAGTGTCCCCCCCCCTCGATAAAGCCCCATTCAGCCGATATCGCTATGTGATGCAAAGGAGTTTCCTCCACCTACATAGTTGTCACTTGGCAGATGGGATTTAGAATATGTCACCTGCAGAGTACCAACTTGGGGACCAATGATGTCAGCACGCTGGGCATAATGAGATCATTCTCTCTCTGAACACTCAAAGCAGTGAGCATTCTTGTACACAGTAGCTGAGGATACTGTATGTACAGAATGATCCATCGTTCTGCGCTGGTGCTATGTAACGTGCATAGTCTATACAAATTGCATAAGAAGCTACAAGAATTTCCGCATTTTTGAACCCCTGAGCCAAAGAAGAGGCTGTTTCTTATTCCATTCTTGATAAAAACCATCAAAGTGAACAGTTTGTGATTATTTGCAGTTTATAAGTAATAAATGTATTGCTTGTACACCCTACAATGAAGCTGAAATAAGCTAGCTTCTGGAGAGTTAAGGAAATAGGAACCCACTTCAGGAACCAGCTCCTGCCAATGGCCATTGGATTGTCTGGATGAACACTCAAGCACCCCCCCCCCCTTCGATGCGGTCATGTGACATACTGCAGCTTGCAGAGAAGCTCAGACGCAAAATCTGCCTGGCCAATGACTAATTCTGGATTGCTTAAACCTTTGCATAACACCCTCTGAGACTGATATTGCAGAATAACTGTTATGCAATAAAGTGTAAACAATTTACTTCATGAAATACATATTTTTTTAAAAATAAATTCAGAAAAATGTACAGTTCATGTGTGACTGTTTTAGACAAAACAGGTGCTATATTAGCTGAAAATGGACATTATGAGATCTTTTCCTTAAGCAGTGACTGATATTGCATTAATAATTTATCTGCACTTTACGTTCACCCACACATGTAATAAAAAAGGGAAAGTTAAACAATGTTAGTCTATAGGTTGTAGTCACAAAGCATCAAAATCGTTAGCAATTTCAGTTCTTTGCGTTTAGACCCAGTTTGCCACATTTCGGTGATTCCATTTCGCTGAAAATACTCTGAATTGACTAATAAGCAAATGGTCACCTTATTTTACTGAAAGTGGAGTTGCCGAAGCAGTAATTGGACATTGGCGAAAACCACCAAAATAAACAAAAAAAACAAAACAGAACTCTATTTTCCTAAATGGTGTTTAAACTAATAAGAATGTATTAAAATGTGCCTAAATAATAAAAAAGGTAGTTTAAAAAATAAGAAAAAAAAGTCTGTTACAGAATAAAGAACAAACCTTTATTAATTGACAAACCAAAATTTTGTCAATACTATAAGGTGGTCTAAAAAATATAAAAATAAAAAAGTATTTTTGCTGAACATGAAAAGAATAAACACCTTTTAAAGCTGTTGAACTGAATCCCCAAAAACCAGGCCATTTTGCAGGAATTTCAGTGCAAGTCAGCATTCTGGGAGTAGAAGACACAATAGTATTCTATAGGGGCAATTTCTGTGCCGGCGAACTGCATCATATTTTTCTGTCAATTAGCCAGTATTTGGCAAATTGACAGCTTAGTGAATAGGTGAATTTTCCCAAAATTGCACCAAATGTAGAAATTTACTGTTCGGTGTTCACTGTTCAGTGCAATTCCGTGGCAGGTTCGGAAGTTAGTGAATAATCCCTTATCTGTACCAGTTTAATAGGATACCATGCAATGCATAGTTGACTTGTAATGCTGAAATGTTAATAGAAAAATTCTATCATGATTCTATCATTTTAAAACAATAAATTAATTTCAGTCTGTGATGGATGGCGACACCCATAAACATGTCCTTATTAATATATTTCGGGTTTTTAGTCTAGTTTTTACAGATCAGTCCAGTCTTAACCAGGCAGCAGAATAATTTTTTGAATTTGCCTCAAGCATGAAGGCAGGTATCAATAGAAACACACCTATTCAGCTAAAGATAATCCTGTGCATTATGGGCAGTTCCTAGCCTGTGGACAAAGCAGATGAAAAAAATTCTACCATTGGAGAGGGTGCAGGCGGAGAGCTGCCTTTGAGTTAGGTGTATGAAGCTCATAATGTTTCAGTCTTTGTGTAAAATGTACTCAACATACAAGGACAGGATTACCAAGGTAAAAATGTGATATTGATGATGCAGGTTTATGCTTCCAATCCTCTTGTATTACTTACAGGGTTATCCAAAGAGATCCGAATTGCTTGAGAAAGGTAACCGAACGCTGAAAATCATCGTTCGGTTGCCTTTCCTGGTCATTTGGCTATCCAGAGAGCAGGCAATTCGCCAAATCCTGGCGAATTGCCTGCACATACGGTGCCTGTTCGGTGCCTGTTCGAGGGCAGTGAAATCCCCATGAAAAAGCATTGCTTCGGTTATTCAGAGAACACAAACCAGCAGTGAAAGGTTCCCCTAATGCCCTGCCATTCGGTGGTTTAATTCGGCAAGTTTATTCAGGCGAATCCCATAGACTTCAATGTTAAAAATATTCCCGTTTTAATTCAATATCTAATAAACCGTTCATTATAAAATTCTGCAGCAAAAAGTCTCTTTATTTATAGATTTTTTAGGATACTTCAAGCATTTTTCAGAATTGTTTTTTTTTTTTGAAAGTCCGATTTTTAAAAAAAATAATTTAAGTTTACTTATTTTTTCTGTAACAGCCCTCTTTATTATCATTCCCTGGACCTCCTGTGTAAATTTCAGACATTTTCGCTCAGTAGTTTCTTTGCAAACAGCGTTTCATTTTCACAGATTCATACAAATGGTTTTGCTAATTTATTCACTGCCTCCTCTGCGTCTCAGCTGCTTCGGCTCTGTGTGATTCGGCTGCTTCGCTGCGTGTGATCGGCTCCTGCTCGGGTTTTTCGAAGGTTAATCCAGATATTTTTGGGGGGTTTTCGGCGTGCATTCGGTGGGTTTTGCGGTTAGTTTTCGTCAGGTTTGCGGTGACTTTTCCCTGCAATTCGGGGACCCTGTGGTGCTTGCTGAATACACCGCAGGGTTACCGAAATGGGATCGGCAAAAGGAACCGAATTGAAGAGAACGAAAAGTCACCGAACGTGCGGTGACTTTTCGAATCTCTTTGAATAACCCTGTTAGACTCTTACTTCCTCGTCATGTATAGAGTCCTTTCTCATAGGTAATGAGTGTCACTTCTTTCCATCGTGTTGGGCCTTCTTCATGTGCCTCACTTCTTTACTTGTGTGTACAGGGCCTTTCAACATTGGTGTTACTCCCTTCCCTGTGAGTGAAGGCTCATTTTTTTTTGTGTGTCACTTCCTTATTGTGTTCCTCATTGGTGTCTCATCCTTCCTTGCGGGTGTAGACGCCTCTTCAAACTTTATTCAAACTGCCATAATTTGCACAAAACCTTTCTGTCACGGATCCCTCTGATTACCAAAAGTGTGGTCCCTTTACGCAGACCGCTCTCTACCCTTCCGATCCTTGAATGGTCGGCAAAACTAGGAAGACAATTAACCAGACAATAGATAAACAAGGGGTAACACCAGACAGAGGTATGGAATAGAGTATTGTCACGAATCCTTCTGACTACCAAGATATATATCTCTTTCTGTAGCTCCCTTTCTACTCTTCCGATCCTTGAATGGTCGGCAAAGCTATGTAGACAATGAAGCAGGTAACAGATAAAGAAAGGGAAACACCAGACAGGGGTACAGAACAGATCACAAGTCCTCCCTAGGACTTTAGTAATAGCAGAGGTAATCTGATGCGTGCTTAGGGTGCCACATAGACTGACCTCGGTACCAACGTTAAGGGCAGAACCTAGAGCAGAGTAAATGCCAATACCAGGGGTTATACACAGGAGGGTTCGTTTGCCAATGCCAAGAGTCATACACAGGAGGGTTCGTTTGCCAATGCCAAGGGTCATACACAGGAGGGTTCGTTTGCCAATGCCAAGGGTCATACACAGGAGGATTCGTTTGCCAATGCCAAGGGTTATACACAGGAGGATTCGTTTGCCAATGCCAAGGGTCATACACAGGAGATAGCCAAATACACAAGAGCTCTGCGGGAGGTGAATACCACGTCAGGGCACCGGTGTAATGGTGATACTGGGTTTTAAACCCGGCGGGTCCGCGTCATAACGCCAGGCCCCGCCCCTCGGCGTCCCACGTGAGCGCACCCGGAAGCGTTTACATTCGGCGCCTGGCCAGCGAGCAGCGAGGAAGCTGCTGCCAGGCGCCCCATCCCCTGACCCACCGTGACACTTTCTGCAGAATGCATCCTTTTTTCAATTTTCTGTATGATGTGTAGTGTACCTATTTGTTACTCCATAAAGTGTACTTGTAGCTGTGCAGATATTTATAAAACAAAGTAAGATGCACAAAAACTATAGCATGCCTTTATTGGCATTGTTGTGGTTATTCAAACAATTGTAGCACAAAATACAATATCTACTGTAAATTGAATAATATTATTAGACCTAATATATTAAGTATTTGTCAACCATTGAGAATTTTGTGGGATGTTACTACTTGTAAAACCTGCTTAAAAAAAAGGAAAATCTCCAAAATACAGTACAATTTCCTGCAGAAGTGTTATTGTGCAAACATCCCACAACTTAATTCGATGGTTTATTTTGTGTAGGGTTGCAAGAAGAATTTAAAACTTCATTAAACATTTTAACTATATATACATAGTGTTAATATGGTGCCTGATACATTTATATAAGCACAGATTCTGGTCAGTTAAATGGATGTTTGATGTAAAGTTAGTTTCTTGGGTTGGCTGGTGGTAGGCATACACTGCCTTGGCAACTGCTTTTAGAAACACTGATCTAACTAAGCCATTAAAACATGGATATAACTAATACTCCAATATGTTATATTGAAATCACAACAAAATCCAAAAGTAAAGGTTTTAGCTAAAATTCAAAACATGCACAACCAACACATTTCTATGCACTTTGCAAAAACAATTCTTTATGTTCTGATTCTTTTGGCCTCATGTTTCTTGGAGGAGAACCTGCTTCCATTTCTGCAGACATTTTCTTGAACATTATCTTGTGTGTTGTCAGACAGAGACTTCTCTTCCTTCACAGACACAACATTGCAAGTCTCAGTGTTCTCCTGCCATACACAAAATATTGAATTTAAGAGCAGAATAAACATGTTGTTACTCCAGAGAAACATTACTGCGTGTAGATTGTTACTGGATTTTAAATGTTGGAGTTAGGGAAAAAATCATTCATATAAAATATTAATATAGGCTGTGATAGAGCTACTACAGAATGATATTTGACATAGAAGTGGAAGCAGCTACATTTTTGTATCTACTTTTCTCATAGCACTTTATGTTTGTATCCTGGATAAGGCTTATGAGTGTGTGGCAATGACAGAAAAGGCCCGGGTGTTTAAAAGTAGAGCAGCCCATTTTATTTTTTATTTTAAAAAAAGACAAATTCAAATAAAATGTAAAGTATAATGAGCCAAATGATCATTGTGTGATATGTGAGTAAAGGATGTCTTACATTTATTTAAGGATCATTGATATAAATGAAATGAACTATAATAATACAGCAACATGCAAGTGCTAATTTTTGCAATGAAAACTTTAGAACACATTAGTTGGGTTCTATAGAGGTAGCTATAACTGCTCTAACATACCACAATCTGGGCCCTATTACATTCTTCGCGCACAATTGTGCGCGCGCTCAAAAACGCATTAACGCGAGGGGCAAAACCCTTTGCGCTGATTGTCGTATTACAACGTTCACGCACAAAATGCGCATTAACGTCTAACACGAGTGACCCTGCGCGAACCCTTTGCGAGCGCAATTTAGTGCGCGCATCCTATACTTAACATTGTGAGCGCAAATGTGTCTGTGCGCTGGTGTGCGCATGGTATTACAATCTTCGCGCAAAATTTAACGGACAAGGTTTGCGTGCATAATTTTAACGTCATTGAAAAGCTGGTGGTAACGGCATATTGTAACAACCTGACCGTACCAAATTCACAACGGAGAACGTCGATGCGCACGTTTTTTTTACTAGCTCCGTCAAAAATGATGGCCACTACCTTGTCTTCCGTCAGAACGTACGTCTGTTGTGCGCAGTCCACACAAAATGCGTTTGTCTAACGGACTCTCGTTAAAAATTACATTGCGCTCACTGATTTCTGGCCCCCACCACTACTTTGCTCGCATTTTTGTGCGTCGGTTTTACGAGTGCAATTTCCCGACGGATGAAAAAATGCACGAGGAATGTAATTCCAGCGGTGATTTTCGTGCGTTAACGTTTAACGGTTCGCGCAAAAAACACTCGTTTAGCGTGCGATTTTGCATTAAGAATGTAATAGGGCCCTTTGTGTCTAATGTGTGTGAGATTTCTGTGAATGTGTGAGACAGATAGATATCTAAGAACCACGATCTCCACACTCCTTTACTGCTCTGAGAGTTCCACGCTCCGGTGGAAGTTCTCAGAGTTTTGGGAGAAAACCAAATCACACTTCCACCTACTTTTTGTCAACCATTCTGACTCTTAAAATGACTGTTTAAAATACACACATCTTTTGTTATACTTATCTGTGCCCATCTGAGTCTGCATTTGTGTCTGTCTATGTATGCGCCTAGGTCACTGTCTATATATGTGTTGCTATGTCTATATCAATGTATACACATATCTTTTTGACACATTGTTCTCCAGCCCCCGGCCCAGTGTCCTCCAGTCCCCATGCTGCCCACACCAGTTTCTAATCACTATTCCTACATCATTCTGTTATAATCTCCCAATCCCAGCCCATTTGAAAACTTCATAGGCACCAAATGAGTTTCCTTTTATTGTTCACCTAAGATTAGTTGGCTTGCAAACCCTTTTAGACACCAAATCAGTTCTCCATGTAAACCCCCCCAGGCCCCAAATCAATCCAGTTCTACACCAAATAAGTCCCCTTACAAAGCTTCCCAGTACCAAACACCAAATCAGTCACTCCCACTTCAGACTCCAAATGCCTGTCCACTCTCATGTTTTATGTTACTGGCCTGCCCTCTGTCCAACATATTTTTCCCAACCTTCTCGTTGGTAGCACGGTTGACACCATCTGGGAAGTGCAGTGAGCAAGCTTTGCAGTGACTATTTCTCAGTGGGAGATGCACCTGTTCCTACGAGGGCCCCCGTCAGGCAAGTGGTTTACTTTGTTGTTAAACATTCAACACAAGATGTCTGGAGTATGTTGAGTGTGGTCTCTGTGGTGTCATTGGTGGTAAGGAACAATTCACAATGGCTAGCAGTTTACGTTATAAAATGTTGAGATTGAAGGTATTTGGTGGCACAAGAAAATTAGCAACTAGGTGTTCACACAGCGGATTAAGGGATTAAGATCTGATAATGGCAAAATTTGGCACAAGCCATTAGCCTTTATAGGCTCCCAATTACTGCCTTCTGAGGAAGCTGCTATGTTAGAGTGCACTGCTGCTGATATCTTCTCATCGAGGACTACATGGAAACTTGTATGAACCCTGTGCATGGGGGAGTGGCCGAAAGGACACTTGAGAACTATTTGTTCTCAGTATTTTTTAGAGGGGATCTGACTCGTGTAATTTTCTGCTCTGTAAGACCAGAGGAGAGTAGGGAATTTTTTAATGTGTTTATTTTTATGTTTAAACGAAATTAACAAGCAACTTCTTTTCTGCCTGTCTGAACATCGTCAGCATCCGTGCCTGCTCCAGAAACAGCGATGTGAAAAGCTCTGCCCTCATGGTCAGCACCTGTACACAATCACTTAAAACACCCACCACACCGCTACCTGTCTGAAATAAAGGACCACACCCCCATGTATACCTCACCTCAATATTGAGTCTATACCCCTCAACCAGTTTAGACCTATTCCTGCTTACTTTTGATTCTACTATGTACCAAACCCTACTTTCCTACTGCCTACCACCCTGTACCAGTCCCTTAACCACGGATCGCCTACTGACCATTCTCTGGATTACCCTCTTGTATTGCACCTTGGAACACCCCTGTGTCTGTTTACACAAATGTACCATCTGTGTGTGCCCCTGCATATTGGATTCAGACCGCTTAATCCCTTGAACCGGGTATCACCATAGCACACGCCAGGTGCCACCCTGACAATTATATACAAAGTGTAGGAAGTGTAAATGTACAGTAACATGCCATAGCCACTCAGGTGGAACACCAGGGGCATTAGTATTAATGATCAGGGCATGTATATTTAACAGCTCACTCGTGGAATAGTCACTGAAGTGGAATAAAGAACATTTTGCAAATGTTAAAAAGGCAAAAACTACCTTGTATTCTGCACAGCAAAAATTGTGTTCAAATTTAAGAGAAATATTGAAACTTACTTTTCTTTTGTTTCCATTAGTGATAATTTTTGTTTTGTTCCCAGCAACTTCCTCCATAACTGGAAAACACGAGTAAGTAAAGATCATGTTATGTCATACTTTAATGTAGTGGCATACATTTTGCTATCTCCTTAACAGACACGGAATGAATGTCCAATTTCTAACACGGGAGAATGACCCAGGAGATAATCTCCTAATATTGATACTCTGCCCTGTTATGAGTGCAGAGATACATGTTTATTCTATAATAAACCAAGAGTAAGGAAGTAACTATGGGAAAACATACTGTTTTTTCCACCTAGATGCAACTTGCTGTACAACTGGTTAAGGTTTGCTTACATGTCATGGTATATAGTAGTCAGAGATATATGGTGATATATTATATCAGGGCCATATGGGTATATGAATAGAATTAGGTATGAAGTTCTTACAAATCATAAACTAATGGAAACCTTGTAAGATATTCATAAACGTATAATTATACCTGTAAGATATTCATCAATCTCATCCACTACAGTTTTAACATCTTCTTTTGTAAAGCACATAGGAGGCTTGAATTTGAGCACATTTCTGTGTGGACCGTCTGCACTGAGAAGGATCCGTTTTTGTTTTAACCTTTGTTAGAAATGAGACAAAGAAAAAAAATTGCCACCGAATCAAGACTTCCATGTTGATTTATGGTCACATTCTGTCATAGCTTGTGTGCGTGAGTATGTAATATACAACAATGTGTCACATGCCTGCTGGAGCATTTAACAATGCAGTGAATACTTTATATAAACAGAACTAGCAGAGCAGTCATATAAAGAGCAGAGAAGAGCACATGAAGAATGCAATGCTAAACGCAAAGTTCTATCTGTGTGCGCTCTTGTTGTATGTGTCTGGGGGTTGTATTCATAAGGAGCTTGAAGGACAGAGAGCAAACTACATTTGAGAATCCTACTAATCTGGAATAAGTGTTTGAATGTGACTATATATATATATATATATAGTATATATATATATAGTGTATATAAAACACAATTAAAAAAAATAATTAAATAGGGTGCTAAATGGGTTAATATATAATACCATCTTGGGGCTCATCAGAAATCCATAAATTACTCTGCACATTCTATGAATACATTTATGACATTTACTTATATATAATGTGCTGGGCTTCCGCTGTTGCTGGAGTTCTCAGTTGCCTGTCCTTCACTAGATCCACACCAACAAACAGACCAGCTCCCCTGCAGAAAACAGGAAAATGTTCATTTGGCAGCTATTTTACCTCAGCTAAACACCACATGCTATTTCAGAGGTGATTTTATACAGGGATCGAGCAGGAATGCTTGGGACCGCAGTTCCTCCGGTAGTTTTCAGAAGGAAAGGAGTTCCCTGTTAGGCTAGGGTCAGACAAACGCATTCTGTGCGGACTGTGCGTCTGTGCACAACAGACGTACTTTCTGACTGATGACAAGGTTGTGTCCACACGGACGGTTTTTGTGACTGAGGTTTTTTTTGGACTGATGTAGATGGGAAATAAAATATGAAAAAACATTTTGTCCGTCAAAAATGCTGGACATCAAAAATGCAGCCCGTCTGACTACATTCTATCACTCACACACAAAGCTATGCGGCGTGGCGCACTCTGTGCGTCCGTCCTAGCGGTTTGATGTTTTTGCCTAACTTGCGTCCGTTTGCCGTGTCCATTGTGCTTCCACACTTCTGTGCGGCGTACTTCGCGCGCGGGTCTCTATTGATCATAATTGTATGCGATCATGGACGTTAAAAAGTGCGGCAACACGGACGTGAACAGTGCGCTCGTCTGACCCGAGCCTTATCCCACACACTGAAAAACTTTTATGCATTTTCAATAACATGTTTCCTTAATAAGTCATCAGAAATATAATATAATTACAATTATCATAATGATTCTCTAGCCCCCAGCTTATTGTATTTAAACATTAATATAAAATTTGAGTGCGTGGTGGGTGAAGGGTTATGTGCGATATGTCACTGGTTAATTGGGAGCAGTAATCTTGGAGCGTTACACACTTATTTTTTTTTATATTTCTAGGACTAGACCCCTAATTTTCTAGCTCAATATTGGTATGCAATGGCAAGTCACTCATTTGTCTAAAACTTGGCACCACTCCTTTCACTCTGAAACAAGAACCATCTTGAAAATTGAAGTGTCAGTATTGTTGTTGCCAAAACCTCATAATTATATCATTTGATTAGTTTATGGGGCACCTGTAAAGGCATGTTAGCTTGCACATAGATGACTAAGCTGGCATAAGCGATTCTTGTTTCAAAGTGTTCTCTTTTTTGCAATTGAATACAATTATTCCATTGAGCGCTAGCTGAAATGTCAGAATATACTATATGACCTTTTTTTGATGTTTAAAGCTAATACAACTCGGTATTTACTGGAGGTCACATTGAGGTGAAATACTAAATTATTGCACTACACTTGGTGGATAGTGTCCCATTAGCGCATGTAGAAATATGTTTAAAAACTGCGCAAACCTTCAAGCATTATAACCTAATTTTACAGGTTCGGCACCACTTATCTAGAATCCCAATATCTGAAAACCCGGAATTTTCGGAGTCTCCAGGACTTGTTTTGTACTTACCTCCCTGATTCTCCAGAGGGATCTTCCTGCAGTCCGATGCTCCTCAGTGAGCTGCAGAACATGCTGAGAGAACCTGTGCAGCTTGAATGGGTGACATACTGCACAGAGTCAGCAAGAGACATTCTGGCTCTGTAGAGCATGTCCAGAAGGGTCATCAGAAATCATGGGGCCCTCTTACTAAACCACTCCTTGGAGCCCCTTCTCTCTGCTGCCTATACCATTAAACTAATTAAAAGTAAAACTTTTTGCGCCCTATTCCATAGTTAACACTAAAAGGCAGATGCTACAGCCAAAAATTAGCGCAAAGTAATAAATATTAGCGCCTGCCGATTACCGAGCATATTATACAGATTGTGACAGGCAATTCGGATAAGGGGTGCTCAACCTGTGTATATAAAAGGTTTCAACAATACAAAATTATTTAATGATGAACATTTTATTTGAAGGCCATGTTATCATACAGAGAATGTTCACATGAATTCAAGATATGGCTATTTATGTAATCAGCTAGTCCAGAAAACAAGAAAACCCTGTCTACTGTAGTGTATTTTGTTGTCCTAGAGTTTTATGACACACTGATTCGCCGCAAGGTTCCTTTTCGATATCAGGAATAGACTGGGACAGCTTGTGTATTATCATTGACGTTTAAAAATACACTTATCATTCTTGATGCTGATATGGTGGACTAATTTCAATGTAATATTACAAGCAATATCTCAAATGACACACGTTGTTAAGGCGTTGTGACATGCACAGAGCAGGTCCATCAATGCCGTTTTGTTAACTCTTGAAAAACAGGGCATACACCTCCACCAATAGAATCTATGTACCAATCCATTTCATATCAGAAAACATTATTCAATAACTATAACACATCATATATCCATGTTTTACCTGATGTCTCCAATCATGGGGTGTCTCTCCTTCAATTCATTTAGAAGCTCAACTAGGTAGTTCCCCACACTTACAGCATTTCCTCTCAAGTCTTCCTTTTCAATAATATCCATCACCGCCATCCCAATAGCACAAGACACTGGGTTACCACCAAACTGCACAAGGAACATAAAATAACACTGGTTCATTATACAGACGTCCCACAGCTAGTCTTGAATAGGTGGTCTCTACACAAACACAAAAATTGGATATTAAATTTACAGCAAGAAAAAACAGTGAAGCGCTCTCAGGATAAGTGAATAATCGTACATGCTTCACCATGAATACGGAGGTTCCCCTGAAAACATGCAATTGGACAGTCAATGGACCGCCAGTACAAGACTGGAAATACGAAAAGTCACTTTACATGTCCTTCAACAAGTCTTCTTAATCTTCCCAAAATTCTTGGATAAGGCATCTCTACAAAAGAAAAAATAATCGCGCAATACGTTGATACACCATATGTAGAAGGTGAGGGGGTGATGGTCCTACTCACATATCAATGAGCCTAACCTATGCTCTAGGATGAACATCAATTTTGGGTCTTCAAAGGTATTTCAGGTGCCCATATACCCCCATTAGGATGGTAATCTTCAACGACTTTCCTCTGTATTAAATCACGGAAAGAAAAAACAATGCACTCCCCTAGTGCAATATCGTTAGGATATAATGCCAATGGGTCAATTTAAATATTGCACTCACATGTGGGTGAGCCGCATTGGCTCCAAGACCTCGCGTGGGAATTTATAAGGAAATTCCGAAAAAACTTCTTTTAAAATCACGTGTCAGGAAGCAGCAGTATTATATAAAATAAATTTATTAATACATAAAAATCAAAGTAGATATTACCAGAACGCGTTTCGCTCCTCAGAGCTTCTTCAGATGGTATCCTGGGGTACCAGCTGAAGAAGCTCTGAGGAGCGAAACGCGTTCTGGTAATATCTACTTTGATTTTTATGTATTAATAAATTTATTTTATATAATACTGCTGCTTCCTGACACGTGATTTTAAAAGAAGTTTTTTCGGAATTTCCTTATAAATTCCCACACGAGGTCTTGGAGCCAATGCGGCTCACCCACATGTGAGTGCAATATTTAAATTGACCCATTGGCATTATATCCTAACGATATTGCACTAGGGGAGTGCATTGTTTTTTCTTTCCGTGATTTAATACAGAGGAAAGTCGTTGAAGATTACCATCCTAATGGGGGTATATGGGCACCTGAAATACCTTTGAAGACCCAAAATTGATGTTCACCCTAGAGCATAGGTTAGGCTCATTGATATGTGAGTAGGACCATCACCCCCTCACCTTCTACATATGGTGTATCAACGTATTGCGCGATTATTTTTTCTTTTGTAGAGATGCCTTATCCAAGAATTTTGGGAAGATTAAGAAGACTTGTTGAAGGACATGTAAAGTGACTTTTCGTATTTCCAGTCTTGTACTGGCGCTCCATTGACTGTCCAATTATATTTACAGTACTGAATTAACACTACATTACTTAATACACCATTCAACATAAATGAGACTCTGGGCACCTGTTACGTAGGGGGTTATTCAGAGAGCACCAAAGTTTTGTTGCTCTCTCGTCCCCCGCACTTCAGGGAAAAAAACTTCTCCACCCAGCAGTGAATTCAGCATTCACCACAGGGTCCCCGAAGTGCAGGGAATCTGCTGCTGAATGCTGACGCAGACCCGCCACAAACCCGTTGCACACCACCACCAAACCGCCAAACATCCGCCGCAAACCCGCCAGAGGGGCGTTAAATGCAGCCGACAAGCTGCCGAACGGGTTACAAAAAAATAAATAAATCAATACGATTGAAAGTGTCAAAATTGAAACACTGTTTGTAAAAAAAACTACTGGACGAATATGCCTGGAATTAACATATAAGGTCATGTAAATGATAATAAAAAGGTCAAGTACAGGAAAAATAAACGCTATTAAAAATTTAAAAAAAAAATTGTCGAAAAAATCCCTAAAATAAAATCAATATATAATGAGACTTTTTACTGCAGATTTAAATAAACGGCTTATTAGATATTGGGTAAAAACTGGAATATTTTCGACATCGAAGCCTATGGGGGTTCGCCCGAATAAACCTGCCGAATGAAAACACCGAACAGCAGGGAACTTCGCCAACATTTCACTGCTGTTCGGTGTTCTCTGAATAGATTAACCATTGCTTCTCTATGGGGGATTTCTCTGCCTTCGAACAGGCACTGTACTTGCTGGCAGTTCACAAAAATTTGGCGAACTGCCTGCTCTCTGAATAGCCGAATGGCCCCGAAAATGGCACTGTACAGGGAAAATCACTGTTCAGTGACATTTCGGAGCCAGATCGTCTCTCTCTGAATAACCCTGCAAGACAATGACAGACTCACATACAGTGCAATGTTGCAATCTATTAGGGATATTCAAAGAGAATCGAAAAGTCACCGCACGTTCGGTGACTTTTTGTTCTCTTCAATTCGGTGCAATTTGGCAAACCCATTTCGGCGACCCTGCGGTGTATTCAGCAAGCACCACAGGGCCGTCGTAATGCAGGGAAAAGCCGCCGCAAACCCGACGAACGTACACAGAAACCCGCAAAAACATCTGGATTAACCCCGCTGAACACGCCAGAGAAACCCAAGCAGCCGCCGATCACAGCGCAAAGCAGCTCCCGGAAAAAGCCGATACCGCAGACGAATGAAGTGAAAAAAAACCAAAACAAACAGTACGCTTGAATGTTTGAAAAGTGAAACGCTGTTTGCAAAAAACTACTGAGTGAAAATGTCTGAAATTTACATATAAGGTCCAATGAATGATAATAAGAAAAGGCAGTTACAGAAAAAAGAAACGATTTAAAAAAAGAAACAAAAATATTTTTTTTTTCGCAAAAAATCCCGAAAAATGCCTAAAAGATCCTAAAAAAATCTATAAATAAAGAGACTTTTTACTGCAGACTATTATAATCAACAGTTTATTAGATATTGAATTAAAATGGGAATATTTTTAACATTGAAGCCTATGGGATTCGCCTGAATAAACCTATAGAATGAATCCACCGAACAGCAGGGCAATTCGGCAACTTTTCAATGCTGGTTTTTGTTCTCTGAATAGACGAAGCAGTGCTTCTCTATGGGGATTTCACTGCCTTTGAACAGGCAACGAACAGGCACCGTATGTGCAGGCAATTCGCCAAGATTTGGCAAACTGCCTGCTCTCTGGATAGCCGAATGGCCAGGAAAGGTAACTGTATGCTGAATTTTACTGTTCGGTTACAATTCGGATCTCTTTGAATAACCCTGTATATGTTTCAGTATATTTATATCAGTCAGTTACGCTTGTCCATCATATGCAAACGTTTAAAAAATTATTTAAAATATATAACACCCCTCATAACTTTTATTCCTTTGCCAGCACTTTTCTCACTATTTCTCATAGCAACAAGGAAAAACAACACATAAACAAACCCTCAACAAGTCTAAGGTCTATTTTCGTTAACTACAAAAATTTTAATTTTTATTTTGCATATCTCTTCACATTTATCTTTGTAAGATTAATGTATTATTCAAGGGTCTTTGGTCCTCCTGTTATTGTTTATACATAAACCTATACAATGCATGACTTCATATAAAGTGAAACCACTGAGGCCCATATTACATGTCTCACGCTAAATGGGGACGCTAACCCGTGAAAACCATAGCAGCCTGCCCTGTGATCAGCGCGACCCTCCCTGATCACCTCCTGGAGTCCATGGGTCACCATGGAGGGTTGAGCTGCCGGGCCGCGAGTCCTGCGCAATCTCAGTCTTGTGTGAGTGATTTGCAGAGGGAGACTGGGGACTATTTGTCCCCAGTCACCCTCTGCTCCCTTCGGCCATAAGCGGTGGATCGGGCCACCATTTGCGGTGCGGGATGAGAGGCGAGTGTCTGATTTTTTTTGATTTTTTTTTTTAGCTGGTGCTGACTGATTCTGCAGAAGCACAATCAGTTAGTACCAGCTTCAAGCTGTGGTTAACTTTTTTATTACCACATCAGTGCGGTAACTAGCGTTAGAACTTCCTAATCCAAACACTAATTACTGATTGCATTCCCCATGTTAAGTAAAGAAAGCGCAAAGTACAGTAAACTTGCGCACGCCAGAGCAATCACAGATGCAGTAATGGATTTTTTAACCTGTTAGTGTTAGGGATGTAATATGGGGGGCATGCGTTAAAGTCACTTAACCTACCGTTAATGCTCACATATCTGAGCGCTAACACTAGTGTTAAGATTATAATAGGGCCCTGAGCATATTTAGAAATTCAACTCTGCATATTTCATTCATATTGTGGTACTGGCAATACAGACAGCATCACAATGCAATTCAGATGGGCTAGACATCCATTTCCTTTACAATATGCTATCACAATGATCGTTAGAGGAACATACCGTATTAAAATATTCAAGTCCAGTAGCTCCAAAGGCTTCTGCGATTACTTTAGTGGTTACAACACAAGACATCGGGTGTCCATTTCCAATTGGCTTTCCCATGGTGACAATATCTGGGGAAAAGTCTTCTCCTTGCAGCTGAAAACTCCAAAAGTGTTTTCCAACACGTCCAAACCCTACTTGGACTTCATCAGCAATGAACACCCCGCCAGCTTCATGGACATAGCTGAAAGAAAAACAAAGCAGATGTTCATATGAAACATTAGGTGGAGTCAGAGGTCTTTCATTTGTTGCCTTGAAACTGTTATTATTTTCCAGAAGCCGCTTGGACAGCAGTGTCTTTTGATCAAAAGAACATGCAAAGGTTTTGAAGAAGGAACAGTAATGCCAGAAAAAGTATTTAACCCTCATGGAAAAACCCCCAACAAAATAACAAGATATGGTGCGACGCAAGCCTACGCCACCGTTTAGATGACTTGGATTCCAAGCATCTGAGACTGGCCGCACTACATATGTGTGACTGTGTGCCCTTTGGAGAGGAGCGGATGCCAGCCTCATGCCCACAGACTATGAGCGATTATGGCAGAGAATGTTCATAGAGGGTTTGGTCATTGCCATAATGTTTGTGATTTGGTTTAAAGCTTGCTTCTGTGATTATGCAAGAATGCTATTGTCTGGTCCATGTGCATCTGTTATCTTGCTGACAGGATTAGCCGTCCAGCCGACCCTTGTCCCAGAAATGTGTTATCTGTTTCTATTTGAATAGGTTGTAAATCTGCTGACTGTAATCTGTTATCATCCTGATTCCCATTGTCCTGCCTTGGTAGAAATATTATGTAATATTTAAATTAACTGTCTACCTAATCTAATTGTGTTTCAGTTTCCAAAAGGCAAATGTGTCCTATTGTCTGTTTTGGTCTGGTTGGGCCCCCCGGTGGTTTCTAGGGGAGGTTTTGTATATGTAAATGACCCATGTGTGACTGTATAAATCTATATGTGTGTCCCTGATTAAAGCAGTGCTATTCTGATCCTACATGCAGTCACAACTCATGGTTTGGGTAACCACTATACTCTGCTCGCTGTGCCAATGATAGGCTCCAGATCTACAGTTTTGGCTTATTTATGGGGGATGCTAGATGGGCTCTCTACATGCACCCATCTTTAAGCTGCAGCTAATGTACTGGAGAAAGGCATGGGAGATACGAGGAAAACACGGGTGTCCAGCAAGGAAGCAGCATTGACAGATGTGACCCCAGTCAGGGTATTGAGATCTGTTACACATGGGATGAACATATATATACTAAGGGGTTATTCAACAAAAGTTTGAGTAAATAAAATGAAGCATAGATGCCAGGTTGTCCACAAAGGCAATGCTAATGTTAGGGTTAGCTATGTGGCACCTGTAAAAAAAATTATAATTATTATTATCACTTCCTTAATATTAGCTTTAAAAGAATAAAATAAAGGCTGGACACTCACTCTGCTACCTTCTTGAAGTATCCTGGTGGTGGAATAATTTGTCCGCCACAACTCTGCATGGATTCGGCAATAAACGCAGCAATCTAAGTAAAAGAAGATGACATTAAAGTTCTTCTACCCCCTACACCAAAATATTTTCCTATGGCTATGGATTCTCCAAAATAATTTCATTAGCCTAACTATGGTGCTCCATAAATATCAAGGATGGGTTTGGAAATTCCAGTTCCACTGGCCTTTGATAAATCCACAGTGTCCTCTATCAAATGGGATTATTATCATCAGCTATAATGGCATAAAGTGTCTATTTCATCTGGTGACAGCTCTGTGGTCGAGCAAACTGAGAACTGATGGTAACACTTCCTAAATATTAGGAAGGGGAAATTGTGGTTATGTACAGTAATGCTGTTTGTCTTGAGACCACATGACATATCAAATGTTATCTAAATCTGGGAAGGAAAAATCATGGTTATTCAGGAAAAGCAAAAGAAAGTCCTTTGTGATGTTACTTATAAATTGCCGTCAAAGGGTAATAATGTACTCTTGGTAAGCTTTTTGATTCTTCTCATCCATAACTTGTATCCATCATTATCCATAAATATTCCAGTTGTGTAAAATTAGTAACACTCATGAAAAAGTGTAGATGCTTGCATTGATTTTACATCGTTGTAGTCATGGGAACTGTGGATATTAGAATTTTACTGTTCAGGACATCTATCCATGTAGCAGTCTGTTGCTAGATTATGGCTATTCCCCATTTGTCCTCTCCCTGGCTTTTATCCATGGTATATTCCTTTTCCATAATATTTTGTGATGCGGGCACAGAAGCAGCAACCCTTGTATTTCTATAAATACAAGGATATGGATAAAGAATGTCCTGACAGAGAAGCAAGTATATTATATCGAAGAGACGCACTACAGCGCAACATCGTGATTCTTTTCCAAAGAAGGTGAGACATTAGTCTTTAGCACAGCTCGCTCTGCAACTGGAAAACGTCAGCAAAACCTAAAGTATGTGAAAGGGAAGAAACAAAAAAGGAAAAAAAAAGAAAACTGACAATTAGTAAAAAAGATTAGGTAGAACGTTGAAAGACACAGGTCATTGATCCGTGATCTAATCCTTTGGACTAAAGAGAGGTATTTTTAACATCACAAAGGCAGTCTCAAAAGATTAGAGTCATCACGACACATTATGCTGCATAATACACTTCATATTTATTTGGATTAATTCCTCCCAATCATCCTTTTTTGCCCAAAAGTTTGTGTTTTGTGCCTCGTTTTCAGCTCATCCTTTCAAATTTAGCTGCAGTTACATTAGTAATCAATAAATGTTTCAAGGGTACAAGCCCTAATAAGAGCGCTGTGTGCAATTTTACAGACTGAAATTACACTTAGCTTGTGCTTTTCATATTTTTCTAATTTAATATAAAAGGGGACCTTATTCCACTCTTGCCCATAAATTAGCAGCCCCTATACTTTGTACAATTTGCGTCTAGAATAAAGGAGCTATTCCAAGATATCTTGTTTGCTCCTCTGCTGCCGATTTCTGAAATAGCGAGTGCCAGAACCTGGTGTTAAGTGATTTTGCAAAACACTGTAAAATGAACAGCCCATAATTTCCCATACTTATATCTGATCCCAAGGTGGAGAGGGCGGCATGATCTGCCACTTCCTCTAGCTGTGAGCAGCAGAAGACTAGGAACAAATAGTTCCCAGTGTCCTGCCACGCTTCCACCCCTGCTCATGCATGATCATGCTAGTGCAAGCTTGTGGCAAGGACGCGTTCGACTTTATAGAGTCCTATGGACAGCAAGAGCCAATACGAGCTGCGGCGTGCAGCATCGCTGCTTTTATCTGTCTACGTTTCCCTATTACTCTGAGGCCAATTGCTAGTACAACGACTGGGCTGGGCTGGAATAGGTTTGGTAAAATGGAACCCAGTAAATGAAATTGGATTGCAATGATCCCCCACCTTACTGGCTACCAACCTTGGAAGAGACAACTTAGTTTTTTATGAAGGGCCTGGATAAGAACGGAACTAGAAGCCATATGGCATTGAAAGAAGTTGATATTACACTTTGGAGACAGTAATGTTTATCCTGGATCCCTTTTGATCATCGAATATCCCTGTTACTCCCTTTGGGTTGTTATTATAATTTTTTTTCTTAATATGAACATTCTTTCCACACACGGAAAATGTTACAGCAGATGTTTCACAATTTGTTTTCCATAGCTTTCCAGCCTGTTCTTTTTTTTTTTTTTTTTTATACTGAGACACTGTAATTTACAGATAGTTTCCTCTTTGGAATTGTGAACAAGGTCCATCTGAGATATGATATACGTAGAAAAGAAAACATCATAAAAAATTGTAACAATAAAGCACTTAGAGGATAATGCGTGATGATCAGACGTAATTTAATGAGAAGTGTTTCCAGTTTGGAATGTATAAACAGCTTGGTGGTTTGTAGTGGTAAAGGTTCCTGAAACAGTCAGATCTATTCACTAAAGCTGAAACTCAAGAGAATTACTGGAGAAGTGAAAATTCTAGGTCAAAATAGCCAAACCAGAAAAATTCTCCCATTTATCTCACTTTCCAAATTGGCTATTTGGTCTAGATTGTCCTCTTCTGCCAATTCTCCTGAGTTTCACCGATTAGGAAATAGACCTGAGTGTATCAGCTTTCTATCCTCATTAAGGTATCTCAGGTTTACAGTTACAGATTGTATCGGCCTTAAAACAACTGCATTCTTCTTCTCTATTATCTGTACTAGGAATTAAAAGGATATTCAAGAAAAAAAAAACATCCCAAACCAAGAGAAATACAGTTGAGTTCAAAATTATTCAACCCCAATACTGTAAAGGGTTTTAGGGAATTTAGTGTACATTTGTAATTGTATTCAGAATGAAATCCTACAAGGACTTTTTAAAGAACCATATGCAACTAAAATGACATCAATTGGTTTTGTAATACAGTAGTAAATGTTTCTTTTGTGAATTCTTCATTGACACAATTATTCAACCCCTTAAAGACTACCACTCTGAAGAACAGAGGTTCATTCAAGTGTTTTCAATCAGGTATTGAAAACACCTGTGGATGTCACGGAGCAGCAATAAAGCATAATAAGCACCAATTAGGCAGCTTTAAAATGACTGTGATACTCAGCTCCTTCTAGACATTTACTGGTGTGGTTACAAACATGGTGAAGTCAAGAGAATGGTCCAGGAAGACAAGAGAAGAGGTGATTACTCTTCACAGGAAGGGCAATGGCTATAAGAAGATTGCAAAGATGTTAAACATACCAAGAGAGACCATAGGAAGTATCATTCGCAAATTCAAGGCAAAGGGCACTGTTGAAATGCTACCTGGTCATGGCAGAAAGAAGATGCTGACTTCGACTGCTGTGCGCTACCTGAAGCGTAGAGTGGAGAAAAGTCCCCGTGTGACTGCTGAGGAACTGAGAAAAGATTTGTCAGATGTGGGTACTGAAGTTTCAGCTCAGACAATATGGCGCACACTGCGTAATGAAGGCCTCCATGCCAGAACTCCCAGGCGCACCCCCTTGCTGTCTCCAAAGAATAAGAAGAGTCGACTGCAGTATGCCAAAAGTCCTGTGGACAAACCACAGAAGTTTTGGATAGTGTTCTGTGGACTGATGAAACAAAATTAGAACTGTTTGGGCCCATGGATCAACGCTATGTTTGGAGGAGGAAGAACAAGGCCTATGAAGAAAAGAACACCTTGCCTACTGTGAAGCATGGCGGGGGGTCAATCATGCTTTGGGGCTGTTTTGCTTCTGCAGGTACAGGGAAGCTTCAGCGTGTGCAAGGTACCATGAATTCTCTTCAGTACCAGGAGATATTGGATGACAATGTGATGCAGTCCATCACAAACCTGAGGCTTGGGAGACGTTGGACCTTTCAACAGGACAATGATCCCAAGCATACCTCCAAGTCCACTAGAGCATGGTTGCAGATTAAAGGCTGGAACATTTTGGAGTGGCCATCGCAGTCACCTGACTTAAATCCGATTGAGAACCTCTGGTGGGACTTAAAGAAAGCAGTTGCAGTGCGCAAGCCTAAGAATGTGACTGAACTGGAGGCTTTTGCCCATGACGAATGGACGAAGATACCCGTAGATCGCTGCAAGACACTTGTGTCAAGCTATGCTTCACGTTTAAAAGCTGTTATAACTGTAAAATGATGTTGTACTAAGTACTAAGATTGAATGTCACTTGGGGTTGAATAAAACTGATAATGATGTGAGCACAGAAAAGACATTTGTGGTTATTTCATTATAAATGTTATGTTATATTTGTCTGACCTACACGTGCCTCTTTGATTTAATTGTAAGCAAGATGACTGAATGATCAAAATCAATGTCAAACTGGCCAAAACACTCAATTTCAGTGGGGGTTGAATAATTTTGAACACAACTGTAAGTCCTAATAAAAATAAAGCCCCTATTCCAGCCAAGCCGTTACGTATTACTGGTTCCCTATAATCAACTCTTTTAAGAGAGTGACCCACTATGGGCCCTATTCCATGCTGTGCGCTAAAATGGGGACACTAACGGGGAAAACCTGCCCCTGGAGGTTTCCTCGTAGCGTCCCCATTTCAGCATGATATTCTGGGGCAGGCGATACCTCGGCACCTTGCCTCGGAACAAGTGCTAACTGCAGTGATACTCGCTGTAGAGCTCCCGTGCCATCGCGAGTATCCCCATATGGAGTCTATAGGAATAATGTGCAAGAATAATGAGTGATCTTGGAGTTGCTCATTGTCCTTTGGCTGCCTTAGCATTTGCAATTCTTATCCAAGTATGACGACCCCCTAATTAACCACTTATTTCATTTCTACCTAATTGATTCTTTTAACATACACAGGAAGCTAAAAATAACACAATTTAACTCTCACTGTGTTCAGAAAAAAGTCAGTCAACACATGGCCGCTATATGGATAACTTTGTGTGGCAATCAGACTGAAGACTTGGGGACTCTTCCCCATTGCTTGTCTGCCTCCATCCCTCTCAACATCATTGTGCCTCGGCCAGTCTCCCATACAGGTTTGTGCCCATATTACCATGTATAGGAGGCACTTTACACTTTTCTATTGGCCTATTTTGAGAAATTGGCAATTGGAGCTGAGGCTACAAGCCTATGTGTTAAACTGGCCATGAGTTAAAGTGTGTTTTACATTTTACCCATGGTTTAAACACATAATTTTGTGGCCAGTTGAGTTTCAAACGACATGCCCTGTTGAATAGAGGAAGGCATATTTCCACTTGAATGACATACTGACACAAAAAATACCTAATTGTTTGTGAAAAGCAGAATTCAGTAATGTCAGCATAGAACGCATGGATAATATCTAACCCGCATGATGCGTGAGACCTCTTCAGAAAATCTGAGCAGAAAGAGTGAATAGACTTCTACTTTGGAGAGCTCTATTTGCAAGGGCAGAATAAAGTGTACTCAGCATGCATGTAGTCAATACATGGACTGCATTCAGGGGAGTAGGTTCCTACAGACCTAAAATAATTGAAATGTGTTTGTTCTGGTTTTGATATTTTGATGATGAGATTGTGTAAAGAGGACTTTGAAAATGCTGCAAAAATGTAAAGTTAACTATTAATCCAAACAAACAGTGCCATATATTTTAAATGCAAAAATATTTTAGTGGAAGGTAATTGTCATTTTCACCCAGTTTGTCCTTCATCGTCCTATCATTCGATGCTCACCTTGCGATTGTTTTTATGTGCTTCTGCAATGATGTCATATACTTCTTTGGCATATGCTGCTCCAGGATCTGGATGATCTTCCCTGTATTCTCCTCTATAAATGTCAGGAGAAGGAGCCTGAAATAGGTTGAATGGTTTATACTTAAAATCCTCAGCCACAAAAATATACAAGTCTTTGAAAATGTTCTTGACCTCTGGAGAAATTCTTAGAACTTTTTTTTTTATAGCTTAATTCTGTGCTGATTCTCAGTCTGCTCTGCTCTTCCCTGTTGTAAATACTCTCCATGAACAAATGACTACCCCCTCTAAACTCTATTTCTTTCTATCCACAGTCACACTTCACCACCATTTTTCCCACTGCTGTCCCATCTGCCCGCCCCGTAAGCCCTCCCACCCAGCTCCTATCCTAATTATATAGCTACCTTTTCTCAGCTGCTTCAATCCTTGTTCGGTTTAACCTTATCATGCCTAAACTCTTGATCTATCATTATGCAGTGTCTGCGATATTCTCTCTGGTAATTATCTCCACACTCCCCCTGCTCCCTTTTGTTTCACTGGCCTTAGTCCCTTAGATTGTAAGCTCACGGGATGTCTGGCTGAGCACTTGTATAAAGTGCTGCATTTGCAGGACAAATATCCTACGGGCAGGGCTGTCTGTTCTATAGGTTTTATTATTTATTATGTCACTTGTCTGTGCTTCCCCATTGTAAAGTGCAACGGAATCTGTTGGTGCTGTATAAGTACTTGTATCTGTAACTGTATATCTACAGGAATCAACCATACAGAAACATTTACTTACTATGTGACACACAATATTTCAAAGTGAAATATTTTTGCATGTTCTGTACAAGAACAATGCATAAACCATTAAAAAAAAGTAATTATGGACTCCAGCAAGAATAGATAATATCCTTGATGTACATTATAAGTCACATCCTCTATAATTAGAATATTGAGAGGTGTGCATTTCCGTTCAGTTATACCAAAACAAAACTGTGGGCTTCATCAACAAGGCTACCTCTGGAAGCTGTGCTAGAATCATGACTTTAAAACATGTAGACAATGCTACTCATTTGGCAACAGTAAATAATCTCAAACCATGAACGCTCCAATATTTTTGTTGTCAATTGCAAATGAATTGACTCTGAATTACTCATATTTTCCAGTGACATGAAATACCAAGTGATGATGAAAATGACCTTGTACCAGAAGTTCGTTCAGGAAATAACTGACAATCAGGTTTAAATGAAACCTAACGATATAATGCTATTGGTAAAAGTGGAAAAACAACCCTGAAACAGCAAATAAAGTAAAATCTAACAAGATTTGCGATTATGTGGTGCATTACATATGATACATTGAATTAAAAAAGTTAGACCACATATTAAGAGCAACACAAAGTGTGCTCTTCAATGACTATGCCAGATATGTAAAAGCAAGTCTCTTTAAGGAATCAGCATCCTTCGACCACAAGGTGTTTTGGAACTACGTTTACTAGAAGCTTAGCTATTCGCTAGGTTGCTGTGTTAAAGGGTCAATGATCTGCCTGACTTGACATGTAATAAAAGAATGATGAGGCAGGTTGAATCCATGCATGTTATAAATGGTGATCCTATAGTAACTGACTTGAAATTGGAATAATATCGAATCACAAGTGAAATTCTTTGTGCGCTTACTTTTAAAAGCTGTGGAGGTTATTCCCTGAGCTAGTGACCAGTAAAGCTTTTGATGTCACCCCTTGGATTTTACTTTTGTGAAACGCCTGCATTTATCAGCATTGAAACAACAGCAAACACTGGCAGATAGAAAATTATATAAGGGATTATTCACTAAGAAGTCACAGTGATCAGTCACTTTCTAAAGAGCTCTGTGTAGACTGTACAATTTAGAAATTTCGAGAAATGTTGGTTCTAGCAACTCACACCTTGTCTACACTATTGGGTACAAAGATCCTGAGACCCAGCAGGTATATTTTGTGCCAAATGGGCTGCCCCAATTTCAGCTGAATCCGCTATCTTGCGATATGGGTGGCTTGACCCAGGACTGGTGTCTTCCAGGCAGGGACCTAATTTCATTCCCTGGTAGACTCTAATGTGAAAGAAACATGGGAGAGGAAAAGGAGAGCTCCTGTCCTACGTCTGCTTGACAACACCTGATTGGAGGCCTGTCCTTGGTGCCTCATGGCCTATATCAAAATTGCCCTCATGAGGTTAAGTTCACAGATAACTGCTATTGACCTCAGATCACTATTACTTACAAGTCACAAATGGGGACCTCGCAAAGCTGATTGAGCTGTCCATCATTTTCTGACAAAGACCTGTGTGAGGCACCTATGACCTAAAATACTTTGAAGCTGATCTCTGCTGCATATATAGGAAAAAACTTGAGTGAATGCTGGAGTTGGTGTTTTGCTCCTGTGGGCTTCCTGTTTAGAGGGCCCGCCTGGCAAAACACTAAACAAACTTGTTGGTGATGACCATCTTCCATTCCCTGCTAAGTTTATGCTTGGATCTTCTCAGCCACCTCCAGCTACCTGTGTGGAGTCCCTCCTGGTTGTCCTAGGTATCTGCACTGTACAGGGACTTCCATCAAATTCTAACAACCTGAAACCATCTGTAACAACCTGTACAGCAGTGAGTGACCCCAAAGTTCTCTGTATTCTGCCCTCTCCCTGGCTGTTGTAATGCAGCAGTAAAGTTTGACCATTTTGTGTCAGTGAGGGAGGGGGTTGCTCACTGTAGCTTTTTTAAAGTAGTGTAGGGCGGCAAAAGTGATCTCTCACAGATCAGTTTGTTCTTCTCTAGGGAAATACTAACTTTGTATTATACAGAATGATTGTGAAATCTCACAGAAAAAACGTTACAAACCAACCCCTTATTACATATCAAATCCAATTCCAAGTGTGCAACTAATACTGATTCAAACTTTTCTAACTCAAGGAGGTCTTAGAATAGCAAAATAATGATTTGCAGTAAAGAATATCGTAGAAGAAATAAACATTCCATAAACAAGGTTTTATCCTTTTGCTTTTAAATTCATGGAATGGTGATTCCTTTTTTGAACTCTTATTTACCACATGCCATTATTTTAAGCATTGTGCTAGCTTTATGAGTTTATGCTTTATGAGCATATGGATTTTTATGTGTTTGGCCAAATAGCATACATTGAAGTGATTGGCATATGCACTTATAAAATATATATATATATATATATATATATATATTTATTTTTTTGAGAAAGTATTTTACCAGAAAGGATACATTGAGATTTCTCTCGTTTTCAAGTATGTCCTGGGTGGCGAGTGTGCAACTAATACTAATATGAACCAGTTTTGTATTAACCAGGTATGCAAATTGGGATTCTATGTTGATATTCATTTTTCATTTTATTCCAGTGCAAAATCATGTATACACTTTTTTTGTAGCGTAAGGGTTAAAGAATACTGTTAGCAGAAGACAGAATGATTTAATGATAAATAGAGCATGTGAGAGATATTTAACTAGGAGGACAGACCCGGATGTTGCAGAGCATGTGATCTGCCTCCTTGGCATCTCAAAGAGATTTTGATACTGTGCCACTGGGTGTAAATAGATTTATTTGTTCGCAGAATTTGAAAAATGCCTGAAAGGCGTAATTCAGAGCGTTGTATAAGCTGGGTATGTTCCAGTTTGTTGCACATCCAAACTACAAGCTTGTGTCCTGGGCTTACCTCTAAGTTGCTTATGATATTAAAGAGGAACAGAAATCATAGCTTAACCTCCCTGGCGGTCTAATTTTTTCAAAATTTTGTGTCTAAAAGCGTCTCAATTTTTTTTTTAAAGGAAACGTGTTTTTGTACATAGTTAGCCTGTAATAATTAGGAATCACGCACTGAAATCCGTGCAATCAAGAGTTCTTACTCTTACTAAGGTAAAATCCTTTATAAATAAATAAAATTAATTTAAAAAAAATAGTAAATACACTGAGTCCGATAAAGTTTGAAACACGACATCATAATTTATTATCCCAAAAATAATTATCCAAAATAATGCAAATAAATGATGTACAATAAAATACAACAAGAAACACTGAAATCTGTCTGAGAACAAGGGTGAGACGAGGTATGGTCTATTTCTTATCCTGTACTGCCACCTAGTGGCCGTTCATAAACTTTGCCATTTGTATTCAGTGAGTATTATGAATGAAGTTTGCTGCGTCCAGCCCCCCTGCATCATGTGACTCGCAGGGAGCCATCCAGGAAGCAGCTCGCCGCCATCACACTGCAGGGACAGCGAGGGAGCCAGGAGGAGGTGAGTATGTATCCAGCCCGAGTGTGGCTCGGGGTTACTGTTCGCGGTAGGGAAATTTAACCCCGAGTCACACTCGGGAATACTGCCAGGGAGGTTAATATTTTCTGGTGGTTAAAAAAAAACTACAAAAAAAAATTGCATAAGACATTATGGAGAACATGAGGTTTCCTCTGTAGATGTCTACACCTGTCAAGAAAAACCTAGATATAGTTTTGCAATGAAAAGTCCTGTGAGTTTTTTTTTCCTCATTATGTGAATTGTGGGGTATTGAAAACGGAACAGCATATTTTTAGCCAAAAAGATTTCTTTCCGCATATAATTTAGATTTCCTTTCTTTTCTGTAATTCATGTTGTTGAGTTAAAAAGCCAAGCTGTGTGCTCTTTTCTGATGGGCCAGGAACAGCCAAAGTGAGCTATTAAACCGGAATAATTGGGAGCTGATAACAGTTACCGGCAGCAGAGATGTGCAATGCAGCTGATAGCGTAATGTTTCCTGGAGTCCTTGGGACTCCAGAGACCTGAGAGAGCTCTTTTCTTATACTAAAGGAACCGCTAATGTGTGTTCTTGTGTGAAAGTACGGTGCAGTAATTGTACTCGTGTAAAAGTACAGCAACCTCAAAATTGCTAAAGCTCCACTTGGCATAGTGGTCTGTGCAAGTTACCATGATATAGCATAGTGTATAAGAGGGAATGCTGGTTCTGGCTGCATGTGGATTTGTGCTTTATATGAAACAATAATAATACTATGTCTAGGTTTAGAATATTATTTAAAAAATTTAAAAAAAAGGAAAATATAACCCAAAAAACAAGCAATGTATGAGGAAGTGGAGTCAAAATGATAAGAAGAGATACTATTAGATATTAATTTCAAAAGATAGGATACTAGTCAAAGCTTAGCTTCCTGCCATCAGCATAATTCACAACAGAAGGAAAAAAAATAATCAACATACCGTGACCCTTGAGATGAGAAAGCATGGAACATGCAAAACGTGGGAGCTGTTTTCCTTGGAAAATTTAACATTGTCATCTATGGATTTATAATAGCTGCTAGAGTGGAATGGGACAATTCGCACATAAAATAAGATGACATCTCCACACCTGTGAATGTAAACTCACCACGTGTACGAAATCCTTTTTGGCTTCCTTTCCAAGCTGCTGAAATTTGTAGGGACTTATGTCGATCAATGAGGTGACATGCCCATGGTAAGCACTGAAACAAGAAAAATATAGATTAGCATGTAAGAATGGATTATCTCTTACCAATTATTTTTGTTTATTAGTGTAAGAGACTAGAGAATTGGATTTCAACTGCAGAATATAATTATTTATATAAGACATCTTCCATATAGAGAGACGCATAACCACCATGAGCATTTAAAGGGATAATCTGTTAAAAAGATAGAGTTCCCTTTTTTTGACGTTAAATAATTGGGCAGAGGCTGCTGCCATCCTCTGCCCAGTTTTTTTCCCTTTTGGGTGATTTTTACTCACCTTTTCTGCCTCGTGGCTTGCAGCTACTCCTGTTAAGCTCAGAAACTCCTGAACCCGGAAGACCATGAAGCTTTTCTGCTCAATTTGTACTCCTAGAAAACTCGAGTAGCGTAGGAACCACAAATTACGCACTGCTACACGACTTGTGTTCTTTACTTAACGCAAGTTCCGTACATTTTATATATTTATCCATGCAGTATTACCCTATGCTTTTATTATTTTTTTGTAGTGCACACAGTATTTCTTTTTATGCATTTTATCTTACACGGATGAAGGGGGGGGAGCCATGCAAGGGGAGCACTACTAAGTTACCTGCACCTTATATTTTTATACATACGCATTAATTCCACATTGCTGGGTTGCTACATTTGTGTATACATTTAGTTTGTTAGCAAGTTTCGCAGTGCCTGTGCAGATCCTATACATCAGCTGTGTTGCTGAGACCACTTGCTACAGCAATTAGTTTCAGAGAGGGTGACGTCACTAATGACCAGCAGCCGGAAACTCAAAAATCCTGGCTGCTGGTGACGCCGGTTGGGGGTGGAGGAAACTACTCCACTTTACCCACCAATGTCTCCAGATTGAGGACTTGAGGGGCACTCTCCCGTCCTGACCACATGTGTTTGTATGTATGTCTATAGGTACATATGTATATGTCTATTTGCATATATATATATATACACAGTTGCAAGAAAAAGTATGTGAACCCTTTGGGATTACGTGGAGTTTTGCATGAATTGGTCATAAAATGTGCTCTGATCTTCATCTAAGTCACAACAATTTGAATAACACAGTCTGCTTAAAATAATACAACACAAACATTATATGTTTTCATGTGTTTATTGAACATAACATGTAAACATTCACAGTGCAGGGTGGAAAAAGTATGTGAACCCCTAGCATAATGACTTCTCCAAGAGCTAATTGGAGCCAGGAGTGAGCCAACCTTGAGTCCAATCAGTGTGATATTATTGGATGTGTTGCTGAAAGCTGTCCTGCCCTTTAAAAACACACACCAGTTTTGGGTTTACTGGTTTCAAGAAGCACTGCCTGATGTGAACTATGCCTCGCAGAAAAGAGCTCTCAGAAGACCTACGATCAAGAATTGTTGACTTGCATGAAGCTGGAAAGGGTTACAAAAGTATCTCCAAAAGCCTTGATGTTCATGTGTCCACGGTAAGACAGACTGTCTACAAATGGAGAAAGTTCAGCACTGTTGCTACTCTCCCTAGGCGTGGTCGTCCTGCAAAGATGACTGCAAGAGCACAGCACAGAATGCTTAATAAGGTAAAGAAGAATCCTAGAGTGTCAGCTAAAGACTTACAGAAATCTCTGGCACATGCTAACATTTTTGTTGACATATCTACAATAAGGAAAACATTAAACAAGAATGGAGTACATGGGAGGACACCGCGGAGGAAGCCATTGCTGTCCAAAAAGAATATTGCAGCAAGTTTGAAGTTTGCAAAAGAGCACCTGGATGTTCCACAGCACTACTGGCAAAATATTCTGTGGACAGAAGAAACCAAAATTGAGTTGTTTGGAAAAAACACCCAACACTATGTGTGGAGAAAAAAAGGCACAGCACACCAACATCAAAACCTCATCCCCACTGTAAAACATGGAGGAGGGAGCATCATGGTTTGGGGCTGCCTCAGGGCCTGGACGGATTGTTGTCATTGATGGAAAAATGAATTCCAGAGTTTATCAAGACATTTTGCAGGAAAATGTAAGACCATCTGTCCGCCACATGAAGCTCCGCAGAGGATGGGTGATGCAACAGGACAATGACCCAAAGCATACAAGTAATTCAACCAAAGAATGGCTTCAACAAAACAAAATACGCCTTGTGGAGTGGCCCAGTCAGAGTCCTGACCTCAACCCGATTGAAATGCTGTGGCATGACCTTAAGAGAGCGATTCACACCAGACATCCCAAGAATATTGCTACACTGAAACCGTTTTGTGAAGAGGAGTGGTCCAAAATTACTCCAGATCGTTGTGCAGGTCTGATCTGCAACTACAGCAAACATTTGGTTGAGGTTATTGCTGCCAAAGGAGGGTCAACCAATTATTAAGTCCAAAGGTTCACATACTTTTTCCTCCCTGCACTGTGAATGTTTACATGTTCTGTTCAATAAAAACATGAAAACATATAATGTTTGTGTTTTATTATTTTAAGCAGACTGTGTTTTTCAAATTGTTGTGACTTAGATGAAGATCAGAGCACATTTTATGACCAATTCATGCAAAACTCTACGTAATCCCAAAGGGTTCACATACTTTTTCTTGCAACTGTATATGTCTATGGGTGTCAGGGCCGCTGGTGCCTGGTGCGGCTGCGTCTCTGTGCTCCCGGCATTTCCGCTCGGCAAGGCGGCCTGCGCTTGTGGCCAAGGGTCACCGGCTCACCTCCTCGTCGGGTCCTGGGGCCTCAGGGAGGTCGAGCGCCGAATCCCCCACAGGCGGCTCTTCCGCCGCCGGCTGGCGGCCTCCGCCGCAGCGCCAGGCCTCTGGTCAGGTGAGCACGCGCGACTGGTCTCCAACAAGATGGCGCCCAGGGCGTGGCACACACCAATGAGATCACAGGCCTCCTATTAGCACCGAGAGAGCTGCAGGGTTTAAAAGGCCAGAATGCCATTTATGCCAATGATCGTATTATCATCATCACCCTTTACATGCTCATTTTACAGGGGAAGGATACAAATCTAGATTGATTTTAGGGTTAGTGTGGCTGTAGTTATTGAGTGGTTAATTGATCCACCAAAAGCCTACACTCATGGTTTTTACTTTGGTTTCACTACCCATTAATCGTGTTATTGGTGCAGGGCCTCTGCATGTGATATAAGCACACAAGTCATCCCTTGCTGTGGATATCATAACATGCTTATTTTAATACATAGAGTATTGATTGAATAAAGCTATTTTTTACAATCTTTTGTACTAAGCACTCTGTACATTAGAGCAGTGTATCCCAAACCTTTCCTCAGGACCCTCAACCAGGCCAGATTTTGCATATCACCTTGGGGAAATGCAGGCTGAATCCTGCAATCACTGAGCAGCAAATCATATCACCTGTGCTGTGCTTCACACATCTGGAAAACTTGTCATGTCAGAGGGTCCTAAGGACAGGTTTGGGAAACACTGCATTAGAGACTGTTGTTTCAGCAGTCGCTTATTCTTTTCAATATAAATCATACTTGTTAACCTGCAGGGCCAATGCTCCGCACAGACTGACTCCAAGCCTGACCAGCAGAGGGGTAAGATGGGCACCGAACGACTGCGTGCGTCCTCTGTGCCCAGGGTGTGTGTGTCCCCGGGCACAGTGTGTGTGTGTGTTCCCCCCGCATTTCTACAGTTACCCTTTTTTCTGAGGATCTGGGGGGTTGCAAGTAGCTGGTCTTGCTTAGGGTGCAAAATAATCTAGCACCGGCCCTGTTAACCTGTCACTGGCCAAACTGAAATGAGTGCCCAAATATTGTAAACTTTGAGAATTCAAGGGAAAAAAAAAATCCAAAATCACTCATCCCTCAATAAGCAAAATTATTTTCCTGAACCATCAAGAGATCTCTTTATATGACTTAAACGATTTAACGGACTCCACCAGCATTTTGTTAACTCCTAAGTTATAAAGAGTCATGTAGTCCAGTGATAATAGCTTTAGTGTATTTATATTAGAGATGTGCATTCATTTAGAAAAAATTCGGAATTTGGAACGATATTTGATAATTCGTAACCAGAAGTACTTCTGAATAATGAAACGGTATATAACTAATTATTTTTTTTACACTGTATCATCATCATAAAACAAAAATTTGAGTAACTGATATCAACCATCAAATTGATCCTGACTTACAATACAAGTAATAGTCAGCATAGGACTTTATGAAACAAATACATTTTGTTTCACTGTTTAATTTGACTCAAATACTAAATCTGACACAGCTTAAAATTTAACCCTAGCTTTTCTTTTAACAGCAAAATTTGATTAATGGGTGTTTTACTTAGTGATCCAAAATTCGCATTGATATCAACTATCGAATTGATTCGAAATTTCAAAGCGATCCAAAACGAAACTAAATTAGTTACGATATTCTGAAAATGAAATGATTTAAAAACGTAACGAAACAAAATTAAACTAAACAAATTTTTCAGCCATGCACATCCCTAATTTATATATTTAGAAATATTTAAATAAATAATGGATGCAAATGAAGCACTTGTTTTTTAACCTAATAGTTGATTTAGGTTTAATGCAAAACCAGCTAGAATATCCCTACAACAGTTTTCTTGATTTTAAATAGGAATGTTCAACTTTAACTCAGCAGTATTTTTGCAATGATGAGAATTATAGTCCGACAATAGCTGGAGGCCCATATTTAGTTTGGAAGCATACAATTTTGAGTTCTCCAGTGACTCACACATCCACCTTTATCACACTTCTTGGTTTAATTAGGTATTTTCCAGCGCTGTTTCAATACAAGGCTGATGAAAGACTCGCTGCGTCTTTTGTGCGGGAAATAACAGTTGTATCAAGGGGATTATTCCGAGCTAGAACAGTATGAGCTAGGACAGAGTATTTCTGTTTGTGCATGTATAGGGTATTTGGTTTTAGGGCTACGATAACTTCAATACCTTTTATATTTCAGGCATCACTATAAATTCCTTGCAGACAGTGTTAGAAGGTCTGGTTACAGTTATTTGTTATTCTGGGTGATTAGATGTGTAAAATCTCTAATTAATCACATGAAGTACAGAGTGTAAAGTTTGCCGTTTTATCTTAGCAAGACCCAGAGTGCATCTCCTGTTGTATATATATTTATTACACAGTCCTTTGAATTTCTGTGAGGTGCAAATGGCTTCTGCAATAATAAACCTTATTGGTTATTGCATGGAGGCTTTTTATCTCATTTTTTGCCCTCCACCACAACCCAAGCAAGTGTGTGTGTGTATATATACGCACACACTTATATAAATATAAATATACCCAAATGCCATGCACTCACGCTTAGTACATTTAATTGCTCGGTGCTCACGCTCTGGCTTGTTTCAATATAGAAACTTCAGTGATGACGGCGGCACTCCAAGTCTATTGATTGCGTTCCTTATTGAAGTAAAAAGTCAATGTTTCAATCCCAGCTCGGGATTTCTTTAAGACATGCAAGTCCTGATGAAAATCCCGAGCTGGGATTGAAATGTTGACTTTTTACTTCAATGAAGAACGCAATCAATTATATATATATATATATATATATATATATATACGCACACACATAAAATAAGCAAGTGTCATGAGAAACATATTACAAATGTATTTTGTGGGAAACTCCACTTTTAATTAGATTTTGCCCTTACAAATGCACTAATTATGTCTAAAATTCAGCTTAGGAATACATACCTATCAAGGGTTATCACATCCTCGTGACCTGTGTATTGCCGAGCTAATCGAAGGGCAAGGTCATTGGCTTCCGATCTGCAAGAATATAAACATTATACAGTGTATTATATATATAAATAGCAGTTTGAGGGAGCTTCAAGTATTTTAGCACACACAAAGGTTGTGTTATATACTTCGTAACGCACAGTAGCTACATGTGCCCTTTACACAACAACAAAAATGACAACTGAACTGCAGGGTAAGGCCCCGTTCACACTGTGCGATTTATCATGCAGATTTTGCCGCGAAGTCGCAGCAAAATCTGCGCGACGTCGCGCTGTGTAGTTTCTCCAATGCATTTCAATGGAGCTGTTCACATCTTGCCGCACGATGTCGCGCAACGTCGCATGTCGCGGTAGCATGTCGCTGGTACATGACCCTTTTTTTGAGATTTGCTATCTGCGATTTTGCATTGGTGGTGCTTTGAAAAAATCACACAAAACTGCGATGTCGCGCGACATTATCACACTATGTCGCGAATATGAAAATCGCGCGGAAAATCGAGCGACTTTCAAATCGCACAGTGTGAACGGGGCGTAATACAGTGACCAATCTTTTTTGCGCTTTTTAGTTTACAAAACACTTTTCTGACATTAAAGTTTAAGAATTTGTAATATAAGAATACAAGAATAACAAAAGGTAAAAATAACAGATAACCCAGTTCTTCTGTAAAGCCTATTGAATATTTTACATACAGAAAAAATGGCATCGCGCCCATACTCACCGGAGCGGCTGCAACAACCAGGAGTAACAGCCCAGTTAATGTATAAAACATAACAAGGGAAAAAAGTGTCATCTGCGCTCGTTTCTATGTATTCCATGTGCAACAAAACACTGAGGTTTTTGTTTGTTTCAATGGCCATTGCAACGTAAGCTCACTCGCCACTTCAAGGCACCTCTTTGTAGAGTGAGTACCTAACCAATGTAACCAAAAAGCCGCTCTACTAAGCAGCTCCAAGCCCCTCCTGCTGCCCTTCAGCTAAGGAGAGGCAGAGAAATGGTGGGTTTTATTTATACACGCACCAAACATATTGAATATTTTATGCTTCTTTTGCGAGTACAAATTTTAGCACCCAATGGGTACCTCCCAAAGTATGAATAAACATTTATGCCGCCTCATTTTCAAGTTCTGACTTTCTGTAATGATAGCAGACTAGTATTTTTACAGGAAAAGTGTGGTTTTTATTTTCCTGTAATTCACTGTCAAAACATCAGGGACTTCCCTTTAGTTCCAGCTCAAAGTAGAATTACCTCTCTCAATCCATTCTTTTTATCTAACTCAAGTTATTGCATTGAATACTAGTAAATACAAAGGGCTTCCAAAGTCATTAAAGTCTATGCAGTTACGATGTTTACAACAGCCCTGGTTAAGTTTAACCCAAAGATGGAATACAGCCCAAAACTGGGACCTGATGTAGACACCTTTCTGGTTAACTCTGGCTGTGGATTATGTCAGCTGCAGTTGAAAAAAATATTACAGTTACCTATATAGCGTCAACATATTCTGTGGCACAGTGCAATGGGTAGGATAAAACAAATATGAAGCAGCAAAACAAGTTTGACACAGAGACCTGATACGAGAAAGTCCCAGCCCAAGCAATCTTACAATCCAAGATGAGTGGGGTGAATACACAAAAGTTGAGGAGGAATTGCAAGTGCTGCATACAAAAATTATGGATGCATGAGAATGTCTGGGCAGTAGATCTGTATGTGTGAAATATGAAGAGAGGTTACACAGCAAGCTGATGGGCCTCTCTAAGGTAATGCATCTTTAGGGATTTTTGAAAGACTGAAGGCAGGGAGTTCCATAGATAGCGGACCATTGGCAGAGATAAGTGATTGAGCACACCTGCTAATAAGGGAGGAGATGTAGGCAGGGGCACAGTTATTGTGAGCTTTTTTACAAATGGAGGGCAAGATTCTATACCTCCCATAATATTGTAGGGCAAGGCTGTCAAACTCACAGCCCCCCAGATGTTGATGCCTACAATTCCCAAGAATCCTTTCAATGCAATAGATGGCCAGGGAATCATGGGAATTGTTGTTCAGAAACATCTGAGGGCCGGAGTCTGACAGCCCTGTTGTATTGAATAAAATTAACTTAACCTGCAAATTTGCTTAACATAACCTGATCAATGACAATTCCTAATTTAACGTAATCCTAATCCTTACTGTAAATCCAGCAATTTTCAGCCTATAATTGACTCTGAGAATGGTTATGGGAGTTGGAGACTGAGACATGCAACCCGGAATGTTACTCTAACTCCCATATCTTAGCCATATTGCAACTCTGATTCTAACAATGGACCTGGAGTGCAAAACAGGATAAAATTAACAGTCAATGTGGCACAAATGTCACAATGCCAGTTCAAGGGCCTTATTTAAATTATGTTCTTTTTGTCATATTAAGATACTCAGATAATATAATGAAATGCCACTCTACCTATGATTAATTGTATAATGTATGTAAAGCTTAATGTATTATCCCAGTGGCTCACATTATAATGAAATACAATACAAATACCATACGTTGATACTTTAGAGGGTTTATAGACTACTTACCCAGAGTTTACAAAATAGCACACGGAAAGTTTCTCGGGTAAGGTGGCGGTTAATCTCTCTGCATACTGAACGAGGTTATCATGCAAAAACCTAGAGTTTGTGTTCAGTAACTCCATCTGTTTCACAGCAGCCTTCGTCACCTCGGGATGGCTATGGCCAACTGCGAAATAAAGAGACAATGCATTATTCATAGACAAGCACTGGCAAAAGAACACATCAGTCGAATGAGATCATTCGAACAGGACCTCACGGCAACTGACAATAAGGAAACAAAGCAAGTCGATGTGCTTCATTTAATGTTTTATGAGCCGTTCTACAGTATGTGTGCATATTCATCCACTTTTTGTAGTACATTAAGGGCGAACTTACCATGAGCTACGTTGTTAATGCAGTCCAAGTATCTCTCTCCTCGTTCATCATACATGTACTGTCCCTTTGCACGCACAATCTTTATGGGATCTTTGGCAAAAAAAACTTTGCATGATGGGCTGAAAACAAAATTAATACAGATGTTAATACATATATTGAAAGAGAGGACGAGAGAGATGTTTTACATAAATATATAACTAAATGAAAAATACATAAAGTTGCATGAGATACACAAATACATATTCACTCTGTCATGCGATCAACAGATTGGAAAACATAGTATCATAACATTCATAATTCTAGGAGATCCATACCAAGCTGCTACTCATGCCAACTCTGCCCACTGATTGCCATGATGTACCCATCAGAGGCCATTTACTCGTACTTATGTTCCTTCTGGAACATAAGTCTTCTGGTCAACCTGCTAAACATACACCCCACTGCTGATAGCAGATCCATCAGCTTTATTTGTGGCACCTTTGCATATTGAATGTGCTCAAGGAGCCTAGACCCGCTATACTCTCCTGACGAGGTCTATCAAGGCCGTAACAGAGGTTGTGGTTCCTCTTGTACAGAGGAGGCTGCCATGGCATTTCAGCTCTAGCCACCTTTTTGTGTGATAGCAGTCTGATTTGCATGTGGTGTAGCCTCCTCTGTAATGGCATCATCAAGTTAAAACGAAATGAGACCTGAGCAGGAATCCACCATAGGGCAGGCCACTAGTGCTGCTGTCCGTTCTTCGCAATTTCATACACCCTTATATAGCTCAATGCTGTTTTATATCCTCACCCACTATTGACTGTCTAAAATCACCTGATTATATACTGGATTTCACTGGTTAGATTGAGAAAAGGGTTTTATTTTTTATACTCAAAATATTTCTTCAACACAAGTATCATCTATTTGAAGCATGATAAATGTTTTGTTTGTAACTCAGCCATGGTTTTTTGTATGGAGTAGGCAAGCCTCTATAGTGTTAATAATAATGTTGATTTAACCAAAAAGAAGGAATTAAGTACCACTACTTCACATTCCTAAGATATAGCAACTTCCCTTGTATATTTCTCTCTACCATCATAGTAATTACTGTAACAAGAGTCTATTGAGTCATGGTGACCATAACAGTTTAGTTTAAACAAGCACCAACTTCAACAAAGAGTATGTTTGTTTACATGACTTTATTCTTGTCTACTACCAGATCAGACCGGTTTGGGATACAAAATAACTACTTGTTTGTCTCTGGTTTTAATCTGTAGAAAATAGGTCATCAATAATTAAAACACAGGCAAGTTAGATTGCTGGAAGCAAGGTTAATTAGTAAAAGCTGTACAGCATCAGTGGATCATTGCCCTGTCTGGCAGCAACGATAATGTACAGAACATACCGATCAATCATAAACAAGCATCATCTGCTAGCTAGTAAAATGAATGCCTATAGCATTAGTAAATGTTGTGCCCATTTACAAGAAGGGTAGTAGGGAGGAATCGGGGTATAGGCCAGTTAGTCTTACGTCAGTAGTGGGAAAATTAATGGAAACCATGTTAAAGGAAAGGATTGTTGAACATCTAAAAACACAGATTACAGGATCAGAAACAACATGGGTTTACCTCAGGGAGATCATGCCAAACTAATCTTATTGATTTTTTTGATTGGGTAACAAAAATAATAGACACAGGTGGTGCAGTAGACATTGCTTATTTAGATTTCAGTAAGGCTTTTGATACTGTTCCGCATAGAAGGCTTATCAATAAATTGCAATCTTTGAGCTTGGATTCCAATATTGTTGAATGGATTAGGCAGTGGCTGAGTGACAGACAACAGAGGGTTGTGGTAAATGGAGTTTATTCGGCGCAAGGTCTTGTTACCAGTGGGATACCTCAGGGGGGTCAGTACTTGGACCCATTCTCTTTAATATTTTTATTAGTGATATTGCAGAAGGTATTTATGGTAAAGTATGTATTTTTGCTGATGACACAAAGATTTGCAACAGGGTTGACGTTCCTGGAGGGATCAGCCAAATGACAAATGATTTAGGTAAACTAAAAAAATGGTCGGAGCTGTGGCAATTGAGTTTTAATGTGGATAAGTGCAAGATAATGCACCTGGGACGTAAAAACCCAAGGGCTGAATATAGAATATTTGATACAGTCCTAACCTCAACATCTGAGGAAAGGGATTTAGGGGTTAATATTGCAGAGGATCTAAGGGTAAGTAGTCAATGTAATAGAGCAGCAGGAAATGCTAGCAGAATGCTTGGTTGTGTAGGGAGAGGTATTAGCAGTAGGAAAAGGGAAGTGCTCATGCCACTGTACAGAGCACTGGTGAGACCTCACTTGGAGTACTGTGTGCAGTACTGGAGACCGTATCTCCAGAAGGATATAGACCTCTTAGAGAGAGTTCAGAGAAGGGCTACTAAAATGGTGTACGGTTTGAAGGAGAAAAGTTACCAGGAAAGGCTTAATGATCTTAACATGTATAGCTTGGAAAAAAGACGAGACAGAGGAGATATGATAGAAACCTTTAAATACGTAAAGGGAATCCACAAGGTAGAGGAAGGGAGTATATTTAAAAGGAAACAAAGTAGCAAAACAAGAGGACATAGTCTTAGATTAGAGGTGCAAAGGTTTAAAAGTAACATCAGGAAGCATTATTTTACTGAGAGGGTGGTGGATACATGGAACAGCCTTCCAGTTGAAATGGTAGAGGCCAAAACAGTAATTGAATTTAAGCAGGCATGGGATAGGCATAAGGCTATCCTAAACAAAAGATAAATCCAGGTAAAGTATCCATGTAATTGGGCAGACTAGATGGGCCGAAAGGTTCCTATCTGCCGACATTTTCTATGTTTCTATGTTTCTATGTTTCTAGCAAGCAGATTAGAAACAAACACATACAAATCAGAGGATAATCCAGGTGGCCAGCTCCAACATAAATCATTTGTTTGATATTTCATTGTGCCATCATTCTAATTAAATAGACAATAAAAAATACAGTAAAGGCTCATTCAAGATTTATCAGTGGTCATATCAAAATATATCACATCAAATACAGAATTTGAAAAATAAAATCCAACTCTGGTATTCCTTTAGTTTAACACCTTTAGCCTAAACAAATTGAATTCTATATCCATATTATTTTGTGACCATCAATACTGTGATGATAAATATTGTGACACAATGAATACAAATGGCATGAGGCATGATCATACTGTATATTGGTTCAAAGGGGCAAATTTTCACTGTTTTAATGGTTAGACAAAAGAGTTATGAATGGATTCTTGGTGAATAACCTGCTATACACTGGCAACTTTTACATTACAGTGGGGATTGTGAAGAATTGACCATGACTCCTAAATTGCAGGCAATACATAATACAAAATAAAAAAACTTTCTATAGTGCTAATTCTATACAGTTGCAAGAAGCAGTATGTGTGCTTTAGATATTACTTCATTTATGCACAATTGTCTTTAAATCTGGTTTGGTGCTCAACTAAGTTACAGTAAGTAATCAAACTAAATCCGTTTTCACTAATTATTATTAATCTTTATTTATAAAGCACCAGCATATTCAGCAGCGCTGTACAATGGGCACAGCATAGACAGGGTTACAATACATTGAACAACATTTTGACAAACCAGTAGAGGAGGAAATGAGGGCCCTATTCCTGTGGCAACTCACAATCTAGAAGGGTTGGGAGTGGAAACACTAGGAGAGGACTGCAAGGTGAGAGTGATGGACTGCAAGGTGAGAGTGATGGACTGCAAGGTGAGAGTTATGGACTGGTTGCGTCAGTGAGTCAGGTGGTAGGCTTGTCTAACTAGGAATATCTATAACAAACGTTTGTATTGTACAAATTGAATATATAATTCAAATATTCATAATATAGGTTGGAAAACATATGTGTAACCCCCGGCTATAAAGGCTAATTAGATTTAAAGATTGTCAAACCTGATGTACAATTAATGAAGTGAGATTGGAGGTGTGGGTTAGAGCTACTTTGACTTAAAACTGACTTATATGGACAATGCCTCACAAAAAAAGAGCTCTCAAATGACGTGAGACGAAGAATTTTTGTTTTACAGTCAAAGGGTTACAAAGTTATCCCAAAGAGCTTAGATATTCATCTGTCCAATGTTCTGTCTATAGAGATGAATTAGCACTGTAGCTACACTCCTTAGAAGTGTCCATCCAGCCAAGATAACAAAAAACCCTGGCGTGACAGCTGACACCAAAAGAAATTATTGGAACTAGTCAGCAAATAGGTTTGTTAGTCTACGACACAGAAAACAGACATGTTGTCCATGGCAGGTCACCATGAAGGAAGCAGACTCTTTCCAAAAAAAACATTGCTGCGCACCTAATGTTTGACAATGACTACATTGAAAAGGTAAAACGATTAGATAAACCCAAATGTTCACCAACTTTTCCACAGCACTGTGAATATTTAATGGGATGCGTTCAATAAAGACATGAAAGATTATTAATTATATTATCTGTTGTTGGCTTAAGCAGAATGTGTTTATCTATACTTGTGATTATGGTGAAAATGAGATGACATTTTATGACAAATTCATGCAGAAAACCAACTAAGGATTCACATACTTTTTCTTGCCCTTGTATTATATATGACTATTTCAGAATAAAAGTTGCAATTAGTATGTTGTACACACTGGCCATAATGGAGAACATTACGTCCAGTGATAGTCTGAAGTTCTGAACGCAATGCTATATCTTGGCCTAGGCAGACAAGGCCTAGGCCTAGGGCAGCAGTTTCCAGTGAGGCAGCAAGAACAGCAGCTACTGTGTGTCAGTCTGGTGGATTGTTAACCCTTTAAGGACCTAGGGTCTTTAAAGTCAATGCATTTATGATGGAACAGTTCTGTCATTCGTCCTTAGGGGTTAATTGGGCAGCAGAGTCCTTGTTATCTTTAGTCTGGCTATCCATCATGAGTCTGACACTTCCTGGTGTCTCATTGCAGTGTCTGGTCAGCTTATTTACCCATTCAGTTAAATGGACAGAGGTTCTCTTTTTTTTTTATTTTTGCATTTCTTTATTTTAAATATAATAAGATAAGATAACAACACATGTATGTCGCACCAGAAGACACAACGTCAAAAAATAAACTTCCGAGAGAATAGCAAATAGGCAAACTTTACAGGACATCGACATATCGAAAAAACAATAAAAATAAAAGGGAAGGGAGTTTTACATTCTTACTAAAAACATTTTGTTAAAACTACTTTAATGAATAAACTTCATTAAAAAAAGGGTTATAAAATAAGGGGGAGAGGGCTAATAAATTAGATCTTAATCAATACTCCACCTTATAACAGTTACAGTTACGAGAATATTTAAAGCACCAACAAATTCCTTAGCGCTGTACAATGGGAGAGACAGAATAACAAATATACATACATGTTACACTCACTGAACAGAAGGAGGAAGGACCCTGCTCAAGAGCTTACAATCTAAGAGGAGAGGGGTGACACACTAGATGAGGCAACATAACACAAGAGAAATCTATATGAGGATCCATAACCCGTTCTTTAAAAATACTTCCAAATTGTATGGCCATTTTAAGAGTGCTAAAAATACCTGTATACGACACGTGTCTCCTGCACTATCCAAAAACTGCTGGTTTCAAAACCTAATAATACTATAACTTATCGCCTAGTATCCCATTATATTAGTATTACATAGCATTAAATTCCACAGCTAATCGATATAGAATAGGGATACTAGTCGATTAGTGCAGGACACCTGTATACAGATATTTTTGCAAAAAGTTTAGTAAAAATGCAAAATTCTCTCGCACGGAGGGGGGCGGCGGGGGGCCCTTCATGGATTCTTGCACCGGGGCCCTGAGGTTTCTGGTTACGCCTCTGCTATAAAAGCAAGCAGCAGCCAGGCCTTCACTGGCTGCTGGCATACTGCACTACTTGCCCAACAAATGTAAAGCTGCTAGGGGAGAGACAAAGCTTCTCATCGGCACTGCAGCGGTGCCAGGGCTCAGTGAGGGCAGGCTGGCTTTGATGAGCAGCAATCACTGCCTGACACCACGCCCCTGTCAGCTGACATCAGCCAGGGAGGAGCCGACTGCCCGCGCGCAGCAATGACAGGCTGTGGACTCAGAAAGCAGGGACCCCAGAGATACTGCTGGCCTCCAGCCCCTCCCAACATGCCCAGCCAGCCCCTATGGCCCATCTATTACACTGCCACCAGATGATGCCACCTGACAGGCATTCTGCAGTATCCTGATCTGATGAAGAGGTGCCTCCTTTAATGTTTGAGCTGAGGGCATTTCTTCTAAGTGGTGAGTGACTAACACACATCACACACACCCTCCGTATATACTGTCACCATACTGCTTCGTCCATATATACTGTCACCATACTGCTTCCGTCCATATATACTGTCACCATACTGCCTCTCTATACTGTCACCATACTGCTTCCCTCCATATACAGTCAGGTCCATAAATATTGGGACATCGACACAATTCTAACATCTTTGGCTCTATACACCACCACAATGAAGTTGGAATGAAACAAACACAATGTGCTTTAACTGCAGACTGTCATCTTTAATTTGAGGGTATGTACATCAACTCAGGTGAACGGTGTAGGACTTACAGCAGTTTGCAGATGTGCCTCCCACTTGTTAAGGGACCAAAGGTAATGGGACAATTGGCTTCTCAGCTGTTCCATGGCCAGGTGTGTGATATTCCCTCATTACCCAAATTACAATGTGCAGATAAAAGGCCCAGAGTTAATTTCAAGTGTGCTATTTGCATTTAGAATCTGTTGCTGTCAACTCTCAAGATGAGATCCAAAGAGCTGTCACTATCAGTGAAGCAAGCCATCATTAGGCTGAAGAAACAAAACAAACCCATCAGAGAGATAGCAAGAACATTAGGTGTGGCCAAAGCAACTGTTTGGAACATTCTCAAAAAGAAGGAACGCACCGGTGAGCTCAGCAACACCAAAAGACCCGGGAGACCATGGAAAACAACTGTGGTGGATGACCAAAGAATTCTTTCCCTGGTGAAGAAAACACCCTTCACAACAGTTGGCCAGATCAAGAACAATCTCCAGCAGGTAGGTGTATGTGTGTCAAAGTCATCAATCAAGAGAAGACTTCACCAGAGTGAATACAGAGGGTTCACCACAAGATGTAAACCATTGGTGAGCCTCAAAAACAGGAAGGCCAGATTAGAGTTTGCCAAACAACACCTAATAAAGCCTTCACAGTTCTGGAACAAGATCCTATGGACAGATGAGACCAAGATCAACTTGTACCAGAGTGATGGGAAGAGAAGAGTATGGATAAGGAAAGGAACTGCTCATGATCCTAAGCATGCCACATCAGTGAAGCATGGTGGTGGTAGTGTCATGGCGTGGGCATGTATGGCTGCCAATGGAACTGGTTCTCTTGTATTTATTGATGATGTGGCTGCTGACAAAAGCAGGAGGATGAATTCTGAAGTGTTTCTGGCAATATTATCTGCTCACTTTCAGCCAAATGCTGCAGACCTCATTGGACGGCGCTTCACAGTGCAGATGGACAATGACCCAAAGCATACTGCAAAAGCAACAAAAGAGTTTTTGAAGGGACAGAAGTGGAATGTTATGTAAGGGCCAAGTCAATCACCTGACCTGAATCCCATTGAGCATGCATTTCACTTGCTGAAGACAAAACTGAAGGGAAAATGCCCCAAGAACAAGCAGGAACTGAAGACAGTTGCAGTAGAGGCCTGGCAGAGCATCACCAGGGATGAAACCCAGCGTCTGGTGATGTCTATGCATTCCAGACTTCAGGCTGTGATTGACTGCAAATGATTTGCAACCAAGTATTAAAGGGATACTCTAAGCAACATGACCACCTAAGCTATTTTAGGTGGTCATGATGCCCGGAGTATCCTGCTCTCTGTCCCCCCTCCCTCCACTCAGCGGTTCAGCTGTAAATGCTGAAAACAGCTGAGAGAGGCGGAGAACTTTACTCCGCCCTCCCAGCTGTCAGTCAGCAGAGCGGGAATCATATTTCCCGCTTCTGCCGACTTTTGCTGAGTAGGAGACGTCATCGCGCTTTCAGCGCGATGACGTCTCCAACTCACCGCAGAAGCTGGCGGCTCCCTCTGAGGGTTAGTGTTGCGCGCATCCTCTTGCGCGCAACACTAATCCTCAGAGGGAGCCCGGAGGAAGCCTGCCGATTGGCTGGCTTACGTGAGAAGCGTGCATGCGCGCTTCTCACGTAAACCAGAAGGCAAGTCGGATAGAAGAAGGAAGGGAGCGGAAGAGGAGGGAGGTTGAGCATAAAAAAAAAAAAAACAGCGCTGGAAACAAGAGGATTTTAGGGTAAGTATTACAGTTACACAAAAAAAACAAAAAATAACTATTTATTAAGGGAATAGGGATAGGTTAGGATTAAAAAACGGGGGGGGGTGATTTTTTTGTTAGAGTGTTCCTTTAAGAAGGGAAAGTTTGATTTATGGTTATTATTCTGTCCCATTACTTTTGGTCCCTTAACAAGTGGGAGGCACATCTGCAAACTGCTGTAAGTCCTACACCGTTCACCTGAGTTGGATGTACATACCCTCAAATTAAAGATGACAGTCTGCAGTTAAAGCACATTGTGTTTGTTTCATTCCAACTCCATTGTGGTGGTGTATAGAGCCAAAGATGTTAGAATTGTGTCAATGTCCCAATATTTATGGACCTGACTGTATACTGTCACCATACTGCCTCTTTTCCTATATTACAGTCCACAATACATGTCATGTAGTCCTGATTTAATCATTCCTTTTTATTTTTCAACTAAAATTTAAATAAAATGATTTTGGTGATATCAGTGTGGTGCTTGCTATTCAGTTTTAGTTAAACTTTATGTATCCTATATACTAAGGGCAGTCCCAATTTTGGCAGCAAATCTCTCTGTCCCTGTTTTGCCCTAATCTCCCTCTTTTTAGGGGCTCCTCCATATACTGGGTTTGGGTTGTCTTTAAGGAATCCTCTATAGGTTGTTTCTGGATGTCTTTAGACCCTCCTCCATATTCGGGGTGTGTAGATGTTTATAGGGGCTCCTCCATATGTGTGTGCGTGTCTCTGCCAATGAGTTATGCTATCATACCTTTTACTATTCTAGTTGTTTTTTTGCAGTTTTACACATATTAAGTAACACAGATGAAAGTGAATCCCAGACTCTCTGTATTGTGTAACACAGACATAAGTAAATCCCAGACTCCTTGTATTGTGTCCTCTGTGTGTATAATGTATAATGCAGACATATTGGTAAATACCAGACTCCCTGTATTGTGTCCTCTCGGTGTATTATGTATAATACAGAAGTCATCTGTAAATTTGGAAGGGGACCCAAAAGTTTCCTAAACTTGTTGGCAGGCCTCTCCATGCAGCCTGTACTGCACTAAGTGGATGATGGCCACTGCATTATAGCAACAGCCATCTTTAAAACCAGAAAGTGTCTGGCTGTTTAAACAGGAGGTGCAGCCTTGAAAGGAAGGAGTGTGTCCAATTTAATTAAGGGGGTGCACAAGTTTAGTCAGGCCTAGGGCAGCACAAAACCTAAATACACCACTGGCTGTACGATTCACACCACCTATTGTTTCAGCTCAGCATGCTAAGAAGAACAACAAAATATTGTTTTTCTTTGGTTCAGTAAACCTGAAATTCTCCAATTTATCTCACTTTCCAAATCAGCTATTTTGACCTACAGGGTTATTCAAAGAGATCTGAATGGCTGGAGAAAGGTAACCGAACGCTGAAAATCAGTGTTCGTCACCTTTTTTGTCCATTCGGCTATCCCGAGAGCAGGCAATATGCCAAATCCTGGCGAATCGCCTGCACATTCGGTGCCTGTTCGAGGGCAGTGAAATCCCCATAAAAAAGCACGACTTTGGCTATTCAGAGAACACAAACCAGCAGTGAAAGGTTCCCGAATTGCCCTGCCATTCGATGGTTTCATTCGACAGGTTTATTCAGGAGAATCCCATAGGCTTCAATGTTAAAAATATTCCCGGTTTAATTCAATATCTAATAAACCATTCATTATAAAATTCTGCAAAAAAAAGGTCTCTTTATTTATAGATATTTTAGGAAATTAGGCATTTTTCTGGAATTTTTTTTAAGTTTACTTATTTTTTCTGTAACAGGCCTTTTTGTTATCATTCCCTGGACCTCATATGTAAATCTTAGACATTTTCGCTCAGTAGTTTCTTTGCAAATAGCGTTTCACTTTTCAAACATTCAAGCAAACTGTTTTGCTAATTTATTCACTTCACTCGTCTGCGGTGTTGGCTATTTCCGGAGACTTCGCCGCGTGTGATCGGCTCCTGCTCAGGTTTTTCCAGCGTCTTCGGCGGGTTAATCCAGATGTTTTTGCGGGTGACGGCGTGTATTCGCCGGGTTTTTGCGGTGACTTTTCGTCTGGTTTTCGACAGCTTTTCCCTGTGCTTCGACGGCCCTGTGGTGCTTGCTGAATACACCACAGGGTCGCCGAAATGGGATTGCCGAATCGGCCCGAATTGAAGAGAACGAAAAGTCACCGAACATGCGGTGACATTTCAATGCTCTTTGAATAACCCTGCTAGAATTTTCCATTCACCAGTCATTCTCCTGCTTTTCACCGCTCTCTGAATAACCCTGTATGTGTCACGTGATGGGAGTCCTTTCTGTTGAAATAGTAATATACTGCGCTATCACACCAGTGGTATTTCAGTTGTATGGGGGGGTGGAAGGAGTTGTTGACAAATGGAGTGTGTGCATATACCCTGTGCTACAACACATAGCCATCCATCTAGCACGTTCGCAAGTGCTCCATAAGTACTTGCTCTCATGCTTGCATCCGACGCATTCATTTTCTATGGTATCCTCAAGAAAATATGATATCAGTAAATGCCATCTGAGGACAAAAATTGGGCCTGCCCGGCTCAGTGCTGTTAGGAAGATGTTTATGAGCCTCAGTTGTATCCACTAATTTTCCCTCTTCCTTATCACTCTCAACTCCAGCTCAACTCTTTGTCACATCCCACCTCAAATTGTTCCTTTGTCCATTCTTCTACCCTTCCACTGTGCCTTTGCCCCATTTTTTCATTCCTTTTGTATCTAAACTTCATTCTTTTCAGGTCACATTGTGTCTCAACCACATTCTCCCAGTTCCCATTTTTCCACTGCCCATCCATCTCAGACACATCATTTTTTGGTAATTGATCTGATTAGAGAACATTTTTTTAGGGGAGGGGCATGGACGGGGAGCTTTTGTTCCTACTGGCTGTATGTTATTCTATCTGTGGTCTCCCTGGAACCATGACACAGAAGGTATGTAGCCTTCTCATGCCAAGTCATTCCATTGGAATAAACATACAAACTCTGTCCTGGTTCCTAAATTATTTTATTTTCTCAACCTCTCCAGGTTAAGTTCATGAATGCTTACAGTTAATATGGGTCAGATAGAAACCTAGAAATCCATTACTTTATTGCACGAGAAATAAAGTTCTTCATTTGGAAAAAAGGAAAAAATAATTAAACTGATACACGCTAAATCCTGCGCAAGAAATCCACACCCTCAGTTTACAAAGGAAGCTTAGAAACAACCAAAACTTGCAGGTCGCATATGGTTTTAACCCATAGCATGCCATGGTCTGCACATTCCCACAGCTCTGAAAGGGGAGGATTTCTACGGAAACTTTGTGTAATTTTTTCCATTAGCATGAAAAGAGATGCAAGAGAGCGACTGACATCTCAGCTAGTTTACCTGGATGTCACTTACGAAAGATGACAGCAGAAAGATTTGTGAGGACCTGAAACAAATTCAGAGCTAAGCAGCATTTGTTATTTTAATGAATGAACTTCACAAAGCATTAAAAATGGCGATGCAAAAACTACTGGTGTACAAAGATAAACTTGTTGCATTCGAATAACTTTGTACAGAGCTTAATTTTTCTTGTATTTTATTCACCATTTCATACAATTGTCACCCTTTAAAAGGATATAGAAATGAAACCACAGGGCTTTCTGGGAAATCAGTCACTGTGAAACGCCTGTGTGTTGTGGTCTATTTAATATGCTTGTGGTGCACAGATGCTGGCTTCCTTTCAAACTCATATTATTACTATACCTTCACCTATGTAGTTTATTCACATTAACGATAAATTATGGTTAATCCAAGACAGAGATTTAGGGAAAATAATTTGCCACTGTATTATCTACTTGACTATTTTACCCCTTTTTAAGAAATTTGTTTTTCAGTTCAACCAGATTCCGGGGTTGTAAGGGTTAAACATGAACTCATGGAACCAGTGGAGGTTTTTTTTTACAAGGCGGATAATAGGAGGGGGTCCTTCCTCTATGCTGATGTGCGCAAAAAACATCACAGAAAGAATATGTGAAATTCAGTCCAACAGTAAGCAATTCCATAGAGAATACAAAAGAGAAAAAAACCTTTAACTGTCACATTCCAGCAGCAGCTGTGGCTAAATATTCTATTCTAGCACAGGTCAGGTTATACATTATATATATATATATTATGCTGCAGATGTTACATTTTGTTCTGCTTTGAAAAGTTTATAGGTTCTTGTAAAATAATTTATATTCCAACAAAAGAAGCAGTTTAATCCCTTGATGGTTAGGCCTGTGTTTATGTATTTTATTAGTCCTGGCTTGACACTTTTACTGAAAGCTTTGGAATAAACAAAATCTTGTTAGTGATTGGAGAGTGGCTGGAAAAGGGTACTATGGGGGAGATTGCAAATGAGTAGAGGACAATGTATGCACCCAAAGGATTTAATATATTTGTTTATTCTTTTATTCTTCTAAGCCACCCTTTGTATAACTATTAGAACAGTGACTTAACCGGCATACAAATAGTGACCCAGCACTAAACTGGTTGATATACTAAGCTGGGTAATCATATATGATGAATAATGCTGTTATATAAAAAATACATGGGAAACAAAGAATAATGACTAGTAATAACAAATAATAAAACAAAGCCTAGAATATATAATAAACACAATATAATATGTCGTTATATGTTGGTGATCAGATACTATTATTTTAATATGGTAATGTGACAATAGAATATTATTTACTGCTGTGACAACATTTTATCATTGATCTGATAATATTAAAATATAATATTAGTTTTAAATAATGTATTATAATAGTAGACAACATTACATTTGCAGATCAAAGAGGTGATACTGGTCCACCTTTCCAAATAATGCCCCTGCTCTCAGAAAATGGCTGTGTTACATGATGAGTTACCTAATACCCAAAGTAGCAGCTGGCCATGCAGTGTGATGGGACAGGTTTATAGAGTGACACTCCAGAGGGAGGGTGACCTTTCTATATTATGGTCCACAGGAAATGTCCAAACAACAACAAACACTAGCACAGAATACTAGAATAAATTCATTATAGTCTGGCATGTATGTGTTAACGTTTAAGGGGAAGTAGTAATTATTCCAGACAATTACATGTCTTAAAGCAAAGTCAAGGGCAACCCAGAGCACAACAACAGCTCTAAAACTATAACCCATATAATTCCCAGACAGAATTTTTTTTTCCCCCATTTCCTTTTCTTTTATTAACCTAACAGGACAAAAGGGAAAAATTATTTTATTGGAATATTAATACAATATATTATATTTACTCTTTCAGGCAATGTGCATAAAATTTATGTTTAAATCATGATTTGAATATATATATATATACACACACACTAGTGATATATATATATATATATATATATACACATACATACATACAATTACACAGACATATACATGTAATTAAAAGTGGCTGGTAAAAATTGGCATCACTCACCCAATGTGTTTTTTCCTGAGCTCCATGGTCTTTTCCTTAGGCAGGGGCTCACACATGGTGGCTGCTGAGATGATCCGGTGCTTGCAGTGTTTTTCTGGGGATGGGAAGCAAATTGCTCTGCTAGCTCATTCCATAACTCTATTTATATAAAGCCTAGCTCTGCTTCCAGCTCCCAGCCTCCTGTACTGCCCTGTCCACGCCTCCCCTCAGCATTAACCCTGACAGTGAGCACTGCAGCCCTGGGCTCATACATTGCCAGCTTCTCATGCCATCCCAGACTAGGACAAAGTCTCATCACCCAAATTCAACCCATCAGTCTCAGATAAAGGTCAGAACTGCTGTGTAACAATGTGTCTGAGCCTTTGGAGGAGGCAAGGGAATTCACTCTTTTGGACAGTGTTAGTTTTTTTTCTCTGGGAATTGTTTTGGATCTTTCAGACTTTCAGGGTTATTCAAAGAGATCTGAAAAGGCACCGCACGTTCGGTGACTTTTGGTTCTCCGCACTTTGGGGCGATTCGGTGATTCCTAGTTCGCCGACCCTGCACTGTATTCAGCAAGCACCGCAGGGCCAGGTAGGGCACGGAATACTCACCGCAAACCCGCAGAACACTCGCCGAACACTCACCGAATACTCACCGAAAACCCGCAGAAACTGCCACGAAAACAAGCCAAACACGCCGGAAAAACCGAGCAGCCGGCGATCACAGTGCAGAGTAGCTGCCGGAAAAAGCCGACACGCAGATGAACAGGGTGAAAAAAACGAAAAAACTGCTTGAAAGTTTGAAAGTTTGAAACTTGAAACGCTGTTTGCAAAAAAACTACCGAATGAAAATGTCTGGAATTTATACATAGCATTCAATGAATGATAATAAAAACTGAAAAAAAATTGACAAAAAAATCCCCAAAAAATGCCTAAAAGCTCCTACAAAAAATCTAGAAATAAAGAGACTTTTTACTGCAGAATAAAATGATAAATGGTTCATTAGATATTGAATTAAAACTGGAATATTTTTAACATTGAAGCCTATGGGATTCGCCTGAATAAACCTGACGAATGAAACCACCGAACTGCAGGGCACTTCACTGACATTCCTCAGCTGTTCAGTGTTCTCTGAATAGATGAACCATTGCTTCTCTATGGGGGATTGCACTGCCCTCCAACAGGCACCATACGTGCAGGCAGTTCGCCAAGATTTGGTGAATTGCCTGCTCTCTGAATAACCGAATGGCCCCGAAATGTCCCCGCTCGCTGAAATTCAGTGTCCGGTAACATTTTGGGGCCATATCATCTCTCTCTGAATAACCCTGTTTGTTTATTTTCCTCTTAAATGAAAACAACTAAAAAAATGTTAATTGGTAAATGCTCTGCAAACATCTGTGATACATTAAAAGGAGTTGTTGGAAACGTGCTGTTACAAAATAGATTATTGAGAAATTTTCATGACAAATGAGATGCCCTTGCTAAATTTCAGAATTGAGGAAAGTAGAAGGAGTCAGACAGAATCAGGTCTATTCACTAAAAGGGGAAACTCTGGAGAACTGCTGGAGAAGTGACAATTCTGGGTCAAAATAGGTGATTTGGAAAGTGAGATAAATGGGCGAATTTTTCTAGTTTGGCTATTTTGACTTTGAATTTTAACTTCTCCAGTCATTCTCCTGAGTTCCACCTTTTAGTGAATAGACCTGATAGTCTCCAAATGTCAGAATGTCACTCCAAATATTTTTGGACTATGCTTCCCATGATTCCACAGTCAGCCTCAATCCATTTCTGGCGGCTGTGAGACTGATGGGAGCCAGGGACAACAAGGTGCAGGATTTCTTATATATTTGGCTAAACTGCATCCTCATGTTTACATCATCTTGGTCTTTCTTAGAAGCCGAGAAGTAATTACCCTTCCAGGGGTGGATCTGGGGGGGGGCAAAGGGGCATTGAGAAAGTCGCCCCCTGAGAAAGTCGCCACCGCCGGCGTTCTTCTCTATATGAGGCGAGCGGATGCTGGCATGCAGCTTGGCCACTCGCCTGGGATAGGAACCACCTGACCAGCACACGATCGCGAGAACGAGGCTGCGTGGCTGGTCAGGTGGTTCCCAGCGAGATATCCATGTGAGCTGGGGGCAAATATATCCATGTGAGCTGGGGCAATATATATATATATCCATGTGAGCTGGGGGCAATATATATATCCATGTGAGCTAGGGGCAATATATATCCATGTGAGCTAGGGGCAATATATCCATGTGAGCTGGGGGCAAATATATTTATCTATGTGAGCTTGGGGCAATATATATATATATATCCATGTGAGCTGGGGACAAATATATATATCCATGTGAGCTGGGGCAATATATATATATATCCATGTGAGCTGGGGGCAAATATATCCATGTGAGCTGGGGGCAATATATATATATCCATGTGAGCTGGGGCAAATATATTCATGTGAGCTGGGAGCAATATATATCCATGTGAGCTGGGGGCAATATATATATCCATGTGAGCTGGGGGCAATATATATATCCATGTGAGCTGGGGGCAAATATATCCACCTGTCACTGCGAACCCAACACCAGCTCTTGGCCAAAACTGGTAGAATGCCCCCCTCCAAAACTTGTGTCTTGATCCGCCCTTGTTCCCTTCTCTGATCCCTTTTAGAAAACCTCTTTAACCTGTCTACCACTGGAGCCAATTTGCAACCCCTGACCCATGTCCTCCAAACCCACAGACCAAAGGGATATGGTAAAGGTAAGGTTGGACTTCACCTCCTATGTACCAGCTAACTCCTGCTGGTGGGCAAGGGAAGCATAAAATAAGCCCCCCCCACTAATGTGGATGACCACCCAATACCACTGGCCATGGAAAGAGGGCAAATAAAAGGTGGGCAACTAGGCATCCGCATGCACGTGAGCATTGGTTGCCCATCCAGGTATGTTAATATCCTCAAACCAGGAGAACTACCTAGTGGTGCATATATCAAATTAAAATATACAGTGTTAAATCAGGAACCAATAAAAGACAATCTAAAATTGTCAGCATATGTTGTGTTACTTGAGCAGTATTAAAATATTATAAAATATAAATATTGATAAGATAAAGATATATATATATTAAAAAAGCAAAGTCTATATATTTTAAAATATAAAATACAGTGGCAAAAAGTCTTATAAATCGTATGGAATATATTAACTACTGTGCTCAGGATCCGTATTTAGAATAAAAGTTAAATGTCATACATATAAATTTTGTTGTGGATCGTGATCATGTTACAGACGGTAGAAAAAAACCCAGATGAGTTCTCCTTAAAATACTCAAATGTGCTGCAGTGCAATACAAACAGTTTCTTGGAATGAAATGTTAATATCCCCACTTGCGGTGCTTATTACAAACAGGGTTATTCAAAGAGATTCGAAAAGTCACTGCACGTTCGATGACTTTTCATTCCCCGCACTTCCTAGTTCGCCGACCATGCGGTGTATTAAGCAAGCAACGCAGGGCCCCCCATAGTTCAGGGAAAACTCGCCGCAAACACACCGAACGCTAACGTGCCGACTGTGACGATCCAACTGACCCCCTCATTTTTATTTTTCCTTGACTACTTTTTCTGTGATGAGACACTTACTGTTGATATGTTTCTCTGCTGACTCCCCCTGCACGTCAGATCAGGCTGTGGACCCCTTTATATTTTTGCTCCCTCCCCTTTTTTTTCTGGCTTTATGGGACTGCCGCGGGGTGCGCCATTGTGGCACTTTTCATTCCGGTCATTACTTTTATTTTGTGGGCCCCGGCGTGTACCTTGGTGTTTTTTCCTTTTCCTGTTTTCCTTATTTTTTCTGGATGACTCTGAGGTTGGACCTCTGCCTTATATTTTTCGTTGTGATGTCTTGCTGCTTTCTAATAACACACTGAGTGATATGTTGTCTTTTTTCATTATTGCCCTTTAATTGTATGGATGGCATTTTCAAAAGAAAAAAATAAATAACTTGCCAGCTGTGTGTATAGTATGTGTGTATAGTTGAGTAATATTCCCACTTTATACACCTATAGAAAATGATAAAGCAATGCATTTGTGGTAATTCCACATTGTAGTATGCATTTGGCATGCAATCTCTTAGCAGAAGCCATGTTTAAGCAGCCTGCACAAAGTAAAGGACCTTCAAAAAAATAAAGCAGTCTCTTGGCTGAGAATAGCAGGCTCGTGGTCTGAGGTGGGGGGAGCAGTAGGGGAAGCTGGCCCAGCCCAGACACATTGCCAATCCCTGGCAGGAAGTACCCTGGAGTCACCTGAGGATGCCCCCTGTAGCAACGCATATGCTTACCATTATAGGCTGCAGTTCTCAACCAGGCAGCAAGGGTGAGCTTCAGGAGCATTTGCTTGTGCTGCCACACTCTCCATGCAGTTGAACGACCCATTGTAATTATATAGGGTGGCTGGCTTGCGCGCCCTGTGATATAATCAGAGGGGGCCTGGCCGGCTCCCTCTGAATATGTCACAGGTCACGCCAGATGGCCGGCCACCATTTTGAAGTCCCCGCCGGGCCTAGGATGCAGAATAGGGAACACGGCTTGTGCCTCTCCAGGCAGGGACAATTAAAACCTGCTCTCGAGCAGCCGACTGGCCCGATGGTCAGTCTGGGCCTGACCGTGGCATTGCTGATCAGTATTGCTTGCCACTTCCTGCCATTCTTGAATTTTGCTTTTCTCGATAGCCAAAGTTCAGAGTAGTTGCAACAATGGGGGGTTTTATTGTTGACTACTTACAACAGTGAACATTGGTGGCTCATGAATAACACCTTAAGTATCGTCTTAATAATAGTAGTGACTCTTTCCACAGCTTGTTACTGGGTTTGTTATAGGCCTCTTTATAGTTCTAATCCCTTTTAGCACCATTCATAAAAGTGAGATTCATCACAGTGTGTGACATACTACAGATGATAGTGTAATCAATCAAGATACTGCAGTATACCACATGTAGTGGACTTAGCAAAAATTATATTGTACATTGTACATAACATCTTGAGGTTATTTCATCAACTGGAATTGTTACTCCACTCTTGGTGCAAGTTGGGCTTGCGCCTCAAGTGTAGTACTTGCTTGTGCTTGCTTACTGTAAATTAGCATCTCCTATACCTTGTATAGGAGTCATTAATTTGTACCTCTGAATGCAACCGCATGGTATTCCAAAGTAGCTTGTGCTTACATCCGGGAGATGCCATCTCATAAAAGCTGGTGTTAATACGTTGCCTTATCCCCCCCTAAAAATCCCATATTCACCTCTCATTCCATGGTGCAGAGGGCGCATGATCCGCTGCATCCTCTCGCTGGGAGCATAGTGAGACTGGCATGTATTTGTTCCCTCTACGATACCTCCATGGCACTACACGATCTCGTGAGAGCCCACAGCCAGGACGTGCAGCACTCCATGGAGTTCTATGGACCCCAGGAGCTTATACTCGGGATGGCGCGCAGCACAACTGCAAGTTTCCGCTTGTGCTGCACTTCCAGGGTTAGGCACTAATTAAATTCCAACCTCAGAATAAGTACACAAAAAAGGAGATGTAGGGAAAATCTGCAGGTGCAGATCTTTTTACTTACCGTCTCACATTTTGCGTTAACCTCAGAATAGGGCATTTATTGTTAGGACTCTCAGGTACATTCCTTTTAAATGGTTATGGATTCCTAACATTCTCAGGCAGGCAATGCAGAACTTCGGGAACTCCATATACAATGCCTTACATTTATTTATTTGTAAAGTATTTTACCAGGATGGATACATTGAGATTTCTCTCGTTTTCAAGTATGTCCTGGGTATAAGTATACTTATACATGAAACCTACTTTTGAATAATTGAAGCACAATAGAACTATTTTGCAGCTTCAAGAAGTCAGAAATGTCCAGGATGTGGAAGTATATGTATGCAAGGAGAAAGTCCACAGTGCAAATTTATTTATTTATTTATAAAGGATTTTACCAGGAAGGATACATTGAGATTTCTCTCGTTTTCAAGTATGTCCTGGGTTCGAGAACATTGAGTGGTTACAGAAATACAAAATAGTAAAATGCAAGATATTAACACAAGACCAAATATACGGATTAACAGAAAAATAGATATGTAGGAAATAAAGTCATTATGTTACATGTTTACAGGTGCATTTCGTATTGAGGTATGTTAATAGGGAAGTCTTAAGGGACTTTAGATTGTTTTTCTTTTTCAACCTCTGTATACAGTGGAGTCTGTATATACACAGTATATGAGGCAAGAGGGCATTTCTTCCCAGAGTGTTAATAAATTGACTCACCTTGGAAAATGACACCGTTGTTTGTTTATTTGTGTTTTCAAGGTTCCTATTTCATTTAATCTTATCACTCACACAGGTTTATCTCCTAGATTATGTTGAGGAAAATAAATTAGTGGGAGTTTAGGTACAATGATTGCAAACCTCAAAGCAGGTCTCCTAACTCTTCATGTGCTGGTGTCTAGTTATGCATACATTGTGTCAGATTGGCAGAAATTATATATATATATATATGTTTTTCTAATATATCATTTTATTTTATGATGCAGTATACAATCTTATCTACAGCACCTTACACAGATGAGCATTAGTCATGCACTAGCACTTTATTTAAGCAGCCACCAAGTAGTACACAAAGTACAGATTGCAATCTGGTCTGCTAGTTTGAGATTAGTTAGGAGAAACATGTATAGAAGTCAGATGATGGGTAAACAAATTGACATAGGAACTGGAGGAAGATGAAGAAAACAGAGCCACTCGAGGTTTCCTTGTAGAAATGGGTCACACTGTCCCTGGGATTAAGAATTTATGGTATTAATAGATTTTATGCTTTATTTAACCACCCGAAAGCTACTGGCTTCTCACAACTGTCGTGAAATGCAAGGGTAGTAAACGAACACAACCTGTCATAGCTACTTTGTATTAGCTTAATAATATTATGCATTTGCATTGAGAATGCTATTCCCTCAGAGAATTTTGAAGTTCCTGCACCAATGGGTAAACGTTTAGCAGGTAATGATGAGTATGGTGTTGGTGAAGTCAGTCAGGGGGGACAGGAAGGGACAAGTGACAAGTGCAGGATGGGTTATAAACCATAGATGGGTCAAGGAATGGATACGGGAGCTGGTACAATTTTGGGGGTTAAAAAAACGTCCTAAGAATTGAATAATATGTTAAGAGAGATTGTTTCAAGATGGAGGGGCACGGTTTATGAAATAAAATAATGCATTTCAGTGAGTAAATTAGCGAGGCCTTAGGCTAAGCTCAAAAATGAGGCCCACATGTTGTATAAAATATGTAGAAATTAACCAAATGCATTTTAATGAAGTAATCCTTTTACGGCTATCCTGGTAGACAAACGTGTGTGAATGAAGGAACGTATTTGTGTGGAATTTGAGTATGCTTATGAATGCAGAGAGGTAAATGATGAAGTGTTGATGTGTGTTTAACTGCAGAGTGGGTTTATTTATTTATTTATTTATAAAGTATTTTACCAGGAAGGATACATTGAGATTTCTCTCGTTTTCAAGTATGTCCTGGGTTCAAGAACATTGAAGTGTTACAGTTACAGAAATACAAAGTAATACAATGCAAGATATTGAAAAAACAACACAAATATACAGATTAACAGAAAATAAATATGTAGGAAATATAGTCACTAGGTTACATGTTTACAGGTAAATTCTGTATTGAGGTATGTTAGTAAGGAGCTCGAGTGATTTAAGACTGGGGGAAGATTTGATGGTTTCTGGGAGTTACAACAGAGTGTTGTCAAATGTCTGCAGTAATACAATTGAGGAGTCAACATTGTGATATGGGGGGTCTAATAAAATGGGATAAGAAGGTCTCATAAACTGGAATGACTGCCTGTTCATCAAGTAAGGCTCTAGCTTGAGCGAGGCCTAATTTTCGCTGATTGTAAGGTGTCGTCTGATTCTACTGGAAAGGTTTGCGTGACGGTGAGTTTTCTAGGGAGTTTACAGTTCACCAACTGATGGTTCTACTGCCCCTGACACACAGAAACACTGAAAAAATTATTATTTTGGATAATCAAAATAATAACAGCCTTTAGTAATGACCATGATTTAATAGCAGAAAGAACATCGCTGGTAGAGTGGGTTTTCCCCGTCTAGACTCACCACTCCCTGAGAACAGGTTCTTGTGTCGTTTAGCAGTTTATGTAAATGTACTGAGTATTACTTAAACTTTCTGACGGAGACAGCTTAAAGCCTGGAGCCAGATTTACATTTTACAGATATTAATACTCTCTGAAGGAATTTCCTTCAACGGTTGTCAGACACCAGAATGCAGCAAAACGCTCCATTTCTAAGAAATACAAGACAATGTAATCCAGTTCCAATTTATATGGTAGGTGTCTAAATATACTGGGTGAACAAGAACTATTTCCGTGCTTAAGAGAAACGTCTCTCACCTGAAACACCACTACTGTTGCAATAAACTGCAATAATGTATTACTGGGGTCTATTGTGTCCCCAGACACCGGATACATAGTTGACGCAATCATAAGCTCTTAATAAGCTGTTGCTCTGTATTTTACTGTTGGAAATTCATATAGAACAACAAGAAATTCTACACTAAAGAGCCTCATCATAAACATAAGATTATTGCAAACTTAAGTCATAGCTTGGTTGTGAGTGGAGATAATTATTTAAAATTTTACAATTAAATTCTGTTTGAAAAAAGATTAAAGTATGCACTGTTCAGCACTTAAAGGTAGCATTCTATTAACTATAAATCTCCGATGCCCGATTAACACCTTAACTACCAAGCACTTTTATGTTCAAAAAATATTTTACACCTGAGAAGGAGACAGGATCGACAAATCTAGCCTCAGTTAAGAAGTGAATATTCAACAAATCCTCTGACTGGAAAGGAATGTTTCTTTTTGCTCCCTGAACGTGTTACTTTTTTCCTGGGTTATGTCATTAATCTGTGTGTATTGCTATTTTTATTACTATTAATATTACATTATGTATAATCTCTACAAAATGAATATTTTGCTTTCGTTTTTGCATGGTCCTTCTCCACAGTCAATGTCCGTTTGGGGCCTGGACCAATCATCAACATGTTCCACAAGGGTTCTTAGGCCTTCTACAAAATATTTCTTGGATTCTTAGGCTAGGGTCAGACTAACGCATTATTTGCGTTGTCCGTGAAAAAGTGTGTTCGAACGAATGGATGTATTTTTTCACGGAATACACGATAGCGGTCATATGATGCGCATTTTCATCCGTGATTTTGTACGGATCATCAATAAAACACTTTTTGGGTCTGGACGTTATGTTGGCCGGACATTAGCAGCGTCTGACGTCTCCTAATCACGCACACACGCCGCTAGTGGACGCAGCGCACTCTGTACGTCAGTACTAGCGGTATCCCGTTCTCTAAAAAATGCTTTCGTTTGCCACTTGCGTTGCGCAGCCGCACTTTTGTGCGGCCGTTCTTCGTATGCTGCCCGGCATTGGACGTCAATTGCTGCTAGCACGGCCGTGATTTAGTGCTGCTAAACACACGTTAATACTGCGTTAGTCTGACCCCAGCCTTAAGTAGAGGACATTGTTGCATACAAAACGCAATACCCAACAATATTAAAAATCAGTGAGAAGCAACTACAGCAAATGTAATTATTATTAATTTTTTACATAAATGTTTTATTGGGATATAATCACTTGACTATAGCATATTTATCAGTGGTGTTACAATTCTGATTGCCGATATCAAAGTCATTCCCATTTTATACAATTACCAGTGCATCGTTTTATATGACATTACATAGTAAGAAATGATGACATTAGATTTATAATGTAAAACAAACATAAATAACCTAAATCAATGTAGGCTGCATCCTAATAAGGAGGGGAGGGTGTCTGCTCTCATTCCTATTGAGTGCTAATAAGTTTTTGAAGAGATCTTCTCAATTCCCATTTCTATCAGTTATTCAAAAAGATCCGAATTGCTGGTGAAAGGTAACCGAACATTGTAATTCAGCGTACGGTTACCTTTCCTGGCCATTCGGCTATTCAGAGAGCAGGCAGTTCGCCAAATGGTGGCGAATTGCCTGCACATACGGTGGCTGTTGCCTGTTCGAGGGCAGTGAAATCCCCATAGAGAAGCAATGCTTCGTCTATTCAGAGAACACAAAACAGCTGAGAAAAGTTGCCGAAATGCCCTGCCATTCGGTGATTTAATTCGACAGGTTTATTCAGGCGAATCCCATAGGCTTCAATGTTAAAAATATTCCCGTTTTAATTCAATATCGAATAAACCATTTATTATAATATTCTTCAGTAAAAAAAATCTTTATTTTTAGGATCTTTTAGGCATTTTTCGGGATTTTTTTGCATAAACTTTTTTCCAGTTTTTTTTTTAATCGTTTTTTTCTTTTTTCTGTAATAGCCCTTTTATTATCATTCATTGGATCTTATATGTAAATTTCAGACATTTTCGTTCTGTAGTTTCTTTGCAAACAGCGTTTCACTTTTCAGACATTCAAGCGTACGTTTTTTTTTTTTAAACTTCATTCGTCTGCAGTGTCGGGTTTTTGCGCCGGTTGCTCTGCGCCCTCTTCGGCTCCTGCTTGGGTTTCTTCGGTGTGTTCGGCAGGATTAATCCAGATGTTTTTGCGGGTTTCAGTGTGCGTTCGCCGGGTTTTGCGGTGAGTGTTCGTCGGGTTTGCGGTGGCTTTTCCCTGCACTATGATGGCCCTGTGGTGCTTGCTGAATACACCGCAGGGTCGCCGAAATGGGATCGCCAAATCGCACCGAATTGAACAGAATGAAAAGTCACCAAACGTGCGGTGACTTTTCGATTCTCTTTTAATAACCCTGTAAGTCTTCATATTCCCCGTAACTCCATCCCGATGTGTAATTAAAGAGAAGGTTGTCCCCAAAGAAGCCACATGAAGTACCAGATCATAAACTATTTGTCTCTTTGTTGTGGATTAATGGTTTGTCCATAAAATTCTCTCATGGATTGTCTGAGACTGAAACTTCTTTTTAACAAATGCTTTCTCCCAGTTAAATGTTAGGGTTATATCTTAATATTTTATTACGCATAGATGTTTACTTGTATTGCTTAATCATATCCACTGAAAAATACTTCTAGTATGATCTGACCAAGCATGTTTTTTTTTTTGCTTGATACCTTTTAGAATATAGCTTTAATGTAGTTCTTTGAAAACAAATTTATTTACGTTTGATACAATTATTGAACCTTTCCAATTTTGAATATACCGTGACTAGTCACTACAATAAAATCACTGACTGACTCTAAAAACCATTGATTATTACAGTACCGCCTATCAAGAAGGGGAAAATATTGAGCAGCAAGTCAACAGTCTTGAATTCCATGTTTTGGAAGCAGGATAAATGTGCATGTGAAAGGTCTGAGTGACTCTGACAAGGGGCAAATAGTGATGGCTAGATGAATGGTTCATAGCAACTCTAAAACCGCAAGTCTTGTGGGATCATCCTGGTATGCAGCGGTTAGTAGTTACCACCGTTAGGGCAAGGTAGGGCAACCAGTGAACCAGAATTAGGGTCTTAATATGATATAATTTATTTTTATTCTTATCTAAAAATGTGGAGTATATATTTCTAAAAAAAATGTTTTATAGCACAATATAATTCATTAGATAGGATGTCATAATATTGTGTATCATATATATTATACTTGGGTAGATGTAAGCACTATACTGTATACAGGGCTCAAAATTTCAGGTCCCGAGCTACTAGCCAGGCCTTAAGAGTTACTCGCCACCAGTTGCCCCAACCAACCACTACCCTTAACTCCGCCCCTAAATAAACCCTCTTATAGTATTAATGATAATTAAATAATAATTTAACAAAGCTCTGTAAATATAAAGGAAAATAATGTGTGGCCTGTATGCGTGTATCACAGAGCTCCACAGTAATAAAACTCACGCTCATACACACGGCACATTACTGTGAGTTTTATTGCTGTGGAGCTCTGTGATACAGTAATGTGCCGTGTGTATGAGCGTATCACAGAGCTCTACTGCCATTGTACACACACCCTCATTCTTTTTACTCTCTCTCTCACTTTTTGACCCCTCTTTACCCCCTCTCATTCTCTTTACCCCCTCTCTCTCTCACATTCCTTTTATCCCCCACTCTCATTCATTTTACCCCACCCGCTTTTTTTTTATCCCCCCCAAGCAGTCACTTACCAAGGCAGCAGATCGGGAAGGACAGTGCAGCAGAGGCCCAGTCTGGACACTGGCTGGCTCTGAAGAGTCGATCGCCTCTTCTGCCTGGGTCATATTGGTGCTGCAGCCAGGAGCGATCCAGACACAGGTTTCGGGGGGGGGGCATTCTACCAGTTTTGGCCAAGAGCTGGTGTTGGGTTCGCAGTGACAGGCAGATTTTCCCCCAGATATTTGCCCCCAGCTCACATGGATATATATACAGTCAGGTCCAGAAATATTGGGACATCGACACAATTCTAACATCTTTGGCTCTATACACCACCACAATGGAGTTGGAATGTACATCCAACTCAGGTGAACGGTGTAGGACTTACAGCAGTTTGCAGATGTGCCTCCCACTTGTTAAGGGACCAAACGTAATGGGACAGAATAATAATCATAAATCAAACTTTCCCTTCTTAATACTTGGTTGCAAATCCTTTACAGTCAATCACAGCCTGAAGTCTGGAACGCATAGACATCACCAGATGCTGGGTTTCATCCCTGGTGATGCTCTGCCAGGCCTCTACTGCAACTGTCTTCAGTTCCTGCTTGTTCTTGGGGCATTTTCCCTTCAGTTTTGTCTTCAGCAAGTGAAATGCATGCTCAATGGGATTCAGGTCAGGTGATTGACTTGGCCATTGCATAACATTCCACTTCTGCCCCTTCAAAAACTTTTTGGTTGCTTTTGCAGGATGCTTTGAGTCATTGTCCATCTGCACTGTGAAGCACCGTCCAATGAGTTCTGCAACATTTGGCTGAATGTGAGCAGATAATATTGCCCGAAACACTTCAGAATTCATCCTGCTGCTTTTGTCAGCAGTCACATCATCAATAAATACAAGAGAAGAACCAGTTCCATTGGCAGCCATACATGCCCACGCCATGACACTACCACCACCATGCTTCACTGATGAGGTGGCATGCTTAGGATCATGAACAGTTCCTTTCCTTCTCCATACTCTTCTCTTCCCATCACTCTGGTACAAGTTGATCTTGGTCTCATCTGTCCATAGGATCTTGTTCCAGAACTGAGAAGGCTTTGTTAGGTGTTGTTTGGCAAACTCTAATCTGGCCTTCCTGTTTTTGAGGCTCACCAATGGTTTACATCTTGTGGTGAACCTTCTGTATTTACTCTGGTGAAGTCTTCTCTTGATTTTTGACTTTGACACACATATACCTACCTCCTGGAGAGTGTTCTTGATCTGGCCAACTGTTGTGAAGGGTGTTTTCTTCACCAGGGAAAGAATTCTTCATTCATCCACCACAGTTGTTTTCCGTGGTCTCCCGGGTCTTTTGGTGTTGCTGTGCTCACCGGTGCGTTCCTTCTTTTTGAGAATGTTCCAAACAGTTGTTTTGGCCACGCCTAATGTTCTTGCTATCTCTCTGATGGGTTTGTTTTGTTTCTTCAGCCTAATGATGGCTTGCTTCACTGATAGCGGAGGCTCTTTGGATCTCAACTTGAGAGTTGATCGCAACAGCTTACAAATGCAAATAGCACACTTGAAATTTATTTATTTATTTATAAAGGATTTTACCAGGAAGGATACATTGAGATTTCTCTTGTTTTCAAGTATGTCCTGGGTTCGAGAACATTGAGTGGTTACAGAAATACAAAATAGTAAAAATGCAAGATATTAACACAAGACCAAATATACAGATTAACAGAAAAATAAATATGGAGAAAATAAAGTCATTATGTTACATGTTTACAGGTGCATTCTGTATTGAGGTATGTTAATAGGGAAGTCTTAAGGGACTTTAGACTGGGGGAAGATTTGACGGTGTTTGGGAGGTTATTCCATATTTGCGGTGCTCTGTAGGAAAATGAGGATCGAGCCATTTTCTTTTTGTATTGCGGTATTGCAAGTAAGGTGCTGGTCCTGGATCTAAGGTTATAGGATGAGGGAACTGCTGGGGGAAGCAGCATATTCAGGTAGGGTGGTAGCTTCCCAGAAAAGCTCTTAAACACCAGGTTGGAAAGGTGAAGGGTGCGTCTAGATTCCAGCGATGGCCAGTTTAGTTCTTTTAACATGTCACAATGGTGGGTCATGTAGTTACATTGTAGCACAAAGCAACAGAATGAGTTATACAATGTAGGAAGTTTCTGGAGG